>CM060691.1:84782054-85164554 GCA_030686995.1 Artemisia argyi | reverse complement strand
CAAATGCTCCAGTCCAAATCACAGCTGGTACCAACCATTGCCACGTTGGCAATCCATGATTACCATTTGGGCGCCAAATGCAACTGAAGGCTGGGATTATACCAAAAGCAATCCAATGGCTGGGATTGGTCAAGAGAAGATGACAAAGACCCAAGGAACCCTAGAGGGTCATTATAAAAGGAAAAGAAATAAGCAGTTAGATTTTTAGTAGGAGTAGTTTAATTTTAGCTTTAGTATAATTCTTATGCTCATGTTTTTAATTTTCAGTAATGTAACTTCTTAATTCAAGTTTAATATCAAGATTTCAGCTTTCTTTTTATCTACTGTCAAATTTTAGCCTTCAATAGCTTGTGCTTATTTGCTTGTCAAAACTGCTTATTTGTGCTTTTCCTTGTTTTAATTTGCTTAGCCTATCATTTGTATGCTATGAATACCTATGTGGTAGTTTAGGAATTGTTATTTTAAGGTTTTCATTAAATCAGTCACATTAGCCCTTAACCTGCTTATTATTGTTTGCTTATTGAATTAGCTTCTTATGAATTGCATTGCCCCTTTTAAGTGTTCTTAGTTATTTTTCATGCATCAGTGTTCAATAAATTGGCATATATAAGCTTGTTGCAAGTTTAAATTCCATTTTCTAAACCCTAAAGGGGTGTTTGGGTTTGATTGTTTGACTGTGTTTTGGTAAAATTCAGTGGGTAATATTGGTTAAGATAGCACACTTAGGTGTTAGGGAGCTCAAATCAAGCACAACATTGGTAGTTTTTAAGTAACAAAGTCAAATTAGTCTAAAATTATTATAATAACTTCACTGTTTGCAAGTTAGAAAGCCAAATCATCATTTTAGTTATAAATCTAGTTTAGCTTGCTTAAATTAGTCTTAGTTTAGGTTATAACAACAATCTAAGTAACATAGATCCACTAGAAACTCACCAAAGTCAAAGTTTACAAAAACTGAAAAAGTCAAAGGGAAAAATATTCATAAATTGGAAGATTTTTCATTTCCTCATGGTTAGGATTTATGAATTGACACTTTGGATATTTGTTCTTTGCCAGGTGGTGGTTCTAAAAATAATTTTTTCAAGATTTTAGGAATTTTTTGCATTAGGTTTTAAGTAGCTTAAATTGGACTGGTCACCATTGTGACTGCCCTATACCATCACTACCCAGTTGACCCCGTTTTTCAATCCACCATATTTTGTTCGTTAGTTGATCATTTTGCTTGATTTTTGTTGATTTGAATTCTCACTTAGGGAGTCTTGTTAGAAGTACCTTTTGTTTACCCCTCATGGGCTTATTTGTGTGCTTATTTATGACTGTTTCCTTGTTCATTTGGTCTATTTCTGCTGAGCATACTCAGCCAACCACTGAGCTTGTTTGAAATTGTGATTCTTGCTATTGTTAATTGTTGACATTGACTTGTTTAGTGTTTCTAGTGATAGTGCCTATTTGTACAAGCTTATGTGTGGAATGAAATCACCCCTTAGGAGCTACTGTGCATCAGACCTCCCCTGTCAGCAGCCCTTGTTACTTTTTGCTTAATTCAATTGCTTATCTGTTTACCTCAACCTTCTTTCCTTTCTCTTTAGGCTATTAGGTCCCCCTAGATGCCTTTGCTCTGTTCCCCTTTAGTATAGCTGGTTAATCAGCCTAGTTGAGCCTCCAAGTTAATACATTCCAACTTCTGTTTATGAAACTTAGTGTTGACTGAGTTTGTTTGATTCTGCATTCTACTTGGTTCCAGCTTATTGAATTGTTGTTGTTGTTGTTTGTTAGGATAGCTTTCGGTTAGTTTTTGCCCCTTAAACTCATGGGATCAGTTTTTGGCTTGAGGGATTTTCAAAAAGCCACACTGAGTCAAACCTGACTCAGTAATCACTAAGCTGATTTCATAAGCCCCTTTTTTTTTGTCAATCCCTTAAGCTCAGCCTGAGTAACTTAGTTCTTTTGGAAGCCAGTTGCACTGTTTTATCAAATCCAAGCTTACTTTGGGCTTGAGGTCTTTGCCCCTAGCTTAAAATAAGCCTGCTAAAACACCTTTCAGGCCTGTTTGGATTTGAAATTGCTTATTGTGCTCCTTCTGCTTATTCAATGTTTTAATTGCTAAATTTGGCTTATTTTCCTTTGCTTCAGTACACCTTTAGCTTATTTTACCCTCTGTTTCAACCCTTAGCTTGTTTATTAGCTTGTTGTAAACTGAAAAATCCATTTTTAAGCCTAATAAGCTCACTGTTGGAAACTTTAGCTTGCACAATGCTTGTTTGTGAGTTTTGGATAAGTTGCTTTTACAAAAGTTCATTATTTACAGTAGTAAAAGTAGTTGGTAAAGGAAAATCAAAGAAAATCCAAAAATAAGTTAAGTGATAGCTTCTATTCAAGCCATTTTGGCTTATTTTCTGCTTATTTATAAGCAATCTCCGATTTTAAATTTTTCTTAGGTTTCTTATAACATGTAGTAATTTTAGGAATTTTTTCAGATTTTTCTTTTGTCATTTAGTATTTTTTATAATTTACTTTAGTTTAAATCAATTAATAATTAGTTTTTAATTAGTAATAATTAATTAAAAAGTAGGAAAAATAGATTTTCTGTTTTAAAATTAGTTTTATAATATTTTAGATTTTTCTAAATTTAATTTTCATTTTTCTAGTTAAATTTCATAATTAATTGTAATTTAGTATAATTTAGTTAATTAAAAAGTAATTAATAAATAGTCATTAATTAATAATAATTATATAAATAGTGTAAAAATTAATTTTAATTTTCTAAAAAATTTTCTTTTATCATTAGGATTATAACAATGTAATTTTCATAGCCGTAAGTATTTTATTTCTTTAAAACTCGCGTTTTATTTCGTACGTTAACGTAAAATTAAATCAAACGAACGCGTTTTTAGACTTAGTTCACGTTTTTAGGTTATCTAATTATCAGTAATTATTTATATAGTGTTTCTAAGTTATTTTCATTCCTCATATCTTAGTGTAATCATACAAATCACTCAAACCCCTTTTCTGTCTAAATTCACCTGATCACAAACCCGTTTTGATTACCATCACACCTCGTCGGGACATAACGACCCGAGGAAACACTATACTTCCACAGAGATTGACTCTAGGCAGTCTGACCTTGTTGACCAGTTACCTAGTCAATTTAGGTTGACCGACTATATTGACCACATCCGTGGTTGACTTTAGTTGACTGCTTTTGCCTCAATCATTTAGGTTTTCCAGATTGGATGTTCCCGTGATAAGACCTAAAAGTTTGTCACCTACAATGGAAGTTAACGAATGAAACAAACAACCAACTCACATATGCGACTCACCGGCCACAGAAGTTAATGAATTATATTCAACTTCTTTGCAAAGGGCTGGTGCATTAAGGGAATCTCTTGTAGGTTTCGTCACGTAAAGGACCCTATGAATGTTAGTGATCAGCGAAAGAAGACTTCTATAGCTGCATATCTGAAAACCAAACCTCTGAAAGATGAAGGTAATTCATACTTTCTTGGTAATTTTAAATTAGGATAGGATTTTTTAAACGATTATTGATATCGGTGTTACCATACAAAACGACCATGAATAAAGCTCTTACATACGGTGATAGAAGGTGAGTTGAGCACAATCACAAGTCACAAGTTGTAGCTCATAAGCTCGTATAGTATATCTCATCAACTTTCCACTCCTGCTTTTGTTTTATCATGTCTTAAAAGTTATTTTGATTTTGCTAAAAGAAGTGGCCAGCTCTTGATCGCTTGATGAATGTAGCTTCTGCCACCTGCCAAATGTTATCACAATTAACCAAATAACATGATTAGAAAACTTGGGAGCAGGAAACTTAATTGAATAAAAAAAAAAGTCCATGCCTTTCAAAAAAAAGTCTTCAATATTACTCTTCTCCCATGGTACCAAAGAGAGGATTACGTACTAAAATGAACATACCAACGAAAATTATACTAAACAGGTTGAAAAAAAATAAGAATGCTTGCAAACAATGACATAACAATGCTAGTAAATCGCATAGAATAAATAGAAAATAATTGTGCTGAACAGTTCTAATATGAAGATATTATACCTTCTCGACACATAAGAAAGTAATGACTTTCTGGTAGTTTTTCTGGATGCTTTTTGAAAGAATCTAGGGATACTTCAGCAACATCTTACCAAACTCCAGACCCTCTCCACGGACCTATATACAAGTTAGTACCGATAAGTGAAGGCAACATAAATTTATGTAAAAACTTGTTCGTAAATAGAAACAAAACTTTTTAAGTTTTTATATGATAATACACTGCAACTAATAGATCAAGATATTCACATGATTGTCGCCATCATGACTGAGTTATACAAATATCTGACATAGTAAGCAACAAAAAGATATCGACACTGAATGTGGTAAACTAAGACAATTCAAGCAACTATAGTGACTGATTAACTTATGTTTTACTCAACTTTATTTGACAAGTACACTGAGCACAATATAACTACACAATCATAATGAAAGTTCACATGTGACATGTCCTATAAAACCATGTGACTTGTAATTTTACATTTTAATTGCTAACAATACACGTCCTAGATAGGAAGCACATACTGAAAAATAAGTTTGTTTTTAGTAGAGGGGTGACATGTTGACCCATTTCCTTATGATTAGGTGTGAGTTTCAGTTTTGTTTTTTGTTAAATATATAAACTAAAAAAGCTAAATACAGAACGGGTCAAAAAGCTTTTTAATTGCTAACAATACCCGTCCTAGATAGGAAGCACATACAGTCGCATCACCAAACCACACACTTCTAACACAACTGACCAGTAGGATTGATGCATATTGATACATAAAAGAAACACAACTGTTTGCTACCTCCCAAAATAAGATTAATGTAAAAATTGACATAACAACTTTCAACAACCTCATGTCGGTAGAATGCTCTCATGATCTTGGAAGAGTGATATTGACATCAAAGATTATGATTGGCTGATTTCACATACAGAAGTCTGATGCTGAGTTGCAAAGCGTTCCTCCCTAAGACCCTACCAAATATAGTATTACGGTTCAAGATAATTGACAGTTATTGTAAGAATTAAGAGACGCTCTACAAAAACTTCATTATCTTCTTATAGTGAAGCCCTCTCAACAACAAAGAAACATTAAATACAACTAATATTTGATTTTAAATTAAGGAAGAAGATTGAATTGTAGATGTAAAAGGGAATGTGGCTCTATTCATAAAAGAGGGTGTTTGGCCGATGTTATGGTCAAACACGAATAGGTAGCATAGAGATATATATAACATAACTGCATACTCGAAAAAATAAACTAAAGAAATTAATAATATAATATACTATGTTATTTGATACATGAGCGAAGATAGATTTGAACATTTTAATTATCTAGCACTTACAGGCTATGTAGTTTGATGAGTTAAGTGGTATAATGAAGGTCATTTTATTATTCTTAGGTGTACGAAAAGACAGTTTGAGATTTAAAAAATAATTGAGCTATGAGTGTAGTACATACTAAGAGAAAAATGAACCTAAAGATATGTTGATAACAGTAACTTTCAATTACTCATTACCTTGATTAAACTTATGAGCAAACCAACAATCCAAGGTATCACAAACAAAGGTCCAACAACAGGATAAACCATTTAGTACTTGGTATGTGTTAATTCACACACCATTTCATGGCCAAATACCGACCCAAATATACTAAATGTGTTAACATATGCCAAAGAATTGTGTTTTGATACGTGAGAATCGCACCAGGCTTTACCTCTCAAGGGATCTTGAGAAGCTTACAACCCCCACCAGGTAGTGTACCTGATCGTTGTGGTATAGTATAGTGACAAGTACCGGGGGATTGATCGTTCAGCTAGGAATAGTGTCGCTAGGATTAGAAAACCTAAATACTAGTTCTAAAGATGATGGATGATTATTTTTGTATTTTTATAATTTTTTAGAAAGCAAGTAAAAATCTCGGGTTTGAAGAATTTGGGCGGAATTAGTTGCTAGTCAACTAACCCAATACTAAAGATGCAATCAAAATAAAATACTAGAAATGAAAATCAACTAAGGTTGTGAGCAATAAGTGGAGAAAATGTGTTTACTTAGATTTCACTACTCCCTAGATATCTTTTACACGTTAATTACTTGTTATAGTTGCGTGGATGACGGATTGTATTCCTTAATACCATTCATGGGGTGGCGCACTTAATTCCCCAATCCTATGAGTGCCTACTTCACTCCTATGTCGAGCCGGCTAAGAAGCTCCTAACATGGGATCATTAGAATTTACTCATGCATTAAATACAACCAATAAAACCTAGTGCACGTCAGTTCATGTTTCCTAAGACGTTCAAGCATGTTACCATTTGGAGATCTGCCAGTTTTCTTAAGCCTAACATCGAAATCATTCATCCAATACAACCATAAACAAGTAATCAACACATAATTAACATCTAGGTTTCATTAGATCCAAGCAAACACAAGATAGATCTAGCCTAGCATGGTAGAATTAAGACAAGAACAAGATATAGACAACCAACACATAGACATATTGATTGAATTAAAAGAACACTTATCTCAATTACACATGAAAGGGATCAAGGGCTGAGAACCCTTGAAAAACCTGTAAAATTCGTACCAAGTTCGTACTTAGGGTTTCTCCAAAACTTCTCTTTTAATGTGTAAAAATTAGAAAACTATATATAGGAAATAGGGTCTGACGGCGTCAAGACAAAATCGGTGACGCCGTCATCTCGCCGCCAAAATACTTCTCGGACTGCCTTGATCTACTTTTGACGCCGTCATGTGTTATGTGTTTTCAGGCCGTCATGCAGTTTACTCTTGACACCCTACCTTGTGACGCCTTCAATTCTGTACTGGGTCGTCATGGAAATTACTCTTGACGCCGTCAGAAATTCCTTCTTGACGCCGTCACCTACTGTTCCCAGCAAGGAAAATTAAGACTTTTGTTAGGTCACCATTTTGTAAACACAAGTATGATTATGTAAGAAATGAGATGAGAATGAGAGTGGGATGATTATGAGAAATTTGAGAAAATGAAATGCAAGAGTTTCCTTAATGTTTTCAAATAACCAACCAAGTATTACATAGACCTAAGCATACTATATATAGGGAAGGAGCTAGGGCAACACTCCCTCTCCTTCCTTTCTCCAAATCGTGTGGGCTTTAAGGCCCATGGATCATTAAACTTAAGCCTAGTAAACTTGAGACATTACATTAGTGTAAGTAATAAATAACTAAAGCAACCTATTATTACAAATGACCGAGACTTGATAAAATAGTAAAACTTTGGTTCCAACAATCTCCCCCTAAGGGTCGGTCATCAAGGTTGCTTGACGTCTTCGTCTTAATCTTTGACTTTCATAGCTTTAGACGTCTTCAGAAATGATAAGAATAATGATGGATATACTTTGCTCTTTGACTTTGTTCTTTGATGATGTTGTAGTGATAATGTTATGAAGTAATCTGCCATTCGTCACTCCTGCGTCTGTGGTGGTTGTCCGCCATTCCAACATACTCATACATCTTTGGACTTAGACTTTCACGTACAAGAAGTTCCTTTTCATACTTTGAGATCTTTGTCTTTATACTTTGTAGATTCTTCTTTTTGGCGTAGAATCTTTCTTTGAACTTTGTGTTGCTTTGATCTTTGGGGGAGCTTTCTTTGACTTCAAGATGTATGTATGAGCATGTTGGAATCTACCATCATGGAAGTGATGTACCTGCGAGTAAACAGTTAGCAATAAAACAACCGGTACTTACAGATAAGGAGTTAGAGCTCGTCAACAGCATAGTGTGAAGACTCCTTCTAATCCTTATCCAGGCCGTTCCCATATCAGATACTCCCGAAGGAGCTTACGAGACCTGCTAGGTAGCTCAATGACTGGGTGAGTCGCTGGGGATCACTCCACGACTGTAGACCGTAATGGAACCACCGCAAACACTAAGCGTAACTCACGAGGAGTTACCGAAGTGACCTGTCAAGGCTGTTTGATGTTGACCCTGACAGGAGTTTCCGTTCAATCATTGAGAAATACTTACGTAATTCTCTCATAAACGTTCTCGGCAGATTGCTAAGATCTGCGAAGGACTCGATAGTTTTCAACTGATGCCCATTGATGAAGAACACCAGTTGCATAAATACTAAGTGTTCCTAAGAGATCTTTGATGTATCTCATGGCTCTAGACTCTATAAGTGCACACCTAGGTTTCCTATGCGGAGACTGGGGATGTCCTTCTTCAATATCAACCGTCTCTAAGAGATGGGTCGATAGGTTACGCGGGTTCCCCTGTGAGAATGAAACAAGTCCTTTTAAGAGAACTTGAGTGGTTAAGAAGGTTTAGTGCATTGCGTCACTGGGTCCATGACGACTTAATCTTCAATACCGGCGTCGCCTTAGCAACAACCAGTAGCATACGTATTGAACCCGGTGTCTGCCCTAAGGTTGAATCATCTGGAGGGCTATTTCTTTTCACCCTTTACTTTACTTTTCTTTTTAATTCTTCAACTCCTTCTTTCCCTTTCATTCATTTCTCCTTTTTTCGTATCATACCTAAGGACTTCTAATTCTAACTATGGGAGATGTCCTTGGGTAGATCCCTCCGGCTCTGGCGGATCATAGGACGGATATTCCTATCTTAATCACCTTATAACTCCGACAGTAGCCAAGAAACCTTTGATTGAAAATCTCTCAAAGTGTTTGTAATAATCAAATATTTTGGTTAACACTTTGAGAGTTTTGCGTACACTTTTGAAGGGCTCCCCCTGCACATGTGCTCATAAGTATTTAATAAATTTGCACATGCGGGAGGAGCAAACACTTTTGAATTGATCCACTTTCTGTGAACACGACCGATTCGAGACACGCTTACATCACTAGTTAGACTAGCTTGAAATTATTACCCGGCCTGATCAAGTTCACAGAAAGTTTCTCGAGACGGTACTTTTCTACTAAGACATATCCTTTTCGAGACACGCTTACGTGGTTAGTTAAAGAGATGCATTGTCAGCTTTTAGGTGACAACTAGCTCTAGTAACTAACTTGATGTTATTACCCGTCGAGGATAAGTCCTTTCGATGTTACTAACTTGTATTATCTCGTCAATTCCTGGGTTAATACTGAGTCTAGCTCGCACATGATACAACTAAATGCTTTGACTTCGTATGTTTTAATCACCTTTACATTTTCTCCCCCTCAAAAATAGCATATAAGATGGTGTTTTTGACAAATTTTTTAGATTAAAATATGCCTTTTGAGTCTTATGGGGAGATACATCAAGAACTTTTGATTTTGAGCAAAGTATTTTGTTTTGACAAGTGCTCCCCCTCAACAAGTGATTAGGTCTTATTGAGGTGAAATACTTGTCCTTTTGAGCAGAATTATGAAAAAATCATAAATGTTTGATTAATTCTACTCAAAAGTAAGAAGCCTTCGCTCCTTATGTTTAGGATTGAGGCACTGAAGCGTACCTCATGGTCCTTTAATTACAAGCACGGGTTGTACACTGTTATGTGTGCACAAACCATAATAGAAAAAATGATTCAATCAATGAAACAATTGATATTGAAAAAATATGATCAAATGTACCAAGTTATTCTTCGTCTGGAAGTGGAGCATTGAAGTTAGTGAACTGAGGTTCAGGTCTTTCGAAGTTTCTGACAGGAAACGATGGTCTGGCACCAATGTAGCTTTCCAGTCGTCTGATCTGTTCCCGTCGAAATAACCGTTCTTCAATCTTTAAGACAAAGTTACGAACTTGTCTTCTGGAGCTGGATTTCCATCTAGGTTGTTCCCCCTTAGCTATCTTACGTCGATCATCATTCAACCTTTTGACAAGCCCATCACGAACAAACTTGAGTGTAACATCACAGAATTTATGTACCTCATCGAACCTCATGAAGCTTTGTAGCTTTTTGCTGTTGATGTAAGTGAAACCAAACGGTTCTTGGATGAGAGTAAACTGTGGTGTGTCATAGAGACCATCAAAGTAGAACTGTGGCTTTGTCAAATTGATCTTTTGTTGGTAACTTTCCACTCCAAGCTGAAGATCTTCCACTCTTTCTTGAACAATCAGTCGTCGGATGTAAAGAAGTAGCGATGCCATGAAGTTGTACTGAACGTCTCTATCGAATCCGCGCATTCTACTCTGAACCTTTTCAAGATACATATCTTCTATGTCATTGAGATAAAGGTTGGGAAAGTCTGCTTCGGAGAACTTGTACTTCTTTTCATCTTGTCGTTTAACAACAATTTCACGCATGAATAAGTAGTTAAACCGTTTTGACTGCTGAATCTCCAAGATAGCGATGATCTTTGATTTCTGCTTCACATTTTCCAATGATGTCTCTCCTAATCTGCTTGTATAACCGAGACGACGACGATCAGGCCAATGTTGAATTCCGTGTAGAGCATCTCTGTCGTAAGCAACGATGGAGTTGCTGAAAATACGGGTGGTTTCTTCAATGGCTGGTATTTCGTATCTAGCGGCTGGTACTGAGATTGTGAGTGAGGAAGCATATTTCTTCTTGGATATCTCTTGAGTGAGCTGGATGTTACGAAGATCTTTGTTGAAGAAGAAGCTGTAAGGTATCTTTGGTTTGTCAGGAAATCCTTTCAACGGTAATGGTTTGGTCCAGTCGGTGAAGTAAGGTTTTTCATGATTCTTGGAACTTAGATCAATATTCACTTCAGGATTTAACCAGTCAAAGTCGGCAGACATTGCACTAGCTATATTCTGCATGTGATATTCGTATTCGACTTTGTTTCCAGATCTTTTCTTGAGGAATTCTTGTGCATCCCTATTGATTCTCCTAAGCTCCGCCTTTGTGAGTTTGTTGATGTGAAGATCCTTCATAATTACCTGGGTGAACTGAAGAGTGTTACCAGGAAGAGGTTCTTCTTCTTCCAGAGGAGGTTGAGCTTGGACCATTTCTGTAAGCCAATCATTCTGAGGATTGTCATCATTGTCGAGCCATGAATGACGTGTTTTCTTCTTTGATTTCTTAGACTTGGATGTAGCATCTTTGTCTTTGGCTTTGGACGGTGATGATGGACCAGCATGAGAATCATGAGTTGGTGGAGCACGGTAATCGGTGTCAAGTTGATCTTGGAAGTCATCAGTTTGTTCCATGAACATTTCTTCATCTTCGGTTTGACCTTCACCAGTAGCTGAGGGTTGTTGTTGAGTTCCAGGAGGAGTGGAGTCCTTCTGTGGTTGGAGAGAGGATGAGGGACCTGTTCCAGACTTTGGTTTCTTGCCTTTGGAGTTTGGGTCAGGATCGTCATCTTTTCTTGTCCGTTTTCGGGATCCAGCAGCATCTTTGCATGACTCAGTTGACATATAAGCTACCATAGCATCATACAGGCCTTTTTCTTCAGCTGTCTGTGTGGTTTTGGTGGCAAGGTTGTCGAAGATTTTGACAAGCATGTCATTGAGAGACAATTCTTGGACGGTTGGAGCCACAGTAGAGGATTTTGCGGTGTGAAGCGTGAAGGGTGTAGTAGACAACATTTTCTTCGTAACACTTCTAATTCTGTGATCCAAGTTGTCATTGATTGGTTTGAGAAGGTTTGCAACTTCAGGAGTAATCATCTCAACCAGATTATCAGTGAGAAAATCATGTGTTGCAGTTCTGATAAAACCTTCGTAATCAGATTTCAAGAACTTGTCAATCAGCTGCGTAGAATCCTGGAATTCCTCAACTTGTTTAGTCAGTTTGGTAACCATGTCGGTGAGTTTGTTCACTTGCTCCTGAAGATCAACTTGTTGTTTTGGTTCATTGATCGAATGCTGTTTAGATGCGGTTTCAGATGGTGTGGGTGATGAGTGCTCTGGTGATGATTCGGACGAAGACTCGTTGTGAGAGTCTGAAGAAGAAGCAGGAGGAGTTGGATCCTTTGGCGGAGAGTCTTGAGGAGGTGGAGGTTGTGCTGAGGAAGTCTGCTGAGAAGATGACTTAAGAAACATGTTGGTGTCGAACGCGTTCTTTTCTTCATTTTCCTTTCGACGACGTTCCTCTGCTTCCTCTGCTTCTCGTGCAAGAAACTCTGGAGTAATAAGATATTCATGTTCCTGATCCGTAGCTAAGTTCTCTTGACCGCCAACATTCTCCTCTAAAGTAGCAGTCTCAGTCATGTGGACATCTTCAGTCTTGTCAGAATCCTTAACGTTGTCATCAGGTTGTGGAGCTGATTCTGACGTTGTTGGAGGAACCATACTGCTTGTAGCCCCTACATGTTCTGACTGATCAATAGGTGGTGGTGTTGGAGGGTGTGATAGAAGTCGGCTTTCAAGGCTTGCTTTCCTCTGTTCTTTCCTAAGCCGCTTTTCTTCATCTCTAGTGTCGACAACTATACTTTTGAGTTTACGTTTATCGACCAATGGTTCAGTGATTGGTTCGTCTTCATCATCATTCGGCTCATTGATAGTGACACCTTTTCTTCTCCTTGTCTCTTCTTCATAAGTTTCCAGACTTTGTTGTACTGCAATCTCTGTTGCTGGAAATCCTTCATCAGGTGCTCTGTATCTCAGTTCATAGTCTGGTTCTTCTTCGTCAGATTCTGTATCGAACTCAGACTCGGTGTCAGAAGGTGGAGGAGTAGGTTCATCCCGAATAAAGTACTCAGGAGTTGCCTTCTTCTTTGGTTTGGAAGCAGGTTTAGGTTTGGATGTAGGTTTAGGTGTGGTAGTAGTCTTGGGTTTTGCCATTGAAGCAGACTTAGATCTTGTATGCGGTGATCCAGTGGTGCTCGTGGTACTCCCAGACTTTACACTTCCTTTGCTACGAGTCTTTGTAGTTGCTTCTTCCAGTTCCCCTTTGTAAGCCAGATCATACAACTTGAAGTTTGCCCTATTCTTAATGTTGTCATTCAGAAGGTATTCGGGAATCCTCATACCTTTGTTCTTGGTAGCGGAAGTGGTTGATTTGATGAATAATGTGGGGAAGTCGTCCTCGACGAGGTGCTTCGGCTCATTAGGATCAGCCATCCTCTTGATGAATTCTGGAGAACTTTTGCAGAGATGTTCAATGATAAGCTTGGTGAATCTGGTGAATGGTATCATAGTCTTCACACGGTCGGTCTGAATACTGTAGATGATATCATTCATGATAGGAACTGCAAAGTCAATTGGTGTCAGAGTCACCATTCCCCAGAATGTTTGCAGGTGTTCGAGCCTTGGATGTTCATGACCACTTTTCCTTCCAGATATAGATCTAACAACCAACAAACAGAATGTTCTCCAAGGCTGAGGTATATACTTGACATTGAATTTGGAAAGCTTGATTAGAGGTTCATCATCATCAACCTCATATCCTAATTCAATGAAGAAGTCAAGAAGTTCCAGCTCAGGTAGTATCGGAGCAAATTCGTTGTCAGTTTGTGGCATGAGAAGAGCTGTTCGAAGAACGTCATGATCTACAGAGTAATCTTGGCTATCTTAGGTAACAGTGAAAGACTCATTATCCAAGTTGGTCTGAGCAGTAAGCCAGAACTGATGAAGATAGAACAGTGGAACTGAAGTAGAGCAGGTGAGAAGTGGTTTGCATGGATGTGCCAGTAGGATATCTTTCACAATCTTGCATGATTTCTCTGTGATATTCAACTTATTGAAATCGACTCTGGGATTGTTGTTGCCAATTGTGACATTGTAGTTCTCGGGAGTGATGTCATCCAAGGTGAGTAATGGAAGAGGTTGTTCTGCGACGTTCTCAGTGTGTTCAGCCATGTTTTTTCTGAAAAGTATCACCATAAATCAAACATCCAAAATGTGTTATGAATTAGCACAGTTTAGATATTGGATACAGATATCTACTTAAACAATTAAGCACAAATGCGTCATTTAAGACTGAGTCAAATAATGCATATGGCAAATAAGCATAACATGACAAATACAATTCACATTACATCACATTACTCAACACTAATGAACCATACTTATCGAGAAACAACTTATCAATCAATTCTATAAACAACCTATCGAGAAACTGATGTTATTGAGAAAGTTTAATTTTTGAAAGATTTCGATAACTGACATTTCATCGAGAAAGTGACACCTCGAGAAACATTATCGAGAAAGTTTATCGAGAAAAACATTGATAATTATCGAAAAATCATTATCGAAAAACATTTTGTCGAAAAAAAACTTTATCGAAAAACTTTATCGAGAAAAAATTATCATTTATCGAAAACATTATCGAGAAATTAAAGATTTCGAAAAATGGGGTTACCCGAACGATTTCGATAAATGAAAAGTTTATCGAGAAAATTTTCTCAAAATATCGAGAAACATCAGTATATCGAGAACTTTGAGTTTCTCGATAATTATCAAAGATTTCGATAACACTCAATTTTCTCGAAAATATTCTTATACAAGAATATAGTCGAATTCTCGTGAGATTACACCTTCATATACTTCACAAATCACGTAACCACTGAAATTGGCCTGTCACCAAGTTAGATTAAGCGTATCTTAGGCAAACACAAAGATTTCGATATTAACTCATGAACAAGCATTTCGAGATACATGAAAGAACAATGAGAAACATCCTAGCTAGATAGAATATGCACATTAGAGACCAAAGACACAAATCCCACCAATAAACACAACCAAATAATCACAGATTCACAATCAACCCACTTCGACCCAATCCTTTGAGATCGAGAACCACACAAACATGATGGATTGAGGTAACAACTGATGAGTAATTAATGGAAACAAGTAAACTAACAAAACCCCATCAAGAATTAACTCATACCACAGGTTACCCATGATTTCGAAATCCTAAACCTAGTTTTCGAATTCATGATAACTTAAGATCTAACCATTGAAAACCCAATTAATCAAGATCCTATGTATAAAATACCCTAGTGAATCCATAGGAACTTACAATTGAAAGATCAAAGTCGTGGTATGCTTGATTGATTGTGAACCGTGGGTTTGAGAAAGGGTTTAAGGGGTTTTTGAAATTGTGGTGGTTTGATTAGTACGGTTTGTTTGTTTATTTTATTTTGAAAACTTTAGATTTTTTTTTTATCACTTTTAGTCCTTGGACTTTTATAATAAGCAAAACAAGTGTACTAACGTTTTTGAACCTTAAAGACTTTGACAATTTTGGTCCCTTAACTATAAAGTACTTAAACTAGAACCCTAAAGTACCTAGCAAGTCTATAGATATTGAGACAAGGTATTGTGAAATAAATCATCCGCACACACATCGAACCGAAAGCTTATGAGAAATATGCAAGTATACCTATTTAAAAAAATTGGTGAAAGAAATTTACGCGTGACTCCCCCTCAACACTTGTAAAGTAAGAACAAGGTGTTGAAAGGAAGCGATATACTTGCATTTTTTATTTTTTATTTTATTTTATTTTATTTTATTTTATTTTTTTTTTTTGAGAAAAATAAAATTGTGAAAAATCTTTTTGGGTTTGATTAGTTTATAGTAAAGAAAGAAAGACAAATATTATACAGAGATAGTAGTGATGTTTGACAATCAGTGGTATTTTAAAAACTTTTCCAGATCCTCTGGTGTCAAACATCTCATACCAATCTGGTGAACTAGACTAGCAAACCTGGATGGTGCCAAGGATTTGGTAAGTAAGTCTGCCAATTGGTATTCAGTTCCAACGAAATAAAGTTCAACTGTACCCCTTTCCACATGCTCTTTGATGAAATGATAACGGAGATCAATGTGTTTGGATTTGCAATGATGCACAGTGTTGCAGGAGATAGCAATTGCACTCTTTGAATCACAGTAGATAGGAATCTTGTTGAATAGGTAGCCATAGTCTTTAAGTTGTGATCTCATCCAGATGACTTGAGCACAACAAGCCAACATGGCTACGTATTCAGATTCTGTAGATGATAAAGACGTGCAGTCCTGCTTCTTAGATTGCCATGACACAAGTTTGTCTCCAAGAAACTGTAATCCACCAGATGTGCTTTTGCGTGTGTCTAAACATCCTGCATGATCAGCGTCTGAAAAAGCAATTAGTTCAAAACCAGAATCCTTCGGATACCAGATCCCCAAGTTAATGGTTCCCTTTATGTATCGAAGGATTCTTTTGACCTCATTGAGGTGTTTTTCAGTTGGTCTTGACTGATAACGTGAGCACATGAAGACAGCAAAAACTATATCAGGTCTACTAGCTGTGAGATACATGAGGGACCCAATCATACTTCGGTATTTGGTAGGGTCAACGGGAGTCCCATGTAAATCAGCATCTAGTTTTGTGGTGTAACCCATTGGTGTATTATAAGTATCACAAGTCATCATTCCATGTTTCTTTAATATTTCAAGAGCATATTTGGACTGATGTACAAAAATTCCACGGGGTGATTGATGAACTTGTAATCCTAAAAAGAACGTAAGTTCACCCATCATGGACATTTCAAAATTATCTTTCATTAATTTAGCAAAATCATTAGAATAACTTCGTTTTGTTGAGGCAAAAATGATATCATCGACATATATTTGAACAACAAGTAAGTCCTCCCCGTAGGTTTTTGTAAATAGTGTGGGATCCACTGATCCTTTAAAAAATTTATTGGCCAATAAGAAAGTAGACAGTTTGTCATACCACGCCCGTGGGGCTTGCTTGAGTCCGTAGAGAGCCTTTTTGAGTCGGTAGACATGATTAGGACGCTCAGGATCAACGAAGCCTTCAGGTTGACTGACATAAACTTCTTCACGGAGTTCTCCATTCAGAAATGCTGTTTTCACATCCATCTGGTAAACCACCATATTCCTATGAGCAGCATAAGCCAGAAAGATCCGAACAGCTTCATGTCGTGCCACTGGAGCAAAGGATTCAGCAAAGTCTAGACCTTCAAGTTGAGAGTATCCTTTCGCTACCAGACGTGATTTGTTGCGGATGACTGTTCCTTCTGCATCAAGTTTATTCTTCCAGATCCATTTTAACCCGATGACAAAGACTCCGTCAGGTCTTTCAACTAATTCCCAGACTTCTAGTCTTATGAATTGCTGAAATTCCTCTTGCATAGATTCAATCCAGTTGTCATAAGTCATTGCATCTTTAATGTTCTTGGGTTCTTCATGACAAACTGTGAGTGCGTAGATGCAAGTTTCACCATCGGTGTGAAGTCGTTGTCTTGTCATGACTGGTGCATCTGGATGGCCAATAATATGGACTAGTGGATGGTCACGAGTCCATTTGTGTGTTGACGGGTGTAGTTGATATGTATCTCGCATGTTGGCAGGATCCAAGTTGCGTGTTGACGACTCAGCTATATCAGGAACAGTAGTAGCTGGTGCAAACGGATTAATGAACGCATCAGGATCATGCTCTGCGGGTTGTGGAACTGATTGTGGTGTTGGATCTTCAGCTGGATGGCAGGGAGTAGAACCAGTTTGTTCTGCTGTAGATGATACAATTGAAGGACCGTCTCTCTCAACACTTGTTGAAGTTTGTTGAGGTGAGTCTGGTACTGGAATGTGTTCAGGTTGAGCAGCGGAATTTGGTGAGACCTCAGTAGGACGGTATTCAATCGTGTCATCAAATAGTGGAGCAAACAAGGTTTCTAATTCTTTGCGGTTAAGTGGTAAAGGTTCAGCTGAAGATGCCGGAGAGTTGAGACGGTTAAATTCGGGTCCTAAGCTGTGTTGCTCAGAAGCCATTTGGGTGAGTTCATCGAAATTAGCGTGAATGGTTTCTTGAATTTCTTTTGTACGACGATTCCATATCCGAAAACCTTTGGAATTTTCACAATATCCAACGAACACTCCGATGTCAGCCTTAGCTTTGAGTTTACCTAAATCATCACGATCATTTTTCGGATAGCAAAGTGCTCCAAATACATGAAAGTAATCGATGTTCGGTTTTCTTTTGTGAACAATTTGATATGGTGTTTTGCGATGACGTTTAGTTATCATGCAACGGTTTTGAGTATAACATGCGGTTGAAACAGCTTCTGCCCATAAGTAATCTGGTAATTGAGCATTAATCAACATAGTTCTAGCAGCTTCCACTAACGTCCTGTTGCGTCTTTCAACCACACCATTCTGTTCTGGGCTTCTAGGTATAGACGTTTGATGTTCAATTCCCACTTTCTCATAGTAAGACCGAAGTGTCTGATGCTTGAATTCAGTACCATTGTCAGTTCTGACGATTCGTACAGTGTTTCGAAGCTGAACTTGAATTTTGGTGAGAAAGGTGATGATCATCGAAGGAGCTTGATCTTTACTTCGTAGAAAATAAACCCAAGTCCATCTGGAGAAGTCATCCACAATTACGAGTATGTACCGTTTACCGTTGATACTTTGAACACGCATTGGTCCACACAAATCCATATGAAGCAGTTGTAAAACATGATTCGTACTTTGCTCAGGTTTAGACGGAAAATGAGCACGAGTACTTTTTCCTTGTTCACAGGCTGGACATAAGTGATCTTTGGTGAAACGGAATCTTGGAAATCCATCGACAAGTTTATAACGAGCAAGGTCAGTCATGGTTCTGAAATTCAAGTGAGAAAGACGTTTGTGCCATAACCAAGATTTAGTTGACTCTGCTTTGGAGAGAAGACATATCGGAGATGTTGCAATCATATCTGACATTGATATTGTATAAAGATTGGAGCCGCGTGAGCCAGACATTAGATCGTTTCCTTGTAGGTCGCGAACAAAGCAAGTTTTCTCACGAAATGCAACTTCTAGATCCCCATCACAGAATTGACCAACAGAGAAAAGGTTGTGTCCAAGGCCTTCCACATAATAAACACGGCTTATTTCGATGTTCCCACTTACATAGTCACCGTATCCCATGATAAGAGCGTAATGATCATTCCCGAATCTGACAGTTCCAATAAACTTTGAGACAAAGTTGTGTAGCAGTTTGAGATTGCCTGTCATATGTCGGGTGCATCCGCTATCAACAATCCAGAGAACGATCTGTACCACCTGCATCACCAGAAGAAGACACGGGTGGAACAGAAGTAAGGGTGGAACCCAAAGACAATGCGGGTTCCTGTTGGTTAGTAACACATGTAATTAACACTTTAGGAATCCATTTAAAATCTGGTTTGTATTGTAACCAACGTTGCCAGTTCCAACTAGTTTTTGCTTTCTTAATGTTAAATGCACTAGTAGTTGGCTCAGTCCTAGATTTGTTCTCGGCACCTATGGGGGTAACTGGGACATCATTAGAAACCGTAGAAGACGGCTTTCCTAAGTTAGACTTAGAGGCATTAGTGGGCCTAAAAGGAATGCGTGTCCTACGTTTCTTATGACGATTGAGAAGAGAATTAGCTAAACATTTTGTATGATCACCAGATGATACGCTTTTACGACAAAATACACAAGATGCATTAATATTCAAAACATTCAAAGGTTCATCATTCGTTACATTTAGATTTTGATTACAATTTGCCAGATTAGAATCTAAATCGGATGCAACATGAGTTTTATTCAAAGTCCTAAGTTGGTCTTCTACTTCCTGAGCTTCTAGGTGTCCTCTCTTACGTTGCAAGATCCTATTCTTCTTTTTACTTTTTCGCTTGGGTCTGCTAACGCTAGAAGTGGAGACTAGTCCTGTAGAAGTGGAGGTATCAACATTAGTGTTTTGAACAACGTTTCCTTTATCAGTTTTGTTTATTTGATACATTCCTGGTGCTATCACCGTGGTGTCAACCATTTTTCCTTTTTGAAGTAGCTTAACTTTCTCTTTCAAATCAATGATGATGTGATTTTTGTCCTGAATTTCAGACTCAAGTAAACCATTGCAATATTTGATGTCGTCGCGGTTTTGTTGCCATTCGGCGTTTTCAATTTTTAAATCCGCAATTTCTTTCTCGTATTTGAAACATCGACCTTTTAAAGACTCGTTGTTTTTGCAAATCTGACAAGAGTTTGAAACATTTTGACTTTGAAACTTCAATTCCCTTTCAAGACTTTTAGCTTGACACCATTCAAGCCTTTGATTGAGTTGACAAATTTCTTTTGAAAATTGTTTTGTCACATCATCATTTTTAATTCTCAACTTTTCATTTTCCAGTTTAAGTGTCTCAATTTCCTCATTCAACAAGATATTATCAACACAATGATCATGCTTAAGCAAAGAAGTACCAGAATTATAAAGATCATTCATGATAACAGACAAAATATCAGCACAGAGAACTTGTTCCAAGAGTCGATCGGCATCATTTTTGAAAACTTTAGTTTGTAGCTTTTGGACCAAAATCTCATTTTCAGCAGTATCAAAAACGTTTATCATATTTTTGACCTCCTTTTGAAGTTCCTGATCCCAACGTGTAGCACATAGACGAAGGTGTTGAACAATTGGTTTCATTTGTTTTTGAAAAATATCTCTCTTTTCTCGCTCGTAAGCGGATTGAAAAGTTTCAATTTTTATTTCTGAATTGCGTTCAATTGTTTCCTCCAAAATATCGATGTCTTCCATAAAGGTTTTGAAATAATTTAAGACACGACATTTTGGTAAACGTGTAAGTTCACCGGATGATGGTAAAGGACCATTTATTTGTGCTACAGGTGGGACAGGAGCTGCATTGTGAGATGAAACATATGACTCTTCGATAAACCAGGATTTCTCAGGTAATTCCTTTTGAGTGACAAAAGATTTTGAAAGTGGAGGAGCTTTAGAATAGTCATATGGTGTCCAATATTGAACTTGACTCATTTTAGATCGACTCTCATCTTCAAGTTCTTCTTCTTCCTCAGTATCAAAAACACAGCACGCACAACCGTATTATCAAGAAAATAATCCATACTGTAAATCTTTGGAATTTCTTTGAATGCCGTGTGTAGAAACATTGAATTGTAATCACCAAGTGCATAACCGCAATTGGGTTTCGGTTTTAAAGTAAATTTCTGAATTGTTGTGACAGAGTTCCCGTGTTTGTAAACAATGTGACGAAATTCTTTGAGTTGTTTTTCAAGATCAACAATATCACCGAGTAAGTTGTCTATGTACTTCCTTTTCCGTATTTTATGTTCATGAAAATCTTTTTGACAACTTGACAATTTTGTTTCTGTTTTTGAAAGTTCAGTTTGAAGGCATTCAACTTGTTTTTGCAATTCACCCTTCTCACTTTCAAGTTTCGAAATCAACTTTCCATGTGACTCAATTAAATCTTGTATTTTGCGTTGAAGATCTTGTTCTTTGTTGTAAGAATCTTGAAAAGCTTTTTCAAAACTTTTAGTGTGTTTAATCTTTTCATCTTGATTTGAAAGCTGAATTTTATAACACTCAATGTCTCTTGCAAATGACGCATTTTGTTCTTTTAAAACTTTGTTTTTCTCGTTGCATTTGAGTATTTGCAATTGTTGAGCATCCAGTTGTTTAGATAACAATATGAGGTCAGGGTCTGGATCAAATGATGGTTCATGTTGTTCTAAATTATCATGTTCATCATTCTCAATTGGATCATCAAATGAAACAACTGTGTCATCATCAAATATGACAACTGTGCTTATTTGTTCATCTTTTTGAGAGGATGAAGATGATATAGATGGAACAACTTGCGCCGTATCTGATTCAGAAGCAGAAGGTGAGACTATTTCATTAATAAAGCATGCATTAAGGTCATGTACCTGAGACAAGCCGTCAGTGTCATACACTGGACCTGAATCATTGAGCTTAAATTCCTGCATGTTGGCCATAAGCATCACAGCTGCATTAGCTTCCAGATCTTCCATGTCATCATCATTGTGTACATTTGCCATGAAGTTGTTGTCTTGTTCAGGGAAATGTCCATCCTTTTCATCTTGAAGAGCCATGAGTAATGCCTGCTTGTGAAACTTACTACCCCGAGTTCTCGGTTTGGGACATGCTGTAGCTATATGACCTTGTTCATTGCAATTGTAACACCAAACTGCATTCCCTGAGCTGGAGTTCCTTGTAGCAACTGAATCAGACCTTTGTTGAGGAGATGCTGAGTTGTTTCTGAACCCGGTATTGTTACTAAACCTCTGACCATTCCCATAGTTTCCAGAAGAGCTTCCTGAACCAGATCGACCATAGCTACGATTCTGAATTTCCACTCTTCCATCATTAACAACAGCTTGATTTCTTGTGTTTGAGGATGAACGTTGACGGTTGTTTGTTTTGTTGGAGAATTTGCTGAATGCACGAGCAATAAGAGCAAGTCCCTGATTCAACGTATTAAAGTCATCATCGTCATCATCATTGGAGTTGGAGTAGTACACAGCATCATTGTTGTTTGATGAAACAAGTAGAGTAGAAGAATCTTGTGGAGATGAATCATAAGGGACCATTTGGTTCGAGGTGGAAGATTGTGGATAACTGAAGTAGTTCTGCTCTTGAACATATGCATGATTAGACATTGGTGGTGGAGCATAGGGAGATTGAGCTACGAGAGCCAATGAATTTGGTGTTGTAGTAGGTGTGTATCCTCCTCGTAGAGCTCGATCTTTTTCCACTTCAGGTTCATGGTGTTTCAGAAAATCATACAACAACCCATATGGAGCATCATGAAGATTCTTCGTTTGACGAACAAATGTCACATATTTATGCCAATCAGGGCCAAGACTACCCACAAATTTGGAGTTCACAGCGATCCTTGGTACAGTGATTTTGTGACGTTCCAGATCATTAACCACATTTGTGAAACGATGATAGTAGGATTCAAGTGACTCTCCAGGTTCAATTGTGATGTCAGTGTATTCCATGTAAAGCTTGGATTCCATGTCATCTTTGTTCAATTGAGTTCCTTCCATTAGGAGATGAACGTGTTCCCACATAGCTTTGGCTGTTTTCTGAGCATCGACACTGCGATAGATCGGATTGGGTATACCTTGAAGTATATAAGCCATTGCATACTGATCAGCTTCACGATGTAGTTTCTGTTCTTCAGTGAGTGCAGTTTCTGGAAGGGGTCTATCACCAGGAGGATGTGGAGGATCTGCATTTGGATCACCAGCTTCAAATCGTGTTGGCCACTCAAATGGTCCTTCAAGTATCACTTGTTTCAAGAATGGCCCATGAGGTTTCTTGAGTTCAAGAAATCGTAGGAATCGACTTGACCATTGCACATAATTACCAGGTGTAAGCATTGGAGGTGTTTCAAGTGATCCTGCCTCATGTCGGGATTGTTGAGTTGTAATAACTTCACACATTCTGTCAAACCAGTGAGGTTGTTTGGAGGAAAACTGAGTGGTTTGTTGTGGCACTTGATATGGTAGTTGTTGAGGAATGAGCTGTTGTTGCATCATAAGGTATTGTTGTTGTGGATTGTATTTAGGAGGTTGTTGATTCATTGTGTGCGGAAGGTAATGTTGTTGTTGATACTGCTGAGGTTGTTGTTGCTGAGATGTTTGTTGTTGAACATGAGGGAAGTAGTGATTCGGTGGCTGAGACATCTTCGAACACTTGTGTAGAAATGGATCTTGTGGAAAGTGTAGATTTAACCAATTATCGAGAAACGTATCCCAACTTGGCAGCTTATCGAGAAATTGGCAAAAGATTATCGAGAACTTTGGCAAAAGATTATCGAGAACTTTGGCAAAAAAAATTATCGAGAACTTTGGCAAAAGATTATCGAGAACTTTGGCAAAAAATTTCGAGAAAAGATTTCGAAAATTTTCAAGTGTTATCGAGAAATATTATTTCGATACTTAAGCAAGTTTATCGAAAAATAGATTTCGATACTTAACAATTTTCTCGATAATTTTCGAAAAAAATTGCGAAACTTAGTTTTCAAAATTATACAATTTCGAAAACTTTCCCAAAAGTCGAAGTACTTAACTTTCTTATACAAGAAAGAAAATACCGAGTTCACACAAACGAAGACGAGGGAGTGTACTTGATGAAGATCTCGATAATATGTAGGTTTTGTTTTCCAAAGAAAGCAATCCTTAAATTCGTTTTTCTTTCAAGATACTTGTACTTTTGTGTATAAAATGTGTAAATCTTAAGTAAAGTAGAAAACTTTATGAAAAATTTTATACTTGAAAAGATCTCGATAAAGGTACAAGTACTAAGAAATCGATTTTTGTTGTAAAAGTTTAGAACTTTATTGTTTGTTTTGATTTTAAACACAAGTTTGTAAGCAAAGATGTGATAAAAACCAAGAAACAAAGCAAAAGTTTAAAATTTCACAATAAAAACACGATATATAACAAAAAAAAACGAATTTGAAAGAAAGAAATCAATGAAAAACAAGAACTACACCTTCCTCTAGCGAATGATACCACTTGTTAGGTCACCATTTTGTAAACACAAGTATGATTATGTAAGAAATGAGATGAGAATGAGAGTGGGATGATTATGAGAAATTTGAGAAAATGAAATGCAAGAGTTTCCTTAATGTTTTCAAATAACCAACCAAGTATTACATAGACCTAAGCATACTATATATAGGGAAGGAGCTAGGGCAACACTCCCTCTCCTTCCTTTCTCCAAATCGTGTGGGCTTTAAGGCCCATGGATCATTAAACTTAAGCCTAGTAAACTTGAGACATTACATTAGTGTAAGTAATAAATAACTAAAGCAACCTATTATTACAAATGACCGAGACTTGATAAAATAGTAAAACTTTGGTTCCAACAACTTTGGCGTTTTCTTCACTTTTATGCTCCAAAAACGTCCGAATTGCTTCCTTTTCCAGATTTCTCTCCCAAAGTACCTAAAATCACAAAAGGAACGATTTAGGGCAATATTTGATCAAATAAATTCAATTCCGGACTTAAATGACCCCCTAAAAGTGGTTCATTTTTCGCCTCATCATATACCCTTACACTTGAGATTTGCTTGTCCTCAAGCAAATGCGCTTTTATTCTACTAAAAATGCAATTTAGGGGTCATTTAACACTAATATAAAAGTAATTACAACAAATAATCGTTCCACTAAAGACCAATAGACAAGCACGGAGGTCATATACAAGCACCTCACAAATAGTGTTTAGATACTCACATCTCTCGGGTGTAATAATGTATAAATTACAATATGAAAACGGAAGATATCTCTCACTACCTATCATAGCAAAATAGATTACCATAGGCTTGGGAAAGGATCAAACCTCCACCACATGGTGTAAGCACCTAGGATAAACTATCAAAGAGGTCTTTTAAAGGGTTGTAACGTTAGGTGTAGGGATATGAAATACACAGTTTTGTTGGATAAAGGAAGTTTTTACTGGTGGCGAGCTAACAATCTTGATTAATTACATGTACAATATGGCGTTGCTAAGCCAAGACTAGACTCGACTTAAGCTAATAAATGAAAAATAACAAAAATATAAAATAAACATAGAATAAAAAGGGATGGTAGTCCGTATGTTTTTTCTCTTCTTCTTTTTCTATTTTTTTTTTCTTTTTCTTGATTTTTTCGATTTTTTTTTTTTTTTTTTTTTTTTTTTTTTTTTGCATACACTCTTACCCTACTATCCAAAATAATACATCATATGGAATGAACATTCCCCTTACACTTGAATCTTTACATACTTTACAATTACTAATCTAATGACTCGAATTAAGAAAATCAAAACACTTGGAGCACTTTTAAGATTAACGCACATATGGGGGTAATATATGATGTTCTTCCCCATTACTCCATAAAATAAGTACTTTACCCATGAGTCCCAATCGTCCCAAAACAATATGTACAAGGATATGACTCGACTTAGCAACCATGTAATCAATTAGATAGTTAACTTAGGGTTTAACAAATAACAATAATGCACTAAAGATGAGCGCATACACGGAAGGCTAAGGCAATTTGGTTGTACATTTAAGTGGGTGTAACAAATTCTTCCTTTAAGTAAAATGCTTAAAGTTAGAAACGAAAAGATAGGCTCAGAGGGGTGTACTAGGGGTTTCGTGTACTAAAAATGAGTACAACGCTAAGGGTGTGGAAAACACTAGTTGACTTAACTAGTCAAGTAATATGACTTAAATGGTCAAGTAATTATGATACGGGTTTAACACAAGGGTGATCCTAATGCCTCTTATCATGTAGTAAATCCTACTACACGAATGTAGTCTCACTAGCGGTTTCGGGATGCATCACTAACGCAAGTTCTAGAATCTAAATGCTACCGGTACACTCATAAGCACTAATAGTAAATGTTTTTCCTATCAAATCTAAAGGCGAACCTCACATATTTGGGTGGAAAATTTTTCTGAATATACGGTTTTGTGCTAGTCATACAATCTCCTATTCATGAGACGCTTGCTATGGCTAAAGTTTCACTCCTAAATGTTGTAAAAAAATTTAAATTTGGCGCTAAAATTGCACTAACAAGTGTTTCTCATAGTTTTATTACACATCTACCATTAAACAAACAAACTCAAGCGAAAGTGTATCTGTAAGGTATCATCATTTTACCCTCCCCTTACACTTAGGATGAACATTGTCCCCAATGTTCAAGTAAAGAATGTAAAAGTAAAAAAGTAAAAAGAATGAAATCAAATACTCCCCTGATTCGCTCGGTATGGATAATAAGGTGGCCAGGTTAAATCTTCCTCCAAGAAAATGAACAATCAAAGCTTCCCTTCCAGAATATAAATCATCTTCTTGTCATACATAACCTGTGAATCCTGAGAAAATAGACAAGACAACCTCGCATAAAATCGGCGGCATCCTATATAAGTTACTAAATCCTAGAAAACAAAATAAGATATAATGCTTGTGGAATGAAGTTTGCAGATTTCCTGGAGATTATAAAACTTAATAATTCACAAAAACCATAAGACTCCGTTAGAAAAACAAAACTGGTAAAATTTTCAGATTTTTACACTGACGCCGTCAAGAGTTAACTCGTGACGCCGTCAGAAGTGACCTACAGAAATTCTCATGTTAAGTTTCCGGAAAATTTCTGGAAAAACTTGGTCCTACTTCGTGGAAAATCCTGCAAAACTTCATTATGACTCGATACAAGCATTTGAATCTAACAAATACGAATACACATGTTCATTTAATATTGTGGAGAATCATGATCGGTTTGTTTCTTAAAAACATATTTGGGGTTTCCCCTTACACTTATCTTTTGCAAAAATACGTTTAGGTAGAGTTAAGACTAGGACAAAACAACAAAGTAAAGTATTTCCACTATTTAATTGAGAAACATGATCTACCAACAATAAAAATAAATCATGCATACGGAAGCAAATAACAAACAATCAAAATAAAATCACACAAAACATGGGTTGCCTCCCAAGAAGCGTTTTTCTTTATTTACGAGTCTTGTAGCTAGACTCAAGGTCATGGGTTAACGTGTATCGCTTATGCTAACATAACCAAGTGTGAGCCATCTAATAGTCACCTCATCTTTCTTATAATCATCTCCTAACTCTAAGCATCCGCGATAGTATCTTTTATTCTTTTCATGAGTATACTTAAGTCCTTTTCTCTTATCATTCTCACTTAGCATCTCTATGGGCGGATACCTACTACACTTTTCCATGGAAAAATCCTTGAACCTAGGGTGTGTGCGGGGCATTTGATAGACAAAATCTTCTTCCCCATCCGAGAATGTAATTAACCCTTCTATGAGTTTTTCATCAAGGTTGGTCAACTATTTGAAAGGTTTTCCAGACACAACTTGGGTCAACTTATTATCAATAAACTCTCCTAGATTCTCCATAACCATGAACTCAACAAGATAAACCAAGCTTCCTACAAACACATGCAATGGTATTGCCCTAGCAATAATGTTTTCTCCTTTGTATTCTAAATCATCTACCATGATTTTATTGTATTCATTACGCGAGATTACGTTCATTGGAAGAGATGAGTTAAGATAGGCGTTAAAGCTCTTAAATCCGATCTTATAAGGAAACTGCATGTTGAATGAACTATCACACTCAATCCTAGTTCTAGGGTCGACATACCTAAGAGGGTTTATTTCCTCTTCCATTCTATCCTCATTAATCACATCACCATCATCAAGATCCTCGTCGGAGTCTGAATAGTAAAAGGGGCTAGCCCTACGGTCATCATCATGATCAGACTCCTCTAACTCAGAATTATTGTCAAAGTGGTGCTTGGGCGAGAGGTTAGGTGGGTTCTCATTTTCCACTAAAGGGAGTGGGGCGGGCATTTGGAAAATCCTACGACGAAAAACATGAATAACAGGAATCAAACGATCAATGTTATTGTTATCCATCGAAATAGTTTACGAACAAAGGACACAAAGAAATAAGATAGACTAAAGAAATCCTAAAAATAAAAATAAAATCTTACTAGAAAGGAATCTAGCAAGTAGACCTAATAAAAAGAGATTCTAACCTAGACAATAACTATTCCCCGGGTTGCGGCGCCAAAAACTTGATACGTGGGAATCGCACCAGGATTTACCTCTCAAGGGATCTTGAGAAGCTTACAACCCCCACCAGGCAGTGTACCTGATCGTTGTAGTATAGTATAGTGACAAGTACCGGGGGATTGATCGTTCAGCTAGGAATAGTGTCGCTAGGATTAGAAAACCTAAATACTAGTTCTAAAGATGATGGATGATTATTTTTGTATTTTTATAATTTTTTAGAAAGCAAGTAAAAATCTCGGGTTTGAAGAATTTGGGCGGAATTAGTTGCTAGTCAACTAACCCAATACTAAAGATGCAATCAAAATAAAAAACTAGAAATGAAAATAAACTAAAGTAACTAAGGTTGTGAGCAATAAGTGGAGAAAATGTGTTTACTTAGATTTCACTACTCCCTAGATATCTTTTACACGTTAATTACTTATTATAGTTGCGTGGATGACGGATTGTATTCCTTAATACCATTCATGGGGTGGCGCACTTAATTCCCCAATCCTATGAGTGCCTACTTCACTCCTATGTCGAGCCGGCTAAGAAGCTCCTAACATGGGATCATTAGAATTTACTCATGCATTAAATACAACCAATAAACCTAGTGCACGTCAGTTCATGTTTCCTAAGACGTTCAAGCATGTTACCATTTAGAGATCTGCCAGTTTTCTTAAGCCTAACATCGAAATCATTCATCCAATACAACCATAAACAAGTAATCAACACATAATTAACATCTAGGTTTCATTAGATCCAAGCAAACACAAGATAGATCTAGCCTAGCATGGTAGAATTAAAACGAGAACAAGATATAGACAACCAACACATAGACATATTGATTGAATTAAAAGAATACTTATCTCAATTACACATGAAAGGGATCAAGGGCTGAGAACCCTTGAAAAACCTGTAAAATTCGTACCAAGTTCGTACTTAGGATTTCTCCAAAACTTCTCTTTTAATGTGTAAAAATTAGAAAACTATATGTAGGAAATAGGGTCTGACGGCGTCAAGACAAAATCGGTGACGCCGTCATCTCGCCGCCAAAATACTTCTCGGACTGCCTTGATCTACTTTTGACGCCGTCATGTGTTATGTGTTTTCAGGCCGTCATGCATTTTACTCTTGACGCCCTACCTTGTGACGCCTTCAATTCTGTACTGGGTCGTCATGGAAATTACTCTTGACGCCGTCAGAAATTCCTTCTTGACACCGTCACCTACTGTTCCCAGCAAGGAAAATAAAGACTTTGGCGTTTTCTTCACTTTTATGCTCCAAAAACGTCCGAATTGCTTCCTTTTCCAGATTTCTCTCCCAAAGTACCTAAAATCACAAAAGGAACGATTTAGGGCAATATTTGATCAAATAAATTCAATTCCGGGCTTAAATGACCCCCTAAAAGTGGTTCATTTTTCGCCTCATCATGTTTGTAAACGTGCAGGTAAGGATATTTCACAAAATGACGAAAAACAAGCAAAAACCCGGCAATAACGAGCATGAGAGTAGAATGAGTCAGAAAGTCAAGCTGGGAATCAAAGTTGAGCTTATCAAGTCCTCAGTGATTTATTTATGTGCCAAAGTGATCCTTGTGAGAAGTTTGAAGAAAGTGCAGATTTGGTCCCTATACTTTCCAAAGTTTACACATCTAGTCCCTCTTGGAAAGTATTGAAGTAATAGTCAAAAGTCAACCTTTGAGAATTATCATTATCATAATTTGTCCTTGAAAGATATTTTGGAACAAAGGCAGAAAAGGTCCTTGAAGTTTCCCTAAATGCAAAATTGGTCCTAAAATTGCATATTACAAATGCTGAAAATCCAAAAGCTTGGTCCAAATATTACTAAATCCATTTCACAAACCAAGAACTAAAATCCAAAAGCCCAATGCCATTACCACTACCCAAGCCCACCCCAACTACGGTCAAATGGTCAACGTAAGAAGCAAGGGTCAAATAGTCAAAATATATTACCCCGGTTCCCATTTTCCCCCAAATCCAAAGTTACCCAGGGTATATGAACCCTAGAAGTACTGTTCCGTTTGATTTACCACAATTAAGGGTATGGACGTCAATTCAAGAACATCTCTTGAAGCTCAGTGATGTCAGAGAGTGTCAGTAACTCAAAGAAACACATATAGGACACATGGCGGGCTACAATTGGATGAAACGCGTCATCAAAGCTGATCAAGGGGTTGATATTAGAGATGACATGATTGGAAGCAATCCAAGGGTACTCAGAGGATCTAAAGAAGCACAAGTCACATGGATTGCCAGCTTGGCAATCCGAGACCCTAACCTCACTCTCCTCCTATAAATAGAGGCTCATTCTAGCCATTTAGGTGTGTAGTTTTTAGGTAAAGAAACTCTGTCGAATTTTCTTTTGATTGTATTTTAGTGTAGTTATTGTAATTTTTACTTGAAAATTTTAATAACAGTGCTTATTTTCAATATAATTCAGCTTATTGGTCATTTCAATTCTGCTTAAATACTTTACTATTCTGCTTAATCTAGATTTATTTAGCTTAAATACTTTACATCTTATCATATCTTAAAAGTCATTTGCAGAAAAAGGAAAAAAAAAATATAAAAATTAGAAAATATAAAAAAAATAAAAAAAAATATATTTACAAATTGTCTAGTAAAGTTTACAGTTGAGCTTATTTTGCTTTTATAAATTCCATTTGAGCTCTATAGCTTTTAGTGGAGTTGTTTTGAGTCATCATTCATAATCAAACAAAGACAGTCAACAGAAGTCAAAGTTGTTGTACCAGTTGATCATTAGGTGCATTTGATAAGCTGAGATAACAAGGGATGATCTCTGCCTATCTTAAAGATAGGCAAGCGTAGTGATCCACCTCTGTTCTTGCTGAGGTGGTTATTTCTTTGTAAGTATTGGATTCTGATCTCTCATCTTTAGTATAGACTGTGATAGTTTAGTTTAGCATTGAGATTTACTGTTCCATTGGTTGACTTTATTGATTAAGTAGTAGTTTTAGTTTAGATTAAAGCTTGTTATAGTAATTGATATATCTATTTTGTTAGATCTGTGGTTTATAGCTTAATCAGTATAACTGTATTAGTGTGGATCTATGATTTTTCATTTCTGATTGGATCTAGTTGATAATAGCTGTTGTACTGTTGTTACTTAGTGATATAGAATTGTGTTTAAGTGACTTGGTGGTGATTAGTGGATTGTATAAGGGAGTTGTTGTGAAATCAGGATTATTGGGAATGTTTGGATGAGAATGGTTTGCTGAGATTTAGAGTTAGTAGATTGGTAACTTTTGTACAATTGGTTCAGTTAGATCAGTAGTAGTTTTAACATTGCATAAATTTAGTAGTTAGTTTAATAAAAGTCAAAGTAGTAGTAACATTGCATAAACAGTTAAAATTAGGAGTTAAATTGGTAGTATACTATAGATAATAGTTACATTTTGATTAGAGATAGCTTACATTAGTATAACTTTAGCTTTTACATCAGATTAGTAGTAGGATTTAGCTACTTAAAATCAAATTAGTCAATGATGTTTTGAAATCAAATAGTCATAAAAAAATTGTCATTCAGTTTGTGTCAAGTATTTGAGTGCACATTTAGATTTCATTTTTGAACAAAATAACTAGTTGATTGCTAATTTCAGTAGATTAGCAGTAGAATAATAAATTTTAAAAGAATAAGTAAGATTAAGTTCCATTAGCTTATTGAAATTTAGATCAAAGTCTGCTTGTTTGACTAATTCTTCCCCTGCATCATCTAGTTGTATCAGATTTCTAGGCATCATTTAGGGTAGCATTTAGGTTTATAAGTCATATATTTTGGTAAAATTGCTATCTCAGTTGTTCAGTATAGTGTTTGCCCCCATTAGTTTGAATTTTGTGACTTATTGGAAGTGCTTTTTGAACCTAAGAATAAGCAGAGTTGAGACAGTGTTCTGTTTGAGATTTGTAGGCTTGCAATTGTGTATCTGAGTTTAGTATAAGGTTCTGAGCTTGTTTTGAGTAGGTTGAGCATTTTGTATCACTATTTTATCTCTAGATAGTCTGTACTTAATCTGTCTTATCATTGAGCTTAATATTTGAGCTTATTGTTAAATACTTGTTATATTGTGGATTTTTGTGCTATAATCTGTTCATACTTAGCATTTTCTGAGCATTTCACATCATCATAAGCTTGAGTTTTAAGTTTCATAGCAAATTGTTCACAAGTGCTTATAATTAAGCACTTGTGATAAGCAGTTTCATCAGAATAAGCACTGATTCAACTCATTTTCATTTCAAAAAAATTTCTCAAGTTCTTTTTAATATTTTTGATTTTCTAGAATTTTTCCAGATTTTTCCAAGTAGTGTTAGTATTTTTCTTAAATTTCTTTTAATTTTATCAATTTTTAAATAGTTTTTAATCAATAAAAATACATAAAAATTCAGAAAAAGCTGTGAAAAATACAAAAATATTTTTAGAAATTCTTTTATAATATTTTAGAATTTTCAGAATTTTATTTTCATTTTTCCACTTTATTTTTCTATTTTCTTACATTTTTAATTCATTTAAAATTACAAAATTCAAAATAAATTAATAAAAAATAATAGAAAAGTCAAAAAAATATTTTTCTTTTTCTGGAAATTCATTTTAATAGTTTAAGATTTTTAGAAAATAATTTCAAGGTTGTAGGATCATTTTTCAATAAAAGTTACATTTTAAATAACGCGGTTGCATTTACGTTTTTACGTTTTAGACTTTGGTGCTTAATTAGCTTGTACTCTTTGCATATATCATTTTAATTTGTGAATACTTGAATTTCTTGATTGCTATTTTCACTTTTACACTTCTCAGTTCACGGTTTTCACGAATCAATATTCTTGATTTCATTCACCTTGACTCGGATACGACTCGGGTGATCCGTATTTCATGCGGATCATTTCGATATAATACTACTATACTATAATAAGATTGATTTTCACACGATCAATTTTTGGCGCCGCTGCCGGGGAAGGCTTGAAGTGAGTTTTTGAATATTGTTTTGAAAAATCGTGTTTTGTTAAGCCTTCTTGATTGGTTCCAAACGGTCACCTAAGTTTCCCAAGTGATGGTCAACCTAGTCAAACGTCTAAAACCAACTAACCAAGGAGTAAAGTGTATTCCCAGGTCGTTATGTCCCAGCGAGGTAAGCAATTGTATTCAAAAAACGTTTACATTGATCGGGTGATTTAACAGAAGGATCAGGAATTTAGTTTGAATGATTATACTACGAGATTATGATTGAAAATGACTTAGAAACACTATTGGAACAATTACTGATGATCAGATTACCTAGAAACGTGCGTAAACCTAAAAACGCGCGTTTGAGTTAAAAAATAACGCGAACGCGCAAAATAAAAAGTGAAACGTGAGCAAATAAAGTCCTACGAACGTGAAAATTATATTTTTACAATCCTAATGACTTAAGAAAATTTTTAGAAAAAGAAAATTAATTTTTACACTATTCAATTAATTACTATTAATTAATTACTAATTATTTATTACTTTTCTAATTAACTAAATTACACTAATTATTAATTAATTATGAAAATTAACTAGAAAAATAAATATTAAATTTAGAAAAATCTAAAATATTATAAAACTATTTTTAAAACAGAAAACCTAATTTTTCCACTTTTTAATTATTTATTATAAATTAAAACTAATTATTTATTTAATTTAAACTAAAATTAATTATAAAAAATACTAAATGAACAAGGAAAAATCTGGAAAAATTCCTAAAATTATTTTAACTAAAAAGAAGCCTAAGAAAAATTTAAAAATAAAAAGTGCTTATAAATAAGCAGAAAATAAGCCAAAATGGCTTAAATAGAAGCTATCACTTTAATTATTTTTGTCTTTTTCCAAATTTTCTTTTACAAAACTGATTATCTACTGAAAATATGCAACTTTTGCAAAGGTACTTTTGCTAAGACTTAGGAATAAGCAGTGTGCACTCCAATAAGCCAAACAGTGAGCTTATTGCTTAAATAAGCTCCAATAAGCCACATAGATCACTCAGGCCAGAGATTAAGTTGTAAACAGCTTATGTGTACTTAAAAAGAACTAAAATGACAAGGAAGTTCAACTGAATAAGCCAATTTAACCAAATAAGCAATTCCAAATCCACTTAAGGCAAACAGGCCTCAAAGGCTTAATTGCAGCCCTTGGTGGGGACCACAGTGGTGACTTAGGGACCAATCCAAATGTGAATCTGGAAAGGGGGCCTCAGGGGCTTTGCAAAGAGCTCACAAGCTCAGGAAAATCTCAAGTGGTTAGGAATCTAGGGGATTGTGAAACTTGTACAAAAACTGAATGGTGATACCAAACAGTTGAGTGTTTTAGGTGATAAGGTTAATTCAAAGGTTCACAAGCTAGATTCCACAGAAGCACAGACTAGCAAACGACTCAAAAAGAATCAGAGAAGCATGAATGAACAGAATGACAAACTAACACAAGCTTTAGCAAGCTTTTAAAAACCTACTGTGGTGAGATTTTAGTGCAAAGTCATGATGTATGGAAATAAGCAGTTGCATCAATTAAGCATTTAAGCACAATACTGAAAGCAAACATGAACAAACACAAAACAGCTAATAACAACTAGAAAGCAACTACTAGATTAAATTGAAAACAAGAAATCAACAAGCTTGGTATCTGCTGATGCTTCAGCAGAAACAAGTGCCAAAGGGCAACTAAGAGATAAAATTTAAGCTATGAAATAAGCAAAAAAATAGCAGACCAGCTATGGATCACACAAGTTAGGCTGCTTGGCTACACAAATAACCAATTTTCAAGCAAAATGCTCAAATAAAGAACAAGATATGGAATCTGGAAAAATGGTTGCAAACTGAAGCAGGGGAGAACCTTTCCCTGCACCTCTCTTTGAGACCTAGTGGGACCCACAATAAAAATCACAAAATTCAAGTGATCATGGATTCTTAAAGTAGAGCTGGGAGGTTCTCAGTTAGAACAAGTTTCAAAGTCTAAGCTTAAACACAAAATTCAAATTAATTCCCTCAAATTTTGAGTTTTCTGCACAAAACAATTTTGACTTTCTATCTTTTCATACCACTTTGTCTTTAATGAACTTTAACCTTGCTTCAACTGATTAATTATGATTTGATGACCTGAATTGGAACTCAAATTGGCAATGAGGATCACTAATAAGCTAAGAAGCAAGGTTTTGGGTGCCAAATCCCTCACAGTTAACTGTGAGGGCACAAAGAATGGGTTTTTGACTTTTTATGAAAATGGTGATGGTTTTTATGACTTGGTTAACTATTTTAAACCTAGCGTGACTTGTGTAAACAGAAAGTAGCAATAAACACACCCTGGAACACAGGGTAACACCTTATCCCAAACACCCCTTTAAAACAATCTAACACAATTTTTCAAAGCTTTTCAAAGATTCAGTCCAAAAGATAAGTCCATTGAGCCATATTATGATGAAATGGGTGCATGCAAGCTCAAAAACACAACTAATATCAACAATTAACCATAACTATCCATGTTCTTATTCAAACAGTTGAGATGAGATTTTAACTAAAACTCAACCTAACTATGAAACCTGAGTAAAAACTTAACTAAATACTATTATTAAGACATATTAAGTAAAGATAAACAGAAAATAATGCCTAATGAACTATGCTACAGTAGAATTGAAAAACTAAAGAGATTGCTCACAAAGTGCTTTCCTGCCAATTTATCATGAACCAAGGATCCTTATGTGACTCCCATGAGTCTCTAACCCAGGTCCATCCCTTATAAACCCTGCTCCAAAGCTTCTTCTTTCATCTTCATATTTTTTTTCATTTATTTTTCTGAATTTTTTTGTATTTTTGATTTTTACTTCTAATCTGAATTTATTTGTTTCTAAGAGCTTAAATAAGCTTAGTGGAGCTTATATGAGCCTAAAAGGTCTAAAGAAACAATTACAAACAACAATGTGAGCTTTTTGATTATTTTGAAACAAAGGGAAATTTCATGTACTGAGAATGAATTGAAACTTGCATTTAATTAATAAAAACTTCAATCTTACACCATTACACTGAGAGTACAACTTTCATAACTAATTTTAGACTAAAAATTATAAATTCGACATAAAGTAAATGAAATTACAACTAAAAAACTAACACCTTCTTCCACTGCCTCTCTTGCTCTTTTATATTGACACAATTAGGGTTTGGGACTCCCTTTTGTCTTTTCCCAGCACTCTCTTTGACCCTTGGATTACTCCCTCTTGATCTTGTCCGTTTAAAGATTTTGGCGCCAAAATATTTTTGGCTCTTTTCTCTTGGTATAATTGATGCCGGAGGGTAGTTTGGAGTGTAGTATTTGGAGGGCTGTAGGAGGGGGGATATGGGTGATGATGGTGGAGTGTTGAGTGGGTGGTGATGATGAGGGTAGCAGAGGTCACGGGGCTGTGTTTGGAGGTGGAGGGTGGAAGTGGTCAAACGGTCAAGCTTTGACCGTTGGTTTTTATTATTAAAAGGTGGGGTTGGGTGGGCTGTGTAATGACTTGGGCCAGTAAATGGGGTGGAGTAGGCTTTTGGGTGGTAATGGATTGGGGAAATTTTGGATTAAATGGGAGTAGTAAAAACATTAAGATCCGTTTGGTATTTTAGTGTGAAATTCACAAGGACCAAAAATGTAATTCTTCCAAACATGAGGGTCTGAAGTGAAACTTTTCCAAAGTGGCTTACAAGGAACATTCTTGCCATGTTGAATAACCAAAGGACCATAATTGCAAATTTCCACTTTTGAAAATCCCGGGGACTAAACTTGCCAAAATTCAAAGTTGAGGGGTTAAAAGTGAAATTTTGCCAAAGTTATCAAAAAGGGTCTAAATTGTCACATGTGAATATTACAAGGGTAATATTTGATATTTTCTAATTTTTAAAACCCGAGGACTAATTTTGCCATTTTTGAAACTTCAAGGACCAAACATATAATTTTCTCAAACTTTTCACCCAAGGATCGTTTTTGATAATTTTTGACTTTAGAAAACGTTGGGTTGACTTTTCTTTCATTTTAAACTTCCAGGGACTAGTTTTGTCAATTTTTTAAAACTTGAGGGACTGAAACTGCCAATTGTGCAAACTTTGTTCGTTTTTCATTTGTTTTTAAACATTTTGCATCTAAAACATATAAAACACACTTTTGGGATAAATTCTGTATTTTGATGCATATTTGAGTGTTTTTGGATGTTTTGGCAGTTCAGATACGATAAAAATAATGAGTATTTACACACTCATCACTTCCTCTACTTTGTATATACATTTCTATAAAAATTGAAAAAATCAAAACACTTTTCCTAAAGTGTTTACAAAAATACCAAAAAAAATAACAAAGTTACAGCCTCGACTCTGCCGTGGAAGGGAGGACGTTGTAAACCAAATAAGTCTCACAATATAACAAAAACATGAAATTAGTTGTTTATCGGATTACTTCTGAGTTAGAGGAGTCCGATCATGATGATGACCGTAGGGCTAGCCCCTTTTACTATTCAGACTCCGACGAGGATCTTGATGATGGTGATGTGATTAATGAGGATAGAATGGAAGAGGAAATAAACCCTCTTAGGTATGTCGACCCTAGAACTAGGATTGAGTGTGATAGTTCATTCAACATGCAGTTTCCTTGTAAGATCGGATTTAAGAGCTTTAACGCCTATCTTAACTCATCTCTTCCAATGAACGTAATCTCGCGTAATGAATACAATAAAATTATGGTAGATGATTTAGAATACAAAGGAGAAAACATTATTGCTAGGGCAATACCGTTGCATGTGTTTGTAGGAAGCTTGGTTTATCTTGTTGAGTTCATGGTTATGGAGAATCTAGGAGAGTTTATTGATAATAAGTTTTGAACCAATCGTCTCCAATTCTTCCCCTTCCCTCACTCCGTTTGAGGGAAGTGATCTCGCTTGGGAAGAAATTAATGCTTGTCTTTCAAATGATTCAGTTTCACCGGAAATTGATAATTCTAACTTTGATCCGGAGGGGGACATTTTATTAATTGAGAAATTGTTAAATGAAAACCCGATTATTTCTTCCCCTTCGATAGACCTAAAAATGGCAGACGTAAAAGAAGTAAAGCCGTCTATCGAGAATCCTCCAGAGCTCGAGCTCAAGGATTTGCCTCCTCATCTCGAATACGCATACTTGGAAACTAATGATAAATCGCCGGTTATAATATCAAAAGGTCTTAAAGATGAGGAGAAGACACGACTCTTAGATGTGCTTCGGAAGCATAAAAGTGCGATTGCTTGGCAAATATCCGACATTAAGGGAATCGACCCTCGATTTTGCACTCATAAGATTCTACTTGAAGATAATCACAAAGCTTTCATCCAACAACAATGACGGGTTAATCCACAAATCCACGAAGTGATCAAAAAGGAAGTTATAAAACTCCTTGACGCTGGAATGATTTATCCGATCTCGGATAGTTCATGGGTTAGCCCAGTTCATTGTCTCCCAAAGAAGGGCGGAATCACTGTTGTGAAAAATGACGATAATGAGCTTATACCAACTCGACTTGTGACCGGATGGAGAGTTTGTATCAACTACCACAAGTTGAATGACGCAACCCGTAAAGACCATTTCCCGCTCCCTTTTATGGACCAAATGCTTGAACGTTTAGCGGGAATGAGTTCTATTGTTTTCTGGATGGCTTTTCTGGGTACTTTCAAATTCCCATTGATCCCCAGGATCAAGAAAAGACCACGTTTACTTGCCCGTATGGAACGTTTGCCTATCGTAGAATGCCCTTTGGCTTATGTAACGCTCCAGGCACGTTTCAACAGTGTATGATGGCCATTTTCTCTGATATGATTGAAAAACCCATGGAAGTGTTCATGGACGACTTCTCCGTCTATGGAAATTCTTTCGACTCTTGCCACTCCCATTTGGAAAGTATGCTAATTCGGTGTGAAAACACTAACTTAGTTCTAAATTGGGAGAAGTGCCACTTCATGGTTAAAGAGGGCATAGTCCTCGGCCATAAGATATCCAAATCTGGGATTGAGATGGATCGTGCAAAAGTCGATGTTATTGCTAAGCTACCTCATCCTACGACCGTCAAAGGAATCCGAAGTTTCCTTGGTCATGCTGGCTTTTATCGACGTTTTATTCAAGACTTCTCCAAAATAGCCCGGCCTCTGACCCACCTTTTAGAGAAGGATGCTCCGTTTAACTTCACGAATGAATGCATCGATGCATTTAATTTCCTGAAGAAGAAGTTAACGGAGGCACCAATCTTAGTTGCCCCCGATTGGAACTTACCCTTTGAGCTAATGTGTGATGCAAGAGATTATGCCATTGGTGCAGTTCTGGGGCAACGTAAGAATAAATACTTTCAACCGATACACTATGCAAGTAAGACTATGACCGCGGCCCAACATCATTACACAACTACCGAAAAGGAAATGTTAGTGGTTGTTTATGCTTTTGAGAAATTTAGGTCTTATTTGCTCCTTAAGAAATGCATAGTGTATACGGACCACTCAGCCCTCAAATACTTAATGGCAAAGTAAGATGCTAAGCCACGTTTAATGCGGTGGTTTCTTTTGCTCCAAGAATTTAATGTCGAAATACGAGACAAAAAAGGAGCTGAGAATCTTGCTGTTGATCACCTTTCACGACTTCAGAACCCCCATCAAAGTGCGCTTGAGAACAAGGAAATTAACGAAACATTTCCTTTCGAGACACTTGGGAGTGTGACTAAAATTGACCAAAGTACCCCATGGTTTGCCGATTTTGCGAATTACCATGCGGGGAATTTCATTAGGAAAGGGATGTCGTCCCAACAAAAGAAGAATTTCTTTAAAGATGTCCAACATTATTTTTGGGATGACCCCTATTTGTTCGAAGTCTGTGCGAATCAAGTGATCCGGCGGTGTGTTCACGGTACTGAAGTCGTTGAAATTCTAAAGGCATGCCATAGTGGACCTACGGGGGGACATCATGGTGCCAATTTCACCTCAAAGAAAGTGTTCGATTTCGGCTTCTATTGGCTGACGATATATCGGGATGCCCATGAATTGGTGAAATCATGTGATTCTTGCCAACGTCAAGGGAAAATTTCTCAAAAAGATGAAATGCCACAAAATGCTATTCAAGTTTGTGAAATTTTTGACGTTTGGGGCATCGGTATCATGGGGCCATTCCCGTCATCTAGAGGAAACAAGTACATTCTCGTGGCCGTCGATTACTTATCCAAATGGGTTGAAGCGAAGGCGATCCCCACTAATGACGCCCGAGTTGTTGTTAAGTTCTTAAAGAGTCTCTTTGCCCGATTTGGTGCACCTCGAGCTATCATAAGCGATCGTGGGACCCATTTTTGCAATGACCAATTCGCCAAAGTTATGCTTAAATATGGTGTCACACATCGTCTTTCTACGGCTTATCATCCACAAACGAGTGGTCATGTGGAGGTGTCCAATCGTGGCCTTAAAAGGATATTAGAAAGGACAGTAGGAGAGCACCGTGCCTTTTGGGCCGACAAATTAGAAGATGCATTATGGGCTTTCCGGACCGCTTACAAAACTCCCATTGGGTGTACACCATATAAGCTGGTTTATGGGAAGGCTTGTCATTTGCCCCTAGAACTTGAGCACAAGGCCAACTGGGCCTTAAAACATGCCAACTTTGACAGAAAAGTTCAATTGAATGAGTTAGTCGAACTCCGTGATCAAGCTTACGAGAATTCTTTGATATATAAATAGAAAACAAAAAGACTTCATGATGCCAAGATCAAAGACCGCGTGTTTAACGTTGGTGATCAAGTGCTTCTTTTAACTCTCGTTTATAGATTTTCTCGGGTAAGCTTAAAACCCGTTGGTCTGGACCATTCACAATAACCCAAGTATTCCCTTATGGTACCATTGAGTTAGCTCAACCCGATGGTCCCAATTTTAAGGTGAATAATCACCGTTTGAAACATTATTTCAGAGGGGATGTACCAACCATGGTAGTCCCGGATCTCCAAACTTTCCCCCATGACGATTAAATTCAGGGATCGAGTCAAGCTACGTGACTCGGAAATCAAAAACAAAGCGCTTCGTGGGTGGCAATCCATGCTTATCCAATTTCATCTTCTTATTTTCTATTTTATAACAAATAACGGGAGGAGGGGGTTGCCTCTTCTACTATTGTGTTCCGTGGTTGTTTGTGATGTTTGTTTAGGATTGTCCGCGATTTATGATGACTCTCGTGGTTTTGTCTTTCTCTCCACTCGATTTTCATCATTCGTTGCTTATCCATGTATCCTAATCTTATCGACTAACATTTATCTTTTGGCATAATTAATAAATGGCCTTAGATATATGTAGGAGAACCCTTACCTTTTAAACATTGAGGACAATGTTTCGTTTTAGTCTGGGGGGGGGGGTGATCTTTCGATCTGACTTTTACCTTGCACTTTTCTGTGAACTCTAGCAACTCCGTTTTTCCTAAAAAATGAAAAAATTGAAAATTTCAAAAAACTTTGAAGAAAAATGAATGAAAAAGTCATGAAAAAGCACAAAAAAAATGAGAAAAGTTGAAAAAGTTGTGCAAAAATATAATAAAGTTTGAATAAGTGTTTTGACACCTTGTTGACTTTCTTGCTGGCGAGAGTAGGAATAAATATTTTGACTTGACCGGGCGTGTTGAGCCCTAGCTTGTTCCCTTAACCAATGATAATCACATAAGCTTGTGCTAGTTTTGTACACCAGGAGCTATAAAATACGAATTCTTTCTTAAGAATATGCAAGTTCCCGTACTTGACTTTATACATGCGCAGCTTAAAAGCTTTCTCTAGTCTTTTACATAAGGATATAGAAAACGCGAATTCTTCTTCTAGAGTTTGCAAGTTTCCGTAACTGACTTTATATATTCGTGGCTGATTATCGGCTAAGTATTCGCTGGTTTCATTATTTGGAATCTTAAATTGCGAAGAGCGAGAAATGATAGAGTTTATTTAGAAGTTAGATGCTAAACGTGGAGTAGTTGGTTCTCTTTAGAGCTCATGAGAGGTACTTGTGGCTTTTTACTCCCATAAAATACGTCACCAATATATAATAGATGTTCTAGGTTAATTAGTCGTATTTAGGTCTGGATAATATTTAGTTTCTTATTTTCTTAAGAGAATCTTTGCTTTAGAAGTTGGGTACATATCAAGGAACATCAAAAATAAGAGCAAAAATGAAAAAAAAAATCAAAATTCAAAAGTTGATTATGTATGTGGTTTTGGAGCTACCCGATAAGCTTCCATTGATGTTGAGAAAAAAGTAAAGAAAGAAAAAAGTGAAAAGTATGAGAAAAGTGAAAAATGAAAAAAAAAATGAAAAGTGAGAGTTGTATCGAATAAGAGCTTATGTATATAAGTTATTGGCACGTGAGGAGCATGTGGATGATTCTGAATTGGACACATGAGGTGCACGTGTAGTACTCCGCAACTTATATGTATGATATTGTATGTACCAAAATTCCTTGATGTGGACCGAATTTCTAATGCAGTGGTTCTTAAGAGAAAATGAATAACTACTTATCGTTTAAACTTAGGTGTCACTATCGGACTAAAAATTAGTGAAACGAGAAAATATGAAGAAATTCATTTCTCAAACAAAAATAAATATTGAGATACAAAACTTAGGACATGGGAGTAAGGAGTTTCCACAAGTAACTGTTATGAGTAGTGTTAGCATCTAATTTGTAGATAAGTTGTTATATCGTTTGTACGCTTAGTTTGGGGACTCGTGAAAAATCAATGATGACGATTTTTATCCGTATGGTCACTTCTTAAATAGAAGTATTTCTACTCGTTGACCCTAATAATTATTGCAAAATAATGAAAGTTCAACAAACCGTCACAAGTTTGAAGTATCAAAAGTCAAAAAATAGAAGTGAAAGTGGAATAAAGGAAAATTTTTGGAAAACGGAGCGTTTGCGGGTATAAATGATTTAATTACTTCTTTTGAACCTCCTTGCTACTTTACAAAGATAGTAGGAAGAGTTGTGAAATTATTTATCCCAAAAGCGTGAATTGATCACATTGCGTGAGGACACGACAATACCTTAGTCTGGGGGATTTTGGTATGTGTTAATTCACATATCATTTCATGGCCAAATACCGACCCAAATAGACTAAATGTGTTAACATATGCCAAAGAATTGTGTGTTTTATGTTTGTAAACGTGCAGGTAGGGATATTTCACAAAATGACGAAAAACAAGCAAAAACCCGACAATAAGGAGCATGAGTAGAATGAGTCAGAAAGTCAAGCTGAGAATCAAAGTTGAGCTTATCAAGTCCTCAGTGATTGATTTATGTGCCAAGGTGATCCTTGTGAGAAGTTTGAAGAAAGTGCAGATTTGGTCTCTATACTTTCCAAAGTTTACACATCTAGTCCCTCTTGGAAAGTATTGAAGTAATAGTCAAAAGTTAACCTTTGAGAATCATCATTATCATAATTTGTCCTTGAAAGATATTTTTGAAACAAAGGCAGGAAAGGTCCTTGAAGTTTCCCTAAATGCAAAATTGGTCCTTAAATTCCATATTACAAATGCTGAAAATCCAAAAGCTTGGTCCAAATATTACTAAATCCATTTCACAAACCAAGAACTAAAACCCAAAAGCCCAATGCCATTACTACTACCCAAGCCCACCCCAACTACGGTCAAATGGTCAACGTAAGAAGCAAGGGTCAAATAGTCAAAATATATTACCCCGCTTCCCATTTTCCCCCAAATCCAAAGTTACCCAGGGTATATGAACCCTAGAAGTACTGTTCCGTTTGATTTACCACAATTAAGGGTACAGACTTCAATTCAAGAACGTTTCTAGAAGCTCAGTGATGTCAGAGAGTGTCAGTAACTCAAAGAAACACATATAGGGACACATGGCGGGCTACAATTGGATGAAACGCGTCATCAAAGCTGATCAAAGGGTTGATATTAGAGATGACATGATTGGAAGCAATCCAAGGGTACTCAGAGGATCTAAAGAAGCACAGGTCACACGGATTGCCAGCTTGGCAATCCGAGACCCTAACCTCACTCTCCTCCTATAAATAGAGGCTCATTCTAGCCATTTAGGTGTGTAGTTTTTAGGTAAAGAAACTCTGTCGAATTTTCTTTTGATTGTATTTTAGTGTAGTTATTGTAATTTTTACTTGAAAATTTTAATAATAGTGCTTATTTTCAATATAATTCAGCTTATTGTTCATTGAAATTCTGCTTATTCTGCTTAAATAATTACTATTCTGCTTAATCTAGATTTATTTAGCTTAAATACTTTACATCTTATCATATCCTAAAAGTCATTTGCAGAAAAAGGAAAAAAAATATTAAAAAAAAATAAAAAAATATGTTTACAAATTGTCTAGTAAAGCTTACAGTTGAGCTTATTTTGCTTTAATACATTCCATTTGAGCTCTATAGCTTTTAGTGGAGTTGTTTTGAGTCATCATTCATAATCAAACAAAGACAGTCAACAGAAGTCAAAGTTGTTGTACGAGTTGATCATTGGGTGCATTTGATAAGCTGAGATAACAAGGGATGATCTCTGCCTATCTTAAAGATAGGCAAGCATAGTGATCCATCTCTGTTCTTGCTGAGGTGGTTATTGCTTTGTAAGTATTGGATTCTGATCTCTCATCTTTAGTATAGACTGTGATAGTTTAGTTTAGCATTGAGATTTACTGTTCCATTGGTTGACTTTATTGATTAAGTAGTAGTTTTAGTTTAGATTAAAGCTTGTTATAGTAATTGATATATCTGTTTTGTTAGATCTATGGTTTATAGCTTAATCAGTATAACTGTATTAGTGTGGATCTATGATTTTTCATTTCTGATTGGATCTAGTTGATAATAGTTGTTGTACTGTTGTTACTTAGTGATATAGAATTGTGTTTAAGTGACTTGGTGGTGATTAGTGGATTATATAAGGGAGTTGTTGTGAAAACAGGATTATTGGGAATGTTTGGATGAGAATGGTTTGCTGAGATTTAGAGTTAGTAGATTGGTAACTTTTGCACAGTTGGTTCACTTAGATCAGTAGTAGTTTTAACATTGCATAAATTTAGTAGTTAGTTTAATAAAAGTCAAAGTAGTAGTAACATTGCATAAACATTTAAAATTAGGAGTTAAATTGGTAGTATAATATAGATAATAGTTACATTTTGATTAGAGATAGCTTACATTAGTATAACTTTAGCTTTTACATCAGATTAGTAGTAGGATTTAGCTACTTAAAATCAAATTAGTCAATGCTGTTTTGAAATCAAATAGTCATAAAAAAATTGTCATTCAGTTTGTGTCAAGTATTTGAGTGCACATTTAGATTTCATTTTTGAACAAAATAACTAGTTGATTGCTAATTTCAGTAGATTAGCAGTAGAATAATAAATTTTAAAAAGAATGAGTAAGATTAAGTTCCATTAGCTTATTGAAATTTAGATCAAAGTCTTCTTGTTTGACTAATTCTTCCGCTGCACCATCTAGGCATCATTTAGGGTAGCATTTAGGTTTATAAGTCAAATATTTTGGTAAAATTGCGATCTAAGTTGTTCAGTATAGTGTTTGCCCCAATTAGTTTGAATTTTGTGACTTATTGGAAGTGCTTTTTGAACCTAAGAATAGCAGAATTGAGACAGTGTTCTGTTTGAGATTTGTAGGCCTGCAATTGTGTATCTGAGTTTTTATCTGAGTTTAGTATAAGGTTCTGAGCTTGTTTTGAGTAGGTTGAGCATTTTGTATCACTATTTTATCTCTGGAAAGTCTGTGCTTAATCTGTCTTATCATTGAGCTTAATATTTGAGCTTATTGTTAAATACTTATTATATTGTGGATTTCTATGCTATAATCTGTTCATACTTAGCATTTTCTGAGCATTTCACTTCATCATAAGCTTGAGTTTTAAGTTTCATAGCAAATTGTTCACAAGTGCTTATAATTAAGCACTTGTGATAAGCAGTTTCATCAGAATAAGCACTGATTCAGCTCATTTTCATTTCAAAAATTTTTCTCAAGTTCTTTTTAATATTTTTTATTTTCTGGAATTTTTCCAGATTTTTCCAAGTAGTGTTAGTATTTTTCTTAATTTTCTTTTAATTTTATCAATTTTTAGATAGTTTTTAATCAATAAAAATACATAAAAATTCAGAAAAAACTGTGAAAAATACAAAAGTATTTTTAGAAATTCTTTTATAATATTTTAGAATTTTCAGAATTTTATTTTCATTTTTCCATTTTATTTTTCTATTTTCTTACATTTTTAATTCATTTAAAATTACAAAAATCAAAATAAATTAATAGAAAATAATAGAAAAGTCATTTTTCTTTTTCTGGAAATTCATTTTAATAGTTTAAGATTTTTAGAAAATAATTTCAAGGTTGTAGGATCATTTTTCAATAAAAGTTACGTTTTAAATAACGCTGTTGCATTTTCGTTTTTACGTTTTAGACTTTGGTGCTTTATTAGCTTGTACTATTTGCATATTTCATTTTTCTTTGTGAATACTTGAATTTCTTGATTGCTATTTTCACTTTTACACTTCTCAATTCACGGTTTTCACGAATCAATATTCTTGATTCCATTCACCTTCACTCGGATACGACTCGGGTGATCCGTATTTCACGCGGATCATTTCGATATAATACTACTATACTATAATAAGATTGATTTTCACACGATCAGCACTTCACCAAAATCACAATTTGAAATCAAATAAAAAACAAAATCACATTGTGTGAAAACATAATGAAATAATAAAACTTTAAAAATAGATATATAAAAGGCATGGGAACATACTGTTGATGATTAAAACAATGATCCTTGGTCAGCTTGGGTTGCTGCAACAAATGGTGCCATTGCAGCAGCAACAAATGAGCTATAGCCATACAGTTTTCCTGTGTACAACTTTCAACATGAGGCGTTAAAACTACATTATCAAGACCAAGTAGTTGCTCAGGAACATAGGCCAGTAATACATCCTTGAGCCTTCCCCTACAAAGATTTATAAATAAATAAAAAAAAATACACCTTAGAAAAATCATTGATTTTCTCGGTTCTGTTATTTTGTGTGATTACAAACTAATATGTCGTGGATTACCTGCTCAGTTGGACCAACTTGTTTGGATACAATGCTACGTAACTGAAATGTGTCAACTTCATTAATCATAAGGTAAAGATAAATCTTAAGTAACGGGAAAAAAATAGCGGACACAAAAATATTACACTTGGTCCTGCAAAAACAGCAAGAATCTGAAACGTTGCTGCAAGATACACAGCCTGTTTGATACAAATTCCATTAGCAAAACTGCAACCAACACCCGAGACTGTATAAACAAAAAAAGAATTCTATCATGATAGTTGACTAAAAATATATAGTAAAATTCGTACCCAGGATGACCAAGCTACGCTGTACAAAAGAACCTGTAATTTAAATCACAAACAATATCAAGAAGTAATCAAAAGTAGAATTTTAAAAAGTTGAATAAGTTTTCATGAGTATGCTTTTGTAATAGGAAATCTACTCACATGTACACATCAAAAAATCAGCCCAGTTGCAAGAATTTTTTCTTCACTAATGACCCGCGCTAAGAGTGGCATAAGAACCATCTACAGGAGTCAATGGGCCCAATGGATAGAGTCGATATCCACCATGCCTTTTCCATTGGTATTCTGGTTATGAAATGAATCACGATTGAAAGTACGCCCACCATGACCAGGGCTCCTTGTTCCACGTCCACCAGAGCGCCTGATGAGTGTCTAAATACTCATCATTTTATACCAATCTGAACTGTCAAAACATCCAAAAACACTCAAATATGCATCAAAATACTGAGATTATCCCAGAAGTGTGTTTTATATGTTTCAGATGCAAAATAATCAAAAACAGATCAAAAACGTACAAAGTTTGCATAATTGGCAGTTTCAGTCCCTCAACTTTCAAAACTTGTCAAATCTAGTCCCTGGTTATTCTTGAAACATGAAAAACTCACCAAAGGTCCTTTTAAATCACAAAGTTACATATTTAGTCCTTTGGTGCAAAGTTTCACAAAATTACATGTTTAGTCCCTCTACTTTGCAGAATTGACAAAAATGGTCCTTGGGATATAAAAAAACTTTGAGAAAATAAATTTTGGTCCTTATACTAATCTTCTATGGCAGGAATGGTCCTTGGTTGGAAATTTTGGTAAAATTACATGTTTGGTCCCTGAAGTTTCATAGTTTGGCAGAATAGGTCCCTGGAAGTTCAAAAAATGGAAAAGTCAACTACGGTCCTTACATTACTCATACTTGGCAGATTTAGTCCTTTTGAGAATTATGGGAATGTCACAAGTCCAAACCCTCAATAATCATAAAATTACAAAATTGGTCCTTGTGCTAAATACAAACCAAACCGGACCCTTAATATTACAAATACACCAAACCCTTAAATCCAAATCCAAATAAATAAACACAACATCAGCCCACCCATTTTATCCATAAGCCCAAAACCCCTCAAAGCCCACTCAACCTTTGAATAATAAAACGGGGTCAAACGTTGACCTCGTTGACCTCCATCATCCCCAACCCCTCTCGTCACCTGCTTCACCACCATCCACCATCCACCCTCTCCACTTGCATTTACTTTCCACCTCAACCCCCCTCTGTCACCCTCTAAACCAAACCCCTTCCCCTGGTTTTGCACCAAGGGAGGACAGGTGTCAAACCTACAACCTCTGAACCACCTACACCCTGCCAAACCATCCACCACCACCCATAGACCACCCCTACTTCTCAAATTGTCCCCCTCCACCATCATAAGTCACCTCAACAGCATTTAATGCATAAAAACGGCTGCAAGTTACCTCTATGGATTTTGGCGCCAAAATCAGTTTAAACGGCTGAGATGATTTTAAACAAAATGAAGGGTCAAGATGTAGTGGGAAGTGCTCAGAAGGTGTCACCAACCCTAATTGGAGCCTATAAAAGGAAAGAGGAGCAATGGAGAGAGTACCCTAGCATAATTTAGTTTTCTTAATTCGTAGCTTGTAATTTCACTATTCCAGTTTATGTTTTAATGTTCAAGTGTTGTTTCAAGTAATCTTAGTATGTATTGAACCTTTTTCATTAATCAATTTCAAGTTTCAAGTTAAAATTTCATATGTGCAATTTTTCATTCAAAAATCCAAATCTGCTTAAATGTTGTTGTTTGTTGTTGATATGGACTGAGTTAAGTCATTTAAGCTCCTAGAAAGCTTAACCAAGCTTTTAGAAACCTTAAAACACAGTCTAGTATTAAAAATCAAAAAAATACAAAAAAGTCAATAAAAATCAAAGTTCATGATTCATGGTGATTCAAGTTGGAGCATAGTAAGTTCTGGATGGCTATGGTTTAGTGGTTTCATGGGGAACCTATAGGTTGATTCTTTGGTCCTTATTCTCGGTTTTAAGCTTGGAAGCAATTTGTGGACCTATCAACTACACACGCTTGACTGGTTGGTTTGGGAGGAGTCATCGCCCTCCTCCACGCTACCCATTAGCCTCTCGCACTGCAAGTGAAAAAATGTACCACAAAATATCACAATTATAGTAATAAAAAAAGGAGTCCATATCTCAATATAATTTGTACTGATTAGTAAATACATCAATGTGAGTGTTTCTTTAATGTAATTCAAGTTTCATAAAAGGATGTCTAAAGAAAAATTTATCATGTCAGATAAACTTTCATTCACTCCCAACCCATATAAAAGAATTGCTAACAAAATAAAATAAAAAATCCTTGGTTGTACTAGACAAACAATGTCTCTTTTTCATGGGGCAATGTCATGCATAAATGGTGAGTGTGAAGTGTGGGTGATGAGTGTGTATGGGGTGGCTAAATCATGGTAGAAAAGTCATCTCTTTTCACAGTTTAGTGGTATACCTCCCCATTGGATTCACATCAAACAATGAGATTCTTTTTTAAGCTTGTGGAAATCATTTTGTTTTTTATGATACAGTTGCAGAAAAGGTTAAATTATCACAAATTGAAGCAACACTGATTGGTATAGCCAAAATTGTTCAGTATGTGGATAGTCTTGTTTGGATCGGAACTACTCAGTGCGAGATTCCAACATCGCTTTGTGAATTGAAAGATAATTTTTTATTTTGGTTAATGGTCAAAAAGGCAACAAAATACTGTGAATCGTATTTGCTCTTTATATCTATGCTACAACTTCTTTACGTGATGATATCTTTCTATAATATATGCACAGGCCGGGTTAATTGCAACTTAATGTGATTGGTTTCGGAGGAAGAAATGTTGGCACATTTATAATCTAAACAAAAACACTTACTGCAAATCAAACATATCTGAGTACCAATAAATGGTTGTGTCATCAGCATGATTGATTTCTCATTAACCCTAATTCATGAACCACAAAACAAAAAGAAACGATTTAATGAAAATATTAGGATTGACATCTAAAATATTTGTGTTACATTCAGTACCTTCTGCATTAGTTGAACAACCATTTCAGGAATTTCTGGTATTCCATTCTACAAAACAAAAAACTTTTTTCAATCTTCATAATAAATTTAGATATAGAGCATTTCATAAAAAGTCAAACCACATAAAAATTGCAACTTGAATCTTACATGAAACATGGGTTGTGAATGGTGTAGTAGTTGCGGTGCACCTGGGTGCTGATAACCGACATTGGGTCCCATGTGAGAGTAATTTTTATGAGGGTAAGGTGGCATAGAAGGTGGTCTAGGCTGTGATGGTAGTGGGGGTTGAAGTGGCATATGAGGCATGCTACTAATATGCAAAGGCTGCTGTAATGGGGTGCTTGCATTAGACATTGTGGGTTGAACCACCGATGGTGGCTTTTCTTAACTAAACCTTCTTTGGTTTTTGATGGATTAGATGAGTCCTCATTGACGACATCAGTTGCCTACACTTCGGTCATAACACTATTCGGCCGGGAAACCGTTGGTATAAACCATTATCTCGTCTTTTATAACAAAAAAGCAAGTGCCAATATACCTCTACACTAAGTGAATCACTACTGTCGTCACTACCATCTACGTGGTGTCCACCTCCTTACGTTTTTTCTCGATGCATATTGCAAGCTAAGAAGCAATAAAATTGGGATGAATAATAAGTAAAATGAAATCAAAGACAAGAGGGTAGAAAATACATCCAAAAAAAACCAATAAACTTTTCACTATTTTTTTTCCATACCATTTGCAGCTTTTGGTTAACCAAACAAGTTGATAGGTCCAACAGTAGCATTGGTTGACATTCGTGGTAATGGCTGTGATTCTTCCCAAAACTGATGAATTTCTCTGATAAACTATATCCATGGTACAGCAATGGCTAAACATATAATATTGATAACAAATTTCAGTAAGAAAAGATGGAAATATTAATAAAACTTGATTTACTACAAAATGTTACTATGTTTACCACGTATGTTGCAGTCTCAAAGCAAAATTGAGCAAACAGTGTTTCCAAGGGAGCACCCTTGATAATTCTAAAACTCTTGTGTCTACTTTCGGGAGAAATATGTTGAGGTCCTGCAATTACAATAGGTAATTACAATCTAAATCATATATATCACCATTGTGGAAATTTGATTCCTACTTATACTTTCTGGTCATTGACCATTTATAATCTTGTCCCAACTACTTGCAAGCAAACTATAGTAAACCATAAAAACAGAAGGACAAGAGATAATAGCTTAATAAGCAAATGTATACCCTCAAGACAAAGATCTTTAAGTACACGTTGAAGAACTGTAGGTGGAGGAACTATTGCAGATTACTTCAGTTGTTCAGAATCCTATCCTGATGCTTCAACTAAAAACAACCGAAACAGAAACAGGGAATATACACATAACAATAGTATCGTCACTTCTCGTGGCACAAAAGATATGTTTTTGAAAGTGATCAGTGTCCTAAGATCAAAAAAGACAACAAACATTGGTGCATACTGAATAAACCTGTCTATTACAGCAGGTAAAGGGGTCGTGAAGTCTTTATCGTATATCTCTGGATTAAAGAATATCTGCATGATAGAATATATCGAGTTATTAAATATCAGAATATAGTCTATTAATAAGTGGCAAACAAAATAGAATGCACAAATGCAAATGACCCAAAGGAGACCACAAACAATTCTACTCAGGAAATGTCAAAATCAAGCCTAATTTGGTATTTAACCGATTCATTAAATTCAAACCTTTCTAATTAGTTAAGAGCTATTTCAACTTTCAAGAGCCAGTGTTTAAGCAAATATGTAGTTTTGCTCATAGTGGAATTATATGAACCAAGTTGATATAAAGTTGGAAAAACGGGTGACAGATATTATTTCAGATGTAGTACCTGAACCATGGTTGCAGCTTTGTTCCTCTTCGACGCTTGAACTTCATGTCTTGCTGCCATTACTCTATCATTGATACAATCAAATTAATCCATAAAAAATTCAACAAACCCATAAAAAAAAATTGAAATTTCATACAATTGGTATTTGATTGTACCTTCGAAGGACATGCTAGTTCCCATACATCTGTGAAAAATAAATAAATAAATAAATAAAAAGACGTGAAAATGAATTTGGTTAATTAGTGATGAAGCAACACGGAATAAGGTAATTGGGGATGATGATGATGGCGATTATATGAGGATGATGAAGCTGCAAATTTAGGGTTGTTGCTTAAAATCAGCAACCTATGTCCGGACACTCGATCCAATCGAAAAAATGTGCCCTTTTGAACATATGATGTCTATCGTGATCATCTCCTCCATTATGACATTCAAATATGGCCTAAAACATCCATGTTATTTAGTGACAATGCAACAATAGCTTCTTCAGATTTTGAAGTGCTTGAGCAGCAACAAATGGTGCCTAGCTCTCTTATTTCCTCATCAATTGCCTGAAAGAGAATATGCAACCATGATTTTTATATTCAACATGAATGATATGACCAAACGTAAAGGGCACCCAAAGCTGCATTTTAAATACTCGTCAGATGAAACATAGGTAATGTGTAACAAGTTACCATGTCGACTTTCTTTAAACTGTTAAGTGATCTTATTTCAACTGCATGAGAAAAATTTACTGCCTCAGCCATAGTCTCGAATGTCAAGAACTGACCTAACAACACCAATAAAACATAATGCTTGAAGTGTCTTTTTATTCTCAGTTACATATATATGAATCAAAACCAATGACAACACTAATCCAGTAGCACCAGTAGCAGCAAAAAGAAGTTTTAGCATACCACTTATACCTCTGGTTAAAAGAATTTGTGTGGCTATAAATAGGTAGCATATAGAATTCTTGAGTTGGCTTTGTGAAGACCAACCTTACTTCTTCCTCCATCTAGAGTTAGTTGCTGATAGAATTCTTAAACAAAACATTATTTGTTAATTGTGTGAACTTCAAACGATTAGGGTTTTCAGGAAAAAAGGAGAATGATATTAGGGTTTTTAGTATTAGGGTTTTTCTTTTGTGGAAAAATATTAGTATGATTTCATCTTCCATCATCTGTTAAGATGAAAACCCTTATATATCCAATACATTAATATATCCAATACATTTATCCTTTATAACTTTCGGTTTGAATAAAGTTCACACAAAATAATAGTGGTTCAGTGGTAGACATACCACATAACATCCGCATGGTCTTGAGTTCGAATCCATGCAAGAGTTTTTTTGGGAAAAAAACGAAATCAATTAAAAAAAACGGATATGCTGACAACTAACACTACTACTAACACTACTGATGACATGGCACTCGAAAAGTGATGATAGGGCATTGACCATGCTTATTTGGCATTAATATGGTCAAATGCCTCCAGTTATATATAATGTCGTTTTTTTAATTAATTTCGTTTTTTTTCCCAAAAAAACTCTTGCATGGATTCGAACTCAAGACCATGCGGATGTTATGTGGTATGTTTACCACTGAACCACTATTTTTTTGTGTGAACTTTATATATATATATATATATATATATATATATATATATATATATATATATATATATATATATATATATATATATATATATATATATATATATATATATATATATATATATATATATATATATATATATATTATTAAATTTATTTATTACACTCAAAACCTTATACTTTTTATATTTTATAACAACTCATAACGATACCTAATGTCTTACGCGTTAAACCTACGTTTTTACAACGACTCAGAAAATAATCATTTTCAAAATAAAGTTTCTATAAATAGAATCTCATACAAAAATATATATATATAACTCACAAATCCGAACACTACGTAACTTACTAACGCTCAATTGCTTGAACGAAGACTCGTTACGCAAAACCTGAAAATACCAAAGCCACACAAGTCATTTCTACACCACTAAGGCAATCAAAATGAACTTATACCAATATCAACATCACTCACATCAATAAAAACACGCAAAGGGATTTAGTGTTAAAACTCTCCTATATCACACATATACCACACATATTACATAATCCACACCAAGTAAAAGTTAAATAGGTCGAGACTATTAGTCAAACTAACCTGCTAAAATCACGGTTGTTACAACTTGTATTCAAACTATTACCATCTAAACCTATGAATTTCACTCAACCTTTGTGTTGAATTTTAAGCATGTTATCCCAGGTAACTGAGCCCTTTAGGACTTACGGCACAGAGTGACACTGGACATGAGGACGTCCAGACCTGTTATCATTCATCCTCTTTTGTTTTAAAATGTATCTTTGGGACCTCTCTTTTGTAAAAGTCTATCTTTTACTGTAAAAACTCTTATGAATAAATGAATGATAACTTATCTTTTAAAAACGTCTCTTTTCGAGTTGTTTTCTATTATTGTGACTGTGTATCAATGAGGCAATACCCTAGATTTAGCTTCCGTTGCTATCTGTGAAAGTGGGGCTGTTACAAATTGGTACCAGAGCCATGGTTATAGAGAACAAGGTCTTTACCTAAACTATAACCACTTTTCTAAAAGGTCCTCCGTGCCACTGCGTTCCCCGAATAGCATCTAGAATAGTAGAATAGGTTATTGATATACTAAGTAAGTATATGCTTATTACTCTCTCCCGGGTTATTACAGAACCATTTCTCCCTCAATCACCCTATCATCGTGTATAATACCGATGATTAGAATTCCTTTTCTTCATCGAATTGTTATGACTATACCCCGGCTACGCCAAGCTATTCTCCTGATTCTGATTCTAATTCTTCAGAAGAATTAACTCATAATCTTTTAGCTTCGCTAGCTATTGAACCGTTCCCGAATGATCCTTATATGCAAACATATAATAGTTATATGCAAGCATATAATGGTGAAATTCCTATCGTTCCCTCCAATTCCACCATCACCACTCGTTAATCCCCGTGAATTCTATGTTCCCAAAGTAGTTTCTCCACCTCGTAAGAAAATCCATATTATACCACCTACACCTCCCATATTCGAGATCGGAAATAGTTCTTATAAGATGCCTTTAAAAAGGCATGAGGAACAAATTGAAGAAATTATGAATCACCTAGATAAGCTATCTCTAAAGCATATCGAGGAAGTACAAGATAAGATTTATGATCTTGGAAAGGGTCGAGTCATCATCCAAAGAGATTTTGATAGGTTAGAAACTGAACTGGAAGAAGCTTGTACCCAGATTGCTAACTTACAGAAGAAACAAGAGGGACATGCTGATGAGGTTGCTCTAGCTCGTGTTAGATTTCTACTCTTAAAATGATCATTGAGGACATCTAAGTTAATCATCGATCAGATATAAGGAGTCTTTTAGATGCAATCCAGGAACTCAAGAATAACAAATAGACTAGTAGATTACCCAGACTTACTAGCCTAGAATCCTAAGTATGTACAGTTTTTGTACTAAATCTAGTTACGGGATGTGTAACATAAATAAGGATACTTCTCAAATTTTCACCTTGTAAGAAAAATGTGCAAGTCATTTATGATCTCATGAAGTTATAGTTTTCTCATACCTAGTTTCATAGTTGTCTACCCGTATTAAGATTTCTCATATACTATATCTTTATAAACTCAGGAATTTCTATGGATTTTACACCACCCGGTTATCCTGAGCCTTGGTATATAGGTCTTATGGTTGCAATTCATAACCAAGAAATTAAGCAAGTGACTTCACCTAGAGACACTGAAACTTATGAAAAATCTCAGTCATCATTTGTAGGATCTACTCTACCCTCTAGTCCTTTATCATCTATAGGATCTTCTTCACCGTTTAGCCCCTCATCATCCATAGGATCTTCATCACCAGTTAGACCAACTACACCACCACAAGACTATTCCTTAGATGAATCTATGATTATGAAACTAGATAATTCCCTATGGATTATACCGAGACCCTTAGGAGGTGAACTAGCTCCGGAGAAACCTAATGCTTATTAGAAAATCTGTCTCTAGTTTTAATTTTCCAACTCTTCCATTGTATCCTACAATGTTCTAAATGTTAGAACTTGTATCTCAAATCTTCCATCGTAATCCTACAATGTTCTAAATATTAGAACTTGTATCTCAAATCTTCCGTCATATCCTACAATGTTCTATTTGTTAGAACTTTTATTGAATAAAATATCTCTGTCGTAATTTTCATAATTTTTCATTATGCCCGATTTATGATATTATTCTTATCTCGTGTTATTCTACAACCGTTGTTAGAATGGTACCAATGAGATCGTCAATGTCTGCTGCTCCAGCCATGACTCAGGATGCCATTCGATAATTAGTCACTGACAGTGTGACTGTGACACTAGAATCCCGAGCTACTAACATGGCTAATGCCGATAATGCGAATCGAAACCCCGAGCCTAGAGAAATTTATATAGTGAAGAAGAGGTGCTACAAAGAGTTCATGAGCTGCCAACCTTTCAATTTCAAAGGTACAAAAGGAGCCGTTGGACTAATCCGTTGGTTTAAATGGAGCGAATCAGTATTCTCCCGAAATAATTGTACTGAGGACTATAAAGTCAAATTTGCTACTAGCAATCTTATAGAAGAGGCTCTATCCTGGTGGAACTCATATGCCTAACCTAGGGGAATTGAAGAAGCTTATAAACCACCTAGACCGAGTTTAAGAATCTTCTGATTAAGAAGTACTCTCCCCAGACTGAAGTCAAGAAAATGGAAGATGAATTCTATAACTTTACTGTGAAGGGGAATGATATCAAAACTTAAGTTAGGAGATTTTAGGAATTGGCAACTTTGTGTCCTACAATGGTGCCAACTACTGAAAAGACAATGGAAGTTTTCATCGGGGGTTTGCCTCAAAGTATCAAAGGGAATGTTACTGCCTCTAAACCTCAAACTTTAGAGGAAGCCATTACCATCACTCAAAGGTTATTGGATCAAGAAACAAGGCACAAATTTGTGCCAGAGCCTAACGATAACAAACAAAAGTTCGACGATAGGAGAACTTTCAACAATAACAACAACTACTATAACACCAATACCTGTACCACAAATCCTTACCCACAACTGAACTAAAGGCAAGAAGCTACTAGAGCTTATGCCACCACTCCAACTGAGGGAAGTGGTTATGCCAAAAAAATCCCCTCTGTGTAAGAGATGTGCTTTACATCACACAGGACCTTGCTTTGTTAAGTGTAATACGTGCAACAAGGTGAGCCATCAAACCAAGGACTGCAGGCGCAAGGAACCAGCCACTGGAAGCAACCAGCTACCAGTGACAATTACTTGTCATGCATGTGGAGAGAAAGGGCATTATGCAAACCAGTGCAAAAATAAAATGATGGTGCCCAGGGGAGAGCCTACATATTAAGGGATAGGAATGCTCAGCAAGACCTGAACGTAGTTACTGGTATGTTTACTCTAAATTGTCATCTAGCTAGAGTATCATTTGATTTTGGAGCCGATAAAAGCTTCGTATCTATATCTCTTGCTTCTAAACTTAAGATTGCACCCCTCGCCTTAGATGCCCATTACGACATAGAAATGGCTGATGGAAACCTAGTTAGTACTAACACCGTTATCCAGGGTTGTACCCTAACTCTGTTAAACCATCCTTTCAAAATAGATATCATGCCGATCAAACTCGGTACTTTTGACGTTGTCGTTGGTATGGATTGGTTGTCCAAGAAACATGCTAAGATTCCCTGTGATGAGAAAATCATCCATATTCCCGTCAACGGTGAAACATTAATCATCTGAGGAGATCGGAGTAGAACTCGAGTAAACCTCGTCTCCTGTATCAAAACCAAGAGATATATATCTCGAGGTTGTCAAGCCTTCGTAGTCCAAGTGATGGAGAAGAAGCCAGACAAGAAACGACTAAAAGATATCCCTGTAGTTAGGGAATTCCCAGAAGTTTTCGCTAAGGATCTACTTGGCCTCCCTCCTGTTCGTCAGGTAGAATTCCAAATCTACTTAATTCCCGGAGCGGCACTCGTAGCCTGATCACCTTACAGATTACCTCCTTCAGAGATGAAGTAACTATCTGAACAACTCCAAGAACTAACCGATCGTGGTTTCATCCGTCCAAGTACATCACCCTGGGGAGCTCCTGTCTTATTTGTTAAGAAGAAAAATGGATCTTTTAGGATGTGTATTGATTACCGTAGGTTGAATAAACTCACCATTAAGAATCATTACCCATTACCCAAGATTGATGACTTATTCGACCAACTCACCACCATTAAGAATCGTTACCCATTACCTAAGATTGATGACTTATTCGACCAACATCAAGGTTTGAGCGTCTACTCGAAAATCGACTTACGATCTGGTTATCATCAACTGAGAGTGACGGATGAAGATATCCCTAAGACCGCTTTTAGAATGAGATATGGACACTATGAATGTCAAGTGATGTCATTTGGTTTGACAAATGCACATGCGGTTTTCATGGACCTCATTGTAGAAACTAGAAGGGGGTTTAATAGTTCCACCGTTTATTAGTTACGTTTTAGAAAATTCTTTTCGTTTTACAAATTGTTTTTCGATTCTACTTCTTATGTGAGATGAACACAACAACTATTATAAGTATGCAAGTAAATAAAGAGAAAGGAAGAAATGATCAAACCGGGGACATGTAGATTTATAGTGGTTCATATACGAAGCTCACTCTTCACCCTACTCAACTCCTCGAGTCTCACACTCGAGAGTTTCACAAACACTATATCAACACGCTTCCTTATGGCAGAACAAACTATACATCAAAGCTTACACAATGTTTAACGACACTAAGCATAATGTCGAGTCCTAATCCTAGCTAGAACCAATCTACACCTAAGCCCACATAGCTACACAACTCGTAACAACATGATGGAATGAATCAACACAATTAACAATTCCAAGCTTGCACTCAAGTCAGATTACGCACAAGAATTAATATAAAGAATGGAGGATGAGAAGAGCTCGGTGACACTGGATGGAAGACTTTTCTTCAACACTTCGTTTCTTGATGAATACGAATGTTCTTCTCTTGCACTTAAAGGATGGAAGGATGTGATCACTTGTAAACAATCTTCGAACCCATTACTGTGATCAAAGAAGGAGATTTTGAAAGAGGTTGGAATACAGAAAGTTTTTGTGTGCAAAAAGGTGGTTTTTCTTAAAGGAACAGTTCTGTATTTATTGGCGCCAGGAAGAGCGGGGGACGGTCTCTTAAAGGTGGACGGTCCTTTATCGCTAAGGGACCATCGCCCTGTTTACGGGACCGTCTCGACAGACGCTCCCCTTTTTGTCCTTATATGGTGAAAAATTTTGTCGGGTTTAGGCGAGAAAAATGGCTGTTACACATTTGAATTTGATTTCATTTTATTTCTTTTAATTTTACAAAAATACTTTTGTAAAAACATTTTGTCACATAAAAATGTGAAGTTTTGATGAAAAATAAATCCTTGATCACATACGTAAGTTGGTAGATGTTTATACATATCTTAAGTGATGTTGTAGCCAAAAACGAGTTTTCTTGATTAAAAACTTATTAGACGTAGATTTACGTAACGTGTATTTATATTTTGTGATTATCAAAATGTTTAGAGACCGAATAATGCAAATGACTTTTTTGACATTATTTGTATTAACAATTTCCTCCTTTTTGATGATTACAAAGTATGAACTCATTTTAGATAAAACTAGGTATTAACAAGTTTTTAGTGAGTTACGTTTTCTTCTCCCCCTTTTTGTTGAATCATAAAAGCTTCGTCGATGTAACGAGAGGAAAGAATCGACGCTATGAAGACTCCCCCTTGCTAAATGCTCCCCTAGATGAGGGCACCGGGGAATCGATCGATGGTATTTTGCTACAAAACCAATTTAGTGCATAGATACAAGAGTATATGGATAAGCAACACACAGAATAAGGGAGAATAAAAGAGAGAAAGAGCATAGAAGCACACTGGGGACGGTCTCTTAAATGAATGGACGGTCCTTTAATTGTAACGGACCGTCGAGTCACTTGGGGACCGTGGGCAGAATGTTAGACAGAACACATTTTAACTAAGCATGCATAAAAGTTTTCATTCATAAGTCATAAGATGGTCATAATAAAGAGTGACCATTACAACAAAGTCCTATATAGCTAGTCCTATTTCCAGTCTAGTCTTCAAGAGTAGGTCTGGTTTTATTGTAGAGCATGCATACTTTTTCTAAAACTTGCGGGGATAAGGTGGTGGATGAGTGTTTCTTGTAGGGTGTGAATGCCCGGGTGACAAGAGAAGAGGTATGATAAATTCAAGATCATTCTTCATATTTTGAAAGTGGTTGCGGTTGTAGATGAAACAAACACAATAGCCCCCATCACTGGTACAAAAAGTTGTATTGGTCACGCCAAAAATGTGTGACGATATGCATATAGTCACACACGTTTTTTTCGTTGTGTGTCACTAAAGGTCCCGCCACCGTAGGTGGCATATGGTCACATTGTTGAGCTCGTGGCCTTTTCCATCGAAAAAGAGTGACCAAAACCCCGAATATGTGTGACAAATTAGGCACAAGTTTTGTTGGATTAGTCATTATTAGTGACCGTAAACACTTTATAGTCACGCGAATGTTTTTTGAGAGTAACTATTTTTCAACCTTTGGCCACATAAATTTATAATATATGTGACATTTGAGATGATATATTCAAGTAAATGTGTATTTTGTGTGACTATTTCCCGTCCTGTGGCCACATGAATATACAATAAATGTGACGTTTGTGATGATTTAGTCACACAATGGGTGTTATTTTTTTAGAGTTAGTCACATACAATTTAACATAAAGTGGCCAAAAGTGTTAATAAGTGTGACCATATGCTGTTTAAAGTGAAGAAATGTGTATTTTGTGTGACTACTGATCATCCAATAGTCACATGAAGAATACGTTTGCGTGGCCTTTTGTAATATTTAGTCACTCAAAACATGTTTGTTTTGGGTATTTAGTCACATACCATTAAGCAAACAGTGACCAAAACTGTTAATAAGTGTGATCATATGCTGTTTAAAGTGAAGAAATGTGTATTTTGTGTGACTATTGATCATCCAATGGCCACATGAATTTTATGTTTGTGTGGCTTTTTGTAATATTTAGTCACACAAAGCATTTTTTTTTGGGTATTTAGTCACATACCATTAAGCAAACAGTGGCCAAAAGTGTTAATAAGTGTGACCATATGCTGTTTAAAGTGAAGAAATGTGTATTTTGTGTGACTATTGATCATCCAATGGCCACGTGAATTTTATGTTTGTGTGGCCTTTTGTAATATTTAGTCACACAAAGCATGTTTGTTTTGGGTATTTAGTCACATACCATTTAGGAAACAGTGGCCAAAAGTGTTAATAAGTGTGGCCGTATGCTGTTTAAAGTGAAGAAATGTGTATTTTGTGTGACTATAGATCATCCAATGGCCACGTGAATTTTATGTTTGTGTGGCCTTCTGTAATATTTAGTCACACAACGAATAAAGCAAACAGTGACCAAAAGTTTTAATAAGTGTGACTATATGCATCTTTTAGTCACATTTAAAAAATCAATATATATCAAAACAATTCAAATATATATCAAAACATATTCAAATACAATAAAATTTGAATGTATATAACTGAACAAAATATAAAATTGGACATCCTTTTATACACCAAGGAGTCCTAGTCGGCTTACAATAGTTTCTTAAGTATCTATAATCTTTTCCATAAGCAAGTAGCAACTTCAAGCTGTCTTAATCTCTGAGCAGTACCAACTTTAACTAGCGGTAGTAAATACTTGGCACATTTTCTTTGAAGTTCATGAGCTGCACTAAATCCACCTAAGCAATATTAACACAAACATGATCAGCAGTAATTCAAACAACATCATGAAGACTTTTAATCCAAAACAATGAACATAATAATAAAATTTGCAGTTAAACTTACAAGTTTTTCTCCCATTGATCTAATCTCATCGTCTGGATATAAAAGCCTTGAAAATGTAGGCTTCTGCATATCAACACATCAGGATGAGAGCAGAACTAGAACATGTCAAAGCTCACAACATAACAGAACTAGATGAGCCACTGGTTCAACTATCTGCACAAACATGATAGGAGAGTTAATACTAGTACCACGTTAGTACTGCTGGAGCATAGTTACTACTGCTAGTATATATATATATATATATATATATATATATATATATATATATATATATATATATATATATATATATATATATATATATATATATATATATATATATATAAAACAAAATGTATATAAATGAAGCAAATATATATACAGTTGTATTTCAAATTCAATAAAAATCGAATGTATATAAATGAAGCAAATATATATAAAATTGTAATGTCGTATATAATCAAATTCTCAACTATCATAAGTTAAAACCTGTTGACTCTTCACCGCCTTAGCTTGCTTTTGCAAGGTTTCACTAGAGACCAAATGTTTTCGCTTCATTGGTACTAATTTTAGTCCAGTATTTTGTTCACTAATATTTGGTATCATAGTTGGTGGTGTAACCTGTAGAACTGGTTTGTCGTGGCTTAAGCGTTTTCGTATGTCCGATAGTTTTAACAGGTTCCTATATGTATATATAAAACACGGTACATTAGTCATGTATGTAAAACTAAAAAAATCAAAGGTGGATGTTTTATTACTTACCACTGTTTCCATTACTGGTACATTTTCCAAAGTTTCAATGGCCATTGGAGTGGTCACCTGCAATATAAATTAAGAAATACAATGGTGTTATCATTAGAAAATGAAATCGTTAACAACATAAAAAATGGCTTACATCTGAGTCTAATGGCAGTTTCTTTCTACAAAAAAAATATGGGGAATGTAAGAAACTAAGGCACTAGTAACACTGCATAATATAAGATCTGCCAACCATGAAACAGTAAAAATATACATGGGTTGGCTTTCGTGACTGAGATGGAGCATACCCACGCCTCGAAAATGAAGTGTGCCAGAAAATCCAGTTGAGGGAATTTTTAGCCAGGCATCCCATGTATCATCCTCACCCGTGAAAATAGCATGTAGCCCCTACAAGAAAAAAGTAATGTGATTAATGCTAACATAAAAGACGACAACATTAGATGTCCCAAATATAAGTTTAGCCTCAAAAACAAACATACGGGATGCATATCGACTCGGGCAACAAATAATATACAATTGGTTGCAATTTTCTGCAGTGCCAAACGTGGAATGAATAAATGTCAAACACATTACCAAGCAAGCAAATCACTAACATTTGGTACAAATGAAACAGTTTGACAAAAAGCAACCATATTTGAGTTAATTTCCTATATAACAGATGTTATGTTAATCTTTTGATAGATAACTTACGCAAGTGCGATAAGCAAACTCCAACTGTTCAGCAATATCCTCCCGGAGTGGAAACCAATCAAGACTCCCTTTACGAGCAAAACAGTGGCTTCTTAGAACACGTCGATTGTCTCCATTCCAATAAACAGGAAAACTATGTCGTCTTAATAAGTCTACCTGCAACGATTACCACCACACGAATTTATAATCAAAAACATGTTTTAGGCTAGTTTAATCCATGAAAATCAATGTACATAGTTTTATATTCGATTACACATTTAAGAAAATATAAATTAAATATGTGTTTGAGCATACCCATGAACAGAGTATGATAGGTAAGATGAGGGTGATGGTGGCTCAACTGTGATAGTGGTGGATGTGGTGGTTATCTCGAACCAAACAATCGAAGCAAACAAAGTCTCCTATACAGTTCCCTTGTCTTGATGACGGTGATGGCATGGAGGAGCGATGGTTGGTGGAACCACGGCGAGATAAGGCGGTGAAGTGTGGCGGTGGTGTGAGTCGGTTCTAGAGAGAAGGAGAAGAGATGAATAGAGAGAAGATAGATCTGACTAAGCTAGTAGTGTTAATGTTTTGATTTTGGGTGAAAAAAGGGCGCCATATGAGCGGAGAGGGAGATTGAAATTTTGGGGAAAATTAAAGGGCGGGATCTTGAGTGCTATATTAAAAATTTTGAGATTGAAAGCCTATCAAATGAGCTCGAAATGTTTAATGAGTTGAGCTCAACCTTATATAAGTTCGACTCAAGTTATTGTTGAGTTCTCGAGCTTGTAAGTGATATAAAATATGCGCTTTTTTTTTAATATGTAAGTGTACTAAGTGTAAATACTTATTTATGAATGTATCAAGCTTTTCGAGCTGAAGTCGAACCAAATTCAATTCTTAGGTTATATTTCAAATTTAATTTTTGTAATAAAACACATCTTTACAGATAAATCGAGCTTTTCGAGTCAAGCTCAATCCGAGTTCAATGTTTCTCGATCCCGGATAACATATGATCGGGAAGGTCCCTGGATACTTGCTTCTTAGTGTCTGTGACAAATGGTATACACCTACCAAGCCGGTGCAACCCATGCATGACCAGTGATAATGGCTAATTCACATTGGTCATGGGTCATGTGCATTACGCTATCACTGGTCACATTCATTAATTAATGGGTATTTGACATCGATCATATAGGTCATATGCATTGGGTGGATAGTTGCTTCGAGTGTCATGTTACGACACATCCATGACTGTTGACAATTGGTAATTAACATGGGTCATGGGTCATGTGCATTGGGTTAGAGTGGCTTTTAGTGTAATGGAAACCATGCATTACCGGTGATAATGGCTAATTCACATGGGTCATGGGTCATGTGCATTAGGTTATCACTGGTCACATTCATTAATTAATGGGTATTTGACATCGATCATATAGGTCATATGCATTAGGTGAATAGTTGCTTAGGGTGTCATGTTACGACACATCCATGACTGTTGACAATTGGTAATTAACATGGGTCATCGGTCATGTGCATTGGGTTATAGTGGCTTTTAGTGTAATGGAAACCATGCATTACCGGTGATAATGGCTAATTCACATGGGTCATGGGTCATGTGCATTAGGTTATCACTGGTCACATTCATTAATTAATGGGTATTTGACATCGATCATATGGGTCATATGCATTGGGTGGATAGTTGCTTAGAGTGTCATGTTACGACACATCCATGACTGTTGACAATTGGTAATTAACATGGGTAATGGGTCATCTGTATTGGGTTGTAGTGGCTTGTAGTGTCATGTTATCAACCAATACATTCATGGTGATCGACAATATAATGGGTAATTAACATGGGTCATGGGTCATGTGCATTGGGTTGTAGTCGCTTATAGTGTAATGGAAACCATGCATGATCGGTGATAATGGCTAATTCACATGGGCGACTTTTTAAATACAAAATACACTAAAGGCCAGGTGCGCATGGTTCAAACTTGGGAAATGGAAAGGGAAAGTGTAAGCTAATAGTCGGGAAAGGGAAATGTAAAGAAGATCAATCCCTCCAATTTATTGGGTAATGATCCATTACCCACTATTGGGTAATGGGTTATTGTATTATGCTTTGCCAAGCATATTTTTTTGCTACATTTCCCATTCTTCACCCCCTATAACCCCCTACCAAGCATTAGGGGTGTTCAAAAAACCCGAAAAACTAACAAACCAAGCATTCGGTTTCGGTTTTTACTTTTAGATATCCGTGGTTAACCGAACCGAACCGTATATAATATAAATAAATTACCCGCCCCGTGATGGATAGTTAAAATCTTCCAACTAACCGAACCAAACCGCCCCGTGAACACCCCTACCAAGAGTGTCAAACACACTTCAATTTTAAACTTCTACAGTAATATATATATATATATATATATATATATATATATATATATATATATATATATATATATATATATATATATATATATATATTATACAAACTTATCTAACACACTTCACACATTTCCATAATTCTCTCTTTCTCTCTCACACTCACAGTTACAACTTACACAGATCTAGGTTTTGATCCCAAATCTCAAAAAGTTGATAAGGTCACAAATGAATATAATCCAAATACCCCCTTAGAGCTATTTATTCTTAGGCTTAGGTTGATTATCTGTTATAAGAATTGTGTTGCATTTGTATTGATAGAATAAGGAAGAACATGATGTGTTGTTTTTGCGAATAATTAGAGCAAAAGAGATATTAAGGTTTGCTTGGATTAGCTTATTTTAGCTTAGGATTAGGTTGACTATCTGTTATAAGAATTATGTTGCATTTGTATTGAGAGAATAAGGAAGAAAAGTGGCGGATGTGTGTGCGAATATTTAGGCTAAAATATCCAAGTATCAAAGATGGAAGAAGTATCAATGATGGGTGGACAGACACCACTTTCAAGTATGAACATAAACTTGTTCTGGTGTTGTCCATCCATTATTGATTCATCTTTGCTCTTTGTCAAAATACAGAAATAATTATCAAGTATAATTTGTATTGATAGAATAAGGAAGAACATGCTGTGTTGTTTTTGCGAATAATTAGAGTAAAAGAGATATCAAGGTTTGCTTGGATTAGCTTATTTTATCTTAGGATTAGGTTGAAGTACAATAAACATATCAAGAAGTTAAAGAGTTTTTTCATGTATTTAGTTACAATGAAAATATTTTCATTGCATTGTTGATATAAATTTAATATGATTTCATTGATTCATAATTAGCTCTCTAATGTCATAGGACCTACATAACTAATATGTATGTTCGTCACATTTAAGTGAGTAATATAAATGATAGTAAGAATTTGGTTGCTAAGAACTTAAAGCTCAATTATCAGGGCCCATCTATCTAACGATGAAGATGGGTTCCATCGCTTTTATTGGACCCCATTTTCTAACGATGTTCAATGGTTCTTTCAATAATCAAGATTAAACATCATTAGAAAACGGGGTCCAATTAAAGCGATGGAACCCATCTACATCGTTAGATAGATGGGCCCTGATAATTGAGACGTCTTCAATGCGATAATGATATAGTGTGTATTGTTCATGACAGGCCACACTCCTTCATTATCGCATTCAAGATGAGTGATGTTACTTAGACTATTCTTTACTCAACATTTGTAGATTGTTTGTATCACTCTGTGTGCGAATATTTAGGCTAAAACAGCCAAGTATCAAAGATGGAAGAAGTATCAGCGATGGATGAAAAGCCACCACTTTCAAGTATGAACATAAACTTGTTCTGGTGTTTCATCCATTAATGATTCATCTTTGCTCTTTGCCAAAATACAGAAACAATTATCAAGTATATGTTCAACTTGCCAAAATACAGAAACAATTATCAAGTATTAGTTCCAAGAACAAAGGTTGTTTCAAACACACCCTGAATTGCAACATTATCTTTTATTTCATTTACACTATATTTTTTAAAATTTTAATATATTTTTTAATTTTTTTGCAGCAAATCCATGGCCAGACTACTTTCCAAAGGGATATTTGGATCAGGTCAATCATGAAATTTTGCAGATTTCTTCAGGTCAATCATCTTCCATTGTGGCTAGTCTTTGTTGGCGACTAATATGTATATAGTTCTGTCAAGAGTTATAAGCATTGATCCCTGGCAAACGCTTGTCCCAATGGATCATGATTGGCCCGAAGATGTTGAAAAGGGTCAAGCCACATGTGGGAAACATCAATCCTTTCCTGCATTAAACATAGGTAGTTTGGTTTTCCCATATCCCCTTTTTATACTCGTTTCCATGTGTATCTCAAATCACAAATCCTAATTTGTAAAATCTCTAAACAAAAACCTGCAGGAAGTATTCATAAACAATGTCTGCAAACAACAAGAGATCAGCACAATGGGTTGAGGGAGAAGGTTTAAGCAGGCCTGCTTCAAAAAAGAAAGCGGCAAAAATTGTAAAAAAAATTTAAATTGGATGGAAATGCGTGGTACAATTGATGGGTTGCTGAAAGAAAGAAAGCAGGAAAAACACAATTTATCAAACAACATGCTGAGGATGAAAAGGAGTACAAAGCAACAAAAAAACCATCTCTCAAACAACATCCCAAGGCGTACAAGACATTGGATGATGATGATTTGTCTGATGTGGAGTTTGATGGGTTGGATTACGAAGATGCACATGTGGCATTTGACCCGGAGAAATCTCCAAAATTAGATTAGTAGATTGTTAGAATGTGTAACTTTTATTTCCAGTATTTTGTAATTTTTTATTTCAAGTTTTAATGGAAAATATTTAATCTTAATTCCAGTACTTTTGTCATTGCTCAATTTTCTCATTACTTGTTGATATTAATATAATGATTCACACTTTGCTGTATAAAAAGATTATGCTGCTAAGAAAACGTTACTGCAGGTGGTTTTGTACATTATTTTTTAATTTTTCATTTCAAGTTTTAATAGAAAATGTTTAATCTTAATTCCCGTACTTTTGTCATTGCTCAATTTTCTCATTACTTGTTGATATTAATATAATGATTCACCCTTTGCACTAAAAATAATAAAAAAAAAATGCTGCTAAGAAAACGTTATTTCAGCTGGGTTTGTACTGCTAGAACTGAGAGTGTAGGGGTGGATTGGTAACATTTACACTTTACGGTTTAAATCCCCAATCAAATCGATAATTCAGTTTCACGCACACATAATTTCTCTATAATCACAAACACTAACATCTTTTATCAATCATTTTCAAAATCCCCAAATCACAAAAACCTAATTTAAGATGGTGTTGTCAATTGAATCAAAACGCACATTTTTTGACAGACACAACATGGTCGCTTTCTTGAAGAAACCAGATGGTTCTGAAAGATTCACACATATAATCGATTTCTTGAATGCTACCCTTATTAGGTATGCATTAACTGTGAATCCTCCTATATGCATTTCTTTTATTAAGCAGTTTTGGGCTACTACTAAGGTCATAACTTTTAATGAAGAAAAACAGATTAAGGCTAAGGTAGATGGCCAAGATATACTCATAACTGAGTCATCTATTAGGGAATCTCTTAACCTACCAAATAATGAAGTGATTGTGTGTCTTGAAAATGCCGCCATTTTCAAAGGTTTGAAAAAAATGGGGTATGAGAAGAAGAATGATAGATTAAAATTTTACAAAGGTCTCTTCTCATCTCAGTGAAAATTCTTGATTCATACTCTCTTACATTGTTTGAGTCCTAAAACAACAGGTTGGAATGAGTTTGGTACCACCATGGCATCAGCAGTGATATGCCTTAGTAAAGGAAAACCTTTTAATTTTTCAAAAATGATTTTGGATGGTATGATCAAGACCTTGGATGATGATGGTAACTCTTTATTATATCCAAGGTTTTTGCAACTTATTATTTCAAATCAATTGAATACTATTAAGACACATAGAGCGACTTTTTATGCCACCTCACTACAAAAGAAAGTATTGGTTAATACAAATATCGCCTAAAAATGTTATTTATATTTTACGATCTTTGCTAAGTTTTGTTAATAACAAAGTATGAACTTTAGCTAAAAGTAAATTATCACTTTGAGTGTTTAAGTCTTGTTTAACTAATGTTTACATTTCCTTTTAAACTAAACATTGGTTTTATTTCTTAAATTAGAAATAGTCACATCACATTTATGGCAAGTTTTGTCATTATGTATTTATGGCAAGTTATGTGTTTGACTTGCTTTCATGTTGCTTGCAAGTATCATGTTTGACTTACTTTAAGTGATGTGACATTGTTTGGTTGCTAGAAGTTATGAGACAAGACATTGTTTGGTTTGGGAAGTTATTGCAAAAACCTACTGCAGACCCGGCGGTACCCTGGGGGTACACGGGCGGAACCCATCTCAGGGTTCCGCCTGATCCGCCAGACGTGCAGAATAGTGTGCTATAAATACCAAACCATTTGTTTGTTTTGTGTAACCCTTTAGGACTTATTCTCACATATTCTTTCAACTAACTCAGTAACCCTTGACTTGTGTGATTCTCTTATGTAGCAAGGAACTCCACAAGATCATTCAAGAAGTTGCAAGCTTCAACTCTAAAGTTGCAAGTCTTGGTAGCTTGGTCATGTATAAGCTTTGGTAGTTTATACTTCATGTGTGTCATGTATGTAGAAGTTATAGGTTAGTATTTTAGGCCTCAAAATACAAAGAGTGTTGGGAGTTGTTGTACCCTAGTAAAAGAACTAACGGGAGTGGTTGTACCTTTGGAAAAGAACTCGACATCTAGCTTTGTGTCGGTAAAAGTGTAAGCGACGAATGGGAGTGGTTGTACCCTTGTAAAAGAACTCGACATCTAGCTTAGTGTCGGTAAAAGTGTAAGCGACGTTGTAAAGGTTTTCTCCGCCGGTGAAAGGAGCTTGTTGATTAGTGTTTATAACTCTCGAGTTGGAAACTCGGGGCGTGGATGTAGGGCAAGGAAAAAGAGTCCTTGTAGCCGAACCACGATAAACTATCGTGTTGTGGTTTGATTGTTTCTTTCTCTATCTTTGCTTATTATATGTTGTTGTTTAGTTAGAATTGTTGATCACATATAAAGCTTTTCAAAGAACCAAAACAAGTAATATTGTTCTTATATCTTTCAACATAAGTAAAGCTTTTCAAAGAACTAAACAAGCAAAGTTAGAATCATTACAAGTAAAGCTTTTCAAAGTATAAAACAAGTTAAGTTAGAATGGTTATCTACATGTAAAGTCTTTTCAAAGAATCAAACATATTAAGTTGTGTTTATATCTTTAACCAAATGTCAAGTTCTCAAAGATTATTTAAGCAAATAAGAATCGAAAAAGCGGTAAACTATTCAACCCCCCTTCTAGTTTTCCACAATTGGCATCAGGAGCTACGTTACCCAAGTTCCTTAAAATTAACTGTATTTTAAAACTTGGATCGATCCATGGATTTTGAAAATCTCAAAGAAGGGCAACCTATTCAAAACCCACCGCTATTTGAAAAAGAAAGCATGCTTAAATGGAAAAGTCAATTTGAAAACCAAGATGATCAATTTGATCTCATCTTTGAGTTAGAGGTCTTAGAAATATTAATGGATAGACATCTAGATGAGATTAATACATGTGCTACTAGTTTAAATGTTTTAAATGAAGGTGTAAGTGAAGATGACTTCTCATGTCAAGCTCTTGGTGGACTTGCTTATGATTCATGGACTAACACGGATGAAGATGAAGTCAACCATCCGGTTTGTGATTCTCTCTTAGCTAAATCACCAAGCAAGGTACATCTTGAAACCAAACATTTTTGCTTTGACACATTCACCCTAGAGTTTTCTAAAATAGAAAATGAGTCTAAACTTTCATGCAACATGGACCTAAAAACTATCTTTAACAATGAAGATCTTGTGTAAACACTTTTGAAAATGAAATCATGTTAGAAGATAAGATGTCTAGACTTGAGAGTCATGTTGAAATTGATTTAGAATGTAAAGTATGTCTAGAGTACAAACATGAAATTCTAAAACAAAATGAAAAAGGAAAAATGCTTGCTAAATTTGATGAAAGTTCAAAAACTCTTGAAAGTTGTTTGAAGAATCAAAGGTCATTTAGAGATAGAACCGGATTAGGATTTAACTCTAATGAATCATCAACAAGTAAAACAAAACATGTTGTGTTTGTGAAACCTAAGAGTATATTGTAGGAGTTACTCTAGCTCTAGTAGGAACACATGATAAAGGGATAAAAATATCATGTTCAATACATTTATGTGTCTTTCTAACTTTCTTGGATTTATAAGAAGTTGTGGTTAGCCTCTCTACATATCAAGATTATGTGCTTTATGTTTATCTTCTTGATGGCTAATCTATGGAGCTTAAAAGGTACACGTCTCTTCAACATACCTTTTAATGTTTCTTGTTGATTAGTTGTATGATTTGACATAAGTGTTTGTATTAGTCTTTACTATAAGGCGTCTATGTTGTGAGAGTAACAATAAGGATTTGATCCTTCATAGGTAAAGTAGTTTGATACTACTTCTAGTAGGAGATATAAGGTGTCTTGCCTCGTTTAATCTTTTGGGTAAATACACGAGTAACTCTTGAGTAAGTCTCACTTAATTCTTATCTACAAGTGAGTGAACTAAGAATCTCTTAAGTGATAAGACAACCAACACTTTTGTGATGCTTGCAAATCTAGCAAAACCACTACATTTCATAAACACTTGAAGTACAAAAGTCTTTTGGTATTATACCCTATATTTTCAATATCATCTTAAGTCCAATCATTTTTTGCTAAAAGTTTCACGAAAGACACACAAAGTAAAATAAATCTGTTGAATTTTATTTGAATGATTGGGAGAAAATGATGTATTAAACTTCTAGGATGTGAACATCAAATTCGACCCATAGTCTTATGATGTTGCATATCTTAGACATTTACACTTATGAGGTTTTACGACCAAAGAGTCGAGGAATCATTGAGTTTAACATTCAATGAAAGACCACCTCCTTCTAAGATATCATCTTTGGAAGATGATGACTTAGTCGAAAGCCCAACATAAGACAAGATTGTCAAGATCAAAAACAAGGAAGATGGACTATTAAAAATTGAAAAACAACATCCTTTCATCTTGTGTCAAACATTGAGTCAAGCAATAACAAAAAGAATGATAATCTTTAAAAGATTGTTTATTAACCTAAGCATGCTCCAAAAGAAATGGATAATCACTCAAAAACATTCCTAGTTATTCACTTGTTCAAAATGATTAAGTCCTTTATGACTTATCGAGAATAAGATTAGTAAATCCATAGGTAAAACTAAATGTAGAGAAATGTTTGGAAGACTACTTGTTCTCATAACAATTAGATTCAACATTATGTTTAGCTTTTGCCTATGTGCTCGTGTCAAAGAAAATCCTAAAACAACTTTTTAGTTGAGCCTTTTTGGATACATCATAAGGTACTACACAACTAGAATTATGGTCTCCCAAAAGAACGGGAATAGAAACCATAGTGTTTGACAAATGGAATTATGTCGGTAATAAGTTGATGAGAAAAGCACAAGTGATACTTGCACTTTTATACTTACTTACCCAATGATTCTCCAAAAACGCGCATGATTCTCAAATTTGTATTGAATGGAGAAACACATCAACAAGCTCCGCTTGAACAAGCAAACTCACATCAACAAAGGAATTCATCTTATCAACATTGTTATACCCTCAACAAAGGAAGCATCGACTTCAGCGACAATTCAATCCATTATGTTCTTTATTGACATATTGTGATCCATCATCATCGTCTTGGTAAAAATGTTCATTGAGGAACATCTTAACTAAGAAAGTCTTATACGTTAACCATTCTATTAACGTTTTCACAAAACCTCTTAAATGAGAATCATTCATCATCCCTAGGCTTAGTCATGAACTCATAAGACCAAAAACCTTAGTTTTGAACATTAGGATAGAACCACAAAAATCAAGACAATTCATTTTAAGTTTTTCCCTGCAGAACCCATGGCACCTTCAGACCATACGGGCGGAACCCATTTTTTGGTTCCGCCTGGTCCGCCAAACCTCATAGTGTTTTAAACACTTTATTTCAAAGCCAAACACCCTATTAAGTCTTAACAAAAACTAACAAACAGCATCACCCTCTCTAAAACACATATCCTCACGAATTTTAGGGCTTCTAATCCAATCTCTTCCAATCCAACTAACTTTGTAAGTATTCTAATCACAATTACATTTTTAATTTAATCATAACATTTTTGCTTACAATCATTAACTAGAATCTTAGGGCTTTTGCATAAAACTTCATGATTCATGAAAAACTTGGTGGCTAGTCAATTATGTATTTCATTAAGTTAAGAAATGTATCTTTTCATTGTTACCTTGATTTACCAAACACACCAAGAGCATTATTTTTCTAATTGTAACATGATTCATCACCACATTGTTAAAACAAATGAAAAACATCATTTAAACATCACTTGCATACTATCTCTTGAATGCTAAAGGGGATACATAACTAATATGTATTTTCGGGTACATTCAATCGAAGACACATTCAATTAGGAGAGTGTTGGTTATCTTTTGTTTTTACAACAAAATTTGCATAACAAAACGATTTGGGAATCAAAATGAGTCAAGATAACCATGTCTTCACATTGTCTTGCATATAAGAATATATTAGAACATCCTCGTTGTTAAAAGTCATTAACATACAATTTTATGTTTTCTAGGAATCAACATGCCTCCCGCAAACAAATCCGATCACAAAGAAACCCTTAAATACATGCCCAAACACCATATGACCAAAGGTCTCAACCCGGTTCAAGTAGAAACCTTTAAGGCATTATAAAAACGCTATGTTCACGAAGGTAGAACCATTGATCCATCCTTTCTAGAAGGAACTTCTATTCGCCAAAACTTTGCCGCAATTCACTTTGATTGTCTCCTTGATATAGATGAGCCCATTTGTCCTAGGTTCATCTTGGAATTTTATGCAACCGTAAACCTTTCCTCATGTGCCGGTGGTAGGATCTCATTAAACTTCACAACCAATCAAATATCACATGATATAGATTTAAAAGACTTAGCTATAATTCTTGGTGTACCAAATGAGGGAACTTGCCTCTACACGGATAAGTGGCCTATTTCAAGTCTTGATACTATTGATCGTTTTTATCGATACGATACACCTCTTGCTAGTAAGGAAACTATTAAGGAACACCTCTTTGTTAGAACCTCTACCACTAGGGTGAACCGTTCGGGGAATACTATAGATAAAGATCCTTTTGGTATGGAGCTCAATGAGCTTAAACTGCAATTTAAGAAATGGGAAGAAATTCTTAGGGCTAACGTCATAAGTACCATAGGAAATAGAGATCACATCAACACATGTCTTTGCTATATGCTCTATAGCATTTCAACCGGTCAACCCTTCAACTTAGCCTACTACCTAGCCAAAAGGATGGCCGACATATCCTTAGTTGGAACAACCGCTCTTCCCTATGGTATGCTTCTTACTCGCCTCTTTAGAGGAATCTCACCCATTTCTCCTAACGAATATGGAATACGCCTTGACTATTTTCTAGTTCCTCACACCTTCGTTCCTCTAAGTGATAAACGAGTTTTCAAAAATAAGGGCAAACATACTCGATCACCTACTCCATCTTCATCATCATCCGGCATGAGCGACGATGATAAACTACCAAACTCTAAGTTACCTCCTTTAGAATATCTTCAAGCTCTCCCCATCATTGACAATGCTTCCGAAGAATTCAAGCAAACCAAAGGAATGTTCAAGTGTTTTGGAAGGTACCTAAACAAGCTCAAAAAGAAGATTGACCGGTTGTGAGAAGATTAAGGAGCGTTTGTCTTATGTGTGCTTTAGAAGCGTCTTTGTGTTAAAACTATGTGAATTATGTGATTTGTATTACTTCTCATATTCATGTCTTATTACGTTTGATGGATTATGTTTTGTATGCTCTTTTATGATTAATGACAATATTGGTGGTATGTGTCAATTTCATGCTTATGGTAAAATTCACTAAGTTAAGTGAAAATCGTTAGCCCCCGGTCAAAGTCCTAAGAGATGAATGTCTATATGCCCAATTTTTGCATTTCCTAATCTGTCATATAGTAAATTTTCATTTCCAAGAGTTTTCGAAAAATTTGAAAATCGTTTCGCGGGTCAAAAACGCGGATTGTATACTTTTGCAGCACTGGCGGATCAGGCGGATCCCAAAATTGGGTTCCGCCAGTACAATTTCTGGGAATTCCAGAATTGGCCCAATGGACCAGGTGGATCCCAAAATAGGGTTCCGCCTGTGTAGTCTCAGGGTGCCGCCAGTACCTGCAGAAAATTTGTGAACATTTTTCTTAATATCGTAACTTGTAAAGTGTCAAATCATTATCCCAAGTGAGAAACATCTTTCATTAACACCAACAACCATATTGGAACAAACCTCACTCACTAAAACAATTAGGAAGACACTTCCCGCCAAAATTCAAATTCAAAACATAACTACCCAAAGGAACCCTTTTAAAGGATCCTTCAAACCTTTGATACATTTTCAACCAAACCACTTCCCATGATCACAAAGCATTGAGTGCTTAGGTTGGTCTTTCACTCCATCCTATTCATTGGATTGACCTCAAATGATGTGACATGGTCATGAAAATCATTTGACACCTCAATCTTTGAATAGTAAAACATCAAATCCAAATACTATTTCAATACCTTTCTCATCCTATAAAATTGAAAGCTTCACAACAATTCTAATCACACCATCACCATCAAGACTTCTTCCCTCAAACATCAAAACCAAAACCTTTGAAATGACCAAATCCAACACCTCATCCGAATCATCAAAATCATGTGCTAAAACCACTAGGATTAGTGTGAAACCTTGTTGCTTCAACAAAACCACAAAGTCAAGCTCATCTTCATCAAGTGATGCTTCACTTAACATCTCCTCACCTATCCAAGATTTTCTTAATCTAACTACCTCAACTACACCTTCAACACCTTGTAACACAAATGTGACCATTCAAGATTTGCTTAATCTTGCTACACCACCACCTTCTCCACCTCATTGCAACTCAAACCTAGCCATTAATCCATCACCAACTAGACCTTTGAGTATATCAACCTCACCTTCTCAACAAACCTTTAAATCAAAAACTCCTTCACCTCAATCACCAACACCTACACCAATGGAACTTTTCCATACACCACCAACATCACCACTACCAAATTTAGAAACTTTTGATGATCTATCATCAACTCCACCATCCTTCTCACTTTTTGACACCATTGCTCAAATAGAAACCCAACAACAACCTAGTGAGCAACTAGATGATGAACCCCATCACCCATCTATAGTAGAACGGTTAGCTTACCGTTATGCTAGACCATCCATTTTTCCAAATGATCAAGGTCATACCCACCAACAATCATTTGTGTTTCACCCAATTTACAAAGACCTTCATGGCAATCCTTCCGGCGAACCAAGCTTTCGCCATTTTGTTCAAAATCAACAACCACAACCACAACAACAATCACCACAACAACAAAATTCCCAAAATTTTGAAACTCTACTTTCTTCTTATAAGAAAATAGAAACATCCTTATGGGAAAAACCTCCAACCATGAATGAGGAAATAAGTACTCATTTAGCCCACCTTAAGGCCTTCAAACGAATGGTTGACTCTCAAATCAACCATGTTATGGAATTTCATACGGCATTAGACTCAACAAGTGAAGGAAGCAAACACACCTCTCAACCATCCACATTTGCTCCTTCAAGTTCAAACCATCCACCACCAACAAATCAAACCATCCATCCACCACCATCATTCCCCCGCCATGATTGCGGACATTGCGAGAGAACCGCTCACATTAGTGAAAGATGTCGAACGGAACTTCGTGAGTTATCCGAAGAAATGAGGTTTATTCTAAACCACATTTTGTAGCGTCTACAATCCTTGTCTCACCCACCTCAACCTTAGAGTCTCCAAAATGAAACGAAACCGTTTCTATTGGAAAATGTCCCCATTTTAACCAACAAACCAAAACCAAGACACCTCCTCACCTCTCCAAATAAAACCCGCTACAACCTTCAACCCACATTTTTCATCCTTAAAACAACCCAATCCTTGTTTTTGGAAAATGTTTCTCATTAAGGAAAATGATGATTTCCTTGTAGCATTGTTAGTTTATTTTTAGTTTTTCTTAGTCTTTAAAAGTAGGATGTTGTCATCTTAATGTTGTGTCTTTGACTATCTAAGAGTCAAAATTTTACAATTTAATGAATGTCATTCTACTACAAGGTTTAAATTGTTTGATGACCATTTAGGTATGATGAGTGAACTATATCTTGGTATGGTAACATACATAAACCTTGTGCTTTAGAAACTAATTTTTTTTTGTAGGTTCATTATCCATGTCTTCCTTCCTTGAAACTCCATTTAAGGGAGTAACATTCAAGGGGGAGCATGAGTCTTGCTTCATTCAAGGGGGTTCATTATCCATGTTTTTGCAAAGAGTAACTCTTAGTTGTGTTTTTAAACATGAAATGCTTTCATGACTTATCTTGTGCGGAAACTAACTTTTCTTTTGTAGGTTCAAAATCCATGTCTCCTCTCTTGGCACTCCATTTAGGGGGAGTATCAACCAAGGGGGAGCATGCCTATAATTCCGCTTCGCTACTCTTCTTTTTGTTTCGACAAAAAGGGGGAGAATTTATATGAAACTTGCTCTATTATTTTAAACTTCCGCGTAGCTAACTCTTTGCAAAAACAAGTTTCATTACTAACTTTATAAGACTTAACACTAAATCTTATGACTTACTTTTAAATAAAGTTTATGTTTTGTCATCAACAAAAAGGGGGAGATTGTTAATACAAATATCGCCTAAAAACGTTATTTATATTTTACGATCTTTGCTAAGTTTTGTTAATAACAAAGTATGAACTTTAGCTAAAAGTAAATTATCACTTTGAGTGTTTAAGTCTTGGTTAACTAATGTTTACATTTCCTTTTAAACTAAACATTGGTTTTATTTCTTAAATTAGAAATAGTCACATCACATTTATGGCAAGTTTTGTCATTATGTATTTATGGCAAGTTATGTGTTTGACTTGCTTTCATGTTGCTTGCAAGTATCATGTTTGACTTACTTTAAGTGATGTGACATTGTTTGGTTGCTAGAAGTTATGAGACAAGACATTGTTTGGTTTGGGAAGTTATTGCAAAAACCTACTGCAGACCCGGCGGTACCCTGGGGGTACACGGGCGGAACCCATCTCAGGGTTCCGCCTGATCCGCCAGACGTGCAGAATAGTGTGCTATAAATACCAAACCATTTGTTTGTTTTGTGTAACCCTTTAGGACTTATTCTCACATATTCTTTCAACTAACTCAGTAACCCTTGACTTGTGTGATTCTCTTATGTAGCAAGGAACTCCACAAGATCATTCAAGAAGTTGCAAGCTTCAACTCTAAAGTTGCAAGTCTTGGTAGCTTGGTCATGTATAAGCTTTGGTAGTTTATACTTCATGTGTGTCATGTATGTAGAAGTTATAGGTTAGTATTTTAGGCCTCAAAATACAAAGAGTGTTGGGAGTTGTTGTACCCTAGTAAAAGAACTAACGGGAGTGGTTGTACCCTTGGAAAAGAACTCGACATCTAGCTTTGTTTCGGTAAAAGTGTAAGCGACGAATGGGAGTGGTTGTACCCTTGTAAAAGAACTCGACATCTAGCTTAGTGTCGGTAAAAGTGTAAGCGACGTTGTAAAGGTTTTCTCCGCCGGTGAAAGGAGCTTGTTGATTAGTGTTTATAACTCTCGAGTTGGAAACTCGGGGCGTGGATGTAGGGCAAGGAAAAAGAGTCCTTGTAGCCGAACCACGATAAACTATCGTGTTGTGGTTTGATTGTTTCTTTCTCTATCTTTGCTTATTATATGTTGTTGTTTAGTTAGAATTGTTGATCACATATAAAGCTTTTCAAAGAACCAAAACAAGTAATATTGTTCTTATATCTTTCAACATAAGTAAAGCTTTTCAAAGAACTAAACAAGCAAAGTTAGAATCATTACAAGTAAAGCTTTTCAAAGTATAAAACAAGTTAAGTTAGAATGGTTATCTACATGTAAAGTCTTTTCAAAGAATCAAACATATTAAGTTGTGTTTATATCTTTAACCAAATGTCAAGTTCTCAAAGATTATTTAAGCAAATAAGAATCGAAAAAGCGGTAAACTATTCAACCCCCCTTCTAGTTTTCCACAGTATTTTCAAATCTGAAAAATAATGGCAAGGATTTTTCAGGAAGGGTTACACCAAAATTTCCATATATGGTGAACCTTCCACAAAAAAAGGGTGAGGATGTCATGGAAGGGGCTGCCACTTCTGCTGCTAGCTTAGAAGCAGAGCAGGCCAGTGGTAACATACATGAGACTGAGTATACAGCCGTTGATTCACCTCTCAGTGAAGGTAACACATCCCGAAGTGATGAGGGTAGATCTGAAACACATGAATTGATGGATACTGATGTACAAAATGTCAATTCCAATGATCCATCTCTTGGGCTAGATAACACAAGCCGAAGTCGTGAGGCTAGAATGAAACTTATACAGGATTTGAATGACAATTGTACCCAGTTAGAAAAGGATGTTCTTGGCCTCCAAAAGCGCACAACAAAACAAGGCGAAAAGATCAAAAAGTTGAAAAAGAGAATTCGATATTTGGAAAGTCAACAGAGCTCAAGAAAAACTCAGTTCAGATGTTTGAAGAAGGTGGGCACAGCACACAGGATGAGTTCTTCTAAGGTTGCTAGTTTGGAGGATCCTCCCAAACAGGGGAGGAATGAAAGCAGAGTCTCAGGGGAGGAAACAACAAATGCTGAAGGTGCTTGTGCTGGTATGCATATGGATATGGATATTGGGATTGATAGTGGTGATAATATGGATGATGACTATGTAGTTGCTGAGAATGAGGGTAATGAGGCGGTTTTGGAATATGTAAATAAAGAGCAGGTAGTGGAATTTCCAGGTGAAAATATTGTACAAGCTTCAAAGATCATGGTGGAGACTAATACTAGTTTGGGAGAAATTGCTGCTACTAGTAATGTTAAACAACTGGCTAAGGTGGTACAAGATGTTTCTGCTGCTACAACAAATCAAGTTTCTACTGCTGAAGAGGTTGCAAAGAGAGTTGATGAAGCTAAAATAACTAAATTTATGGATGAGAAAAGGAGATCTAAAGTGTCTGAATTTGAAACAGAAGAGCAAGTAGCATTTATTCTTCAAGAAAAGGAGAAAAAAAGAGCTCATGCAGAAAAATGCAAGCTTTTATTGATGAGGATGAAGTTCTACAGGCTAGAATTGCAGAACTTTACAAAGATAAGACTTTAACTGATGATAACAGAGTACAAAGACTTGCTAATTTGATAAATGAAAGAGGTGTAGAATTAGCTTTGAGTCAGCGAAATAAGTCAATGAAGCAAGGTCAAAGTCAGAAGAGGAAAAGAAATACCACAAAGTCTCCTCTCATGAGTGTAATGAAAACATACTTAAAGAATCAAGGTTTTTATAAACCTCATCAACTCAGGGGAAAGTCATATGACGAAATTGCACATCTATACTACGAATGCAAGAGATATATTGAAGAAAAGTTTATCCCCATGGGTACAGAAGAAACACCATCAAAGAAACAAAAGATCATTGAAGACAAGCATGCTGAGAAGAAGAACGACTCACAAAGAAATGAAGACAGCTCTTCTCTTGATCAGATGATGGTGATTGTTCCTGAAACATTATATGCTGATCCTATTCAATCTAGACATCCAATCATAGGCTGGGATATTTACAAAGATAAATTTGGAAAGGCTTGGAAGATAATCAGGCTTGGTAGAGGATCAGAAGTGTGCAAAAGTTTTCAAGAATTGATAAGAAGAAGTGACAGAGAAGACTTAGACAGATTATGGGATTTGGTTAAAAAAAAACTCAAAACAATCAAGAAGCCAGATGTGAAAGAGCAAGAGCTGTGGGTTAAGTTACACAGGTTATATGAACCTGATCCAGCTGATATCTATTGGAACTTCCCAATTTATGATCTCTCAACTTCATGGAAGTTTTATGATAGCTGCAATGTACATCAGTTATCAACACAAGGTGGAGTTAATGTTTTTATGCTTGCAGAAAAAGAGTATCCTTTGAGTGCTAATTTACTTGCTGTGATGATATCTAAAAAGATCATATGTGAAGAAATTATAGAGGTAGTTAAAGATCTCATTGAAAGAATTCGTGCTCAGTATGAGAGACAAATGCAAGAACGGAATAAAAGAAGATAAGGTATTTGGAGGTAGCAGGGGTGTAGCTTCTCTGTTTTCATTAAACAGAGAATTGTAGCTTCTCTGTTATTTGTACAAAAGTTACTAATGCTATTATTAAGTTACTACTTCTATTACAATAGTTGTTTGTGTAATTTAGCCTATTGTAATGGATTTAGACTCCAAAAAGTCAAGCTTTTCTATGGCAATGAAAAAATTTGCAGTTTTCACTAGTATATCTACTTGCAGGCAACATAATTAATAATATAACATAAAAATTGATTAAAAATAAAAAAAATAAAAATAAATAAATAAAACATGACATGATAAAAACATAACATTAAAATTCAAAGGAACATAACATGGTTGATAAAAAACATTGAAAGAAACTCTAAAGTCCCTTGACAAATGCGTGCTTGTTGAAAATCTTGAGCTTTGCTTCGGCAATCTTCTTCTTCAATTCCAAAAGCTCGATAACGTCGGACTTTTGAAGCTTCTTAAAATACTCCAAGCACTTGAACATCTGCACCGAAGGACGCACAAGTTCCATTTCAGCCATGTACTTGTTCCTTTGAATAACAATATCAAGCAACTCTTGATATGCCTTAAACAGATCTTTCTCATACTTCACATCACGCTGTGTCTCCCTATCAAAATACACCGTCATTTGGTATGGTAACTCAGTTGAGTTAGCAGCCGCTTCAAGTTTATGAAGAAGCACAAATTGAGACATTCTTACACCCTTTGATACAATTTATGTTTTACTGTTTTTGTTTACTGGATGAATGAGGAAGTTACTTAGGTTATAGCATATAAATAGGCGGGGTAATTACATGTGAAAATGTGTTTTAGGCGTGTTTGGGTAATAAATGCTAAACGTTTGGGTTACCAACATACACATCCCAAAATATCCTAGCAACATTAATTTATGCCTAGCAGCATTAAGTTATGCCAAGCAGCATTAACATAATTAAAGTAGATTACGTACAACTACTTCATTTCGTTTAACTTGATGTTTTAACTTTATTTCGTTTGTAAATACAAGAATTTTAATTAGATTATAACTTTTACATTATAGTTTTAAATGATTGTTACAAATATTTAAAACTACAATATTAAAACAACAAATCTTTGTAAATTTTTAAAAAATAAAACAATCTTATCTAAATTCATTTTTCAACTAACTAAATCTATTTTTAGGTAATGATTAACATAATTTAAGTAGACTACAACAACTTCATTTATGTTACAAGGATAAATGTGTACATGGTTAATGGTCACATATAATACCCTTATAACGTGGTCATAATCATGATTTAGATACACATTTGTGATATGGTGTGACTATTGTAAAGCCTATAGTCACATGATCGTGCTACAAATATATGTGACTATACACATTGGGATTTGGAAAGCAAACATACACTAAACTTTAGACACACATATTAACTTACGTGACCATATGTATCGAATTTTCGTTATGCTTAATCATGTTTGTATGGTTTAGTGTGACCATATATGACATTTGGTCACACTCTTCAAGTGTGTGACATATATTTGACACTCTTAAATGCATATCGTGACTAACGTTTCAAACTGAATTTTTAGTTGTCACACATTTCAAATTCATATGTGGCTAACTATTCAGCAAAGAATAGCAGTCACATTTATATAATGTGTGACAAACTTGACTATATAATTTAGCCACATACGCAAGTACTTCATGTGACCATATATCTTTTTTAGTCACACTGTTCAATTGTGTGACATATATTTGTCACATATGTATATCTATAGTGTGACTAATGTTTCGAGCTGATTTGTATCAGTCACACGTCCCGAATTAAAAGTGACTAAAATGTCGAAAAATATTTACCAGTTACCCTCTAGTCACATATATACACCAATGTGTGACATATATTTTACGAAATGGTCACACAAGTCGGATCAAGTGTGGTTGTTTATTTAAGGCTGGTACATTTAGTCACGTAAATATGTTGCTGTGTGACCATTCGAAATATGCTATGTGTGACGATAGACCAAATCTGTACTAGTGCATGGGCTTTCACTTGGTCAAGCGAGGGATAAGACATGGTTGGAGGATGAAGTTTTTGAGAGAGGATGATATTTAGGAGATTTAAGTCAACAAGATGAGCAAATTCTTGAGCCCTGATTGAGTGTAGAGAATTGGGATTTGTCATTTAAGGTGTATATGATGGTGGTATTGAATGATCTTATGGGGAAAGGTTTGGAGACTCATTGTGAATGGACGGAGACTCATTGTGAATTGATGGGGACTACTCGTGTAAAGTTGGATATGAATAGTTTCATTACACATGGGAAATGCTTCTTTTGTCACTTGTGCAACCACATGCTCTCCCGTTGAGAAGTTAAAGATAAGAAAAAAAATCTTGATTTTTTGCCCACACTGTGGTTTTGTCAACAAAAACTTTTGGCTCAAACCAGCCAACTCAAACCCAACGTAGATTCGGCAGCCAATGTGCTATGAAACTTTATGGAAATGTGACCAGCATAAGCAAATTCAACATTAACTTGCTCATTCTTTTAATAGCAAATAGCCACTAGACTCTCGAAAATTATGTTCTAGATTGAACTTGTTTTTTCTATATTATTGGAGATTGAAATTTAGGTTGGTATTTATGGGATGTGAATTGATAGGCATTAAATGGAACATACGGTTATGTGTTAAACATATAGGTTTAGTAATTAAATAGGTAGCTTTAAAGTATCAATCTTTTTTCCAATTATCCAATCCCAAATTGCTTTGGTATATTACTAGTTCTAACTTATAAGCCATGTGCATGCCTATGTTTTACATTTTTACACATGAATCAAATTTATTTGATTTAGTTTAATATTTAGACGTATAAGAATTTGAGTGCATTTAATATTTTTTAATTGTGATATAAGTATAACTAACGATTATGCACGAGTTTCACATAAATATTTTATTATTATTATTATTATTATTATTATTATTATTATTATTATTATTATTTACAAAGGTAAAATATATTAAATAAAATGAAATATTATGTACAAGAAAATAGCACAAAAGAAAGAAACTGCTAGGACAACACCTAACAGTCTTTCTATTGCCTAGAAAACAAAGAAACAAAAGAAAAAAGATTTGGACAACCCCAAATCCAATACAAACGAGCTGCAAATAAACTAAAACTATCAATAACCAAACAAAGAAACCCCTAACAAGTCCTAGCATAAAAGAAAGCTTGATCTAAAGCTATAAGCATACTCTGAATACATGGATAATTACAATGGACTCAACCAAAGTAACTCCAAACATCACCATATGCAAATAACTATTAGAAAGCAAAGATGCTAAGACTGAAGAAAGGGGAGTTACTGATACAAAAGAGAGATACCAAAGCAACATAAATCCTCCATAAATCTTGATCCTGAGCAACCCAAAACTTCCCAGACATCCATAGCATTACACAAGACATAAAACACTTCAAGTAACTTGGATCCTTAAAAGCTTGAAACCTGAGAACCAGCATAGTTGATCATCAAAGATCTGCAAATTACAAATTTGCTCAAACAGCAAGTATCCTTCACCAGGTTTGAGACACAATAATCCATAGCATCCCCAATAACATTGAAACTTCTGATAACAACCATGAAAGTTGATGAATCATCAAGCAACAGACCACCCAAAATATCCTGTCTCGTTAAAAAAACCTTGGCAAATAAAAACCCTGTGGGAAATCTTTACACAAGGAAAAAGAGTACAGGAAATAATAATGACATTAGTCCAAGGAAATTATTATTATTATTATTATTATTATTATTATTATTATTATTATTATTATTATTATTATTATTATTATTATTATTATTATTATTTGGAATGGTAAATTTTTACAACCGATACCATTTATCTCACAAATTCTAGCTCACGTGTCTCCAACAAGACTTGAACCCACAATTAGGTTGATAGGCCACTTACATACCATTGGGCAAACAGGCATTTGATTATACTTTAACTTTTCATTTCATATTAATATCGATTAATATTTGTATAGAACTTTGTTGGATGAAATATTTGACTTTGTTTAACTGACATGATGTTGAAGTTGATGTTGTTGTTTAAATTTAAATATTAATATCATGTTGTATAAAATATGCGTGTTTAATAGCACATAATGACCGTTGATAAAGTTAAAAGATAAAGTGTACGAAAATATTTTCCGGACATTCTTTTTTAAACTTTAAAAAGGAAGAGTAAAGTCCAAAATACATCCATGTAGTTTTTCATTGTCCCGCTTTACATCCTCGTGGTTATTTTAGGCACCAAACATCCCTCCGTTAGTAAAGTTAGCCACCATACATCCCTCTGTAAGTAAAATTTGTCATAAGGACTAACGGTGCAAATTATTCTCTGTTATCTCCTAACGTAAGCGAAAATATTTTCATCGTTAGTATTCCATTATCAGCATCATACATCTCCTAACCGATTTACGTTTTCATCTGTTTTTATACATTTTGGTTCGTTTTTCTCACGTCTTAATCCGTTTTCGTCCGTTTTTTACTTCTTCATACGTTTTTATACGGTTTCATTCGTTTTTATACGTTTTCGTCCATTTTTATACGTTCTCGTTTGTTTTCTTGCGTTTTTTATATGTTTCGTTCGTTTTTCTTATATTTTTATCCGTTTTCGTCCGTTTTCTATGTTTTTGCCCGTTTTTATATGTTTTCGTCCATTTTTCTAGCGTTTTCATACGTTTTTATCCGTTTACGTCTGTTTTTATCCGTTTCCATCCGCAAAAACGGACGAAAAAAGATAGAAACATAAGAAATGTATAAAAAATGACGAAAACGTATAAAAAGGGATAAAATGTATGAAAACGGATAAAAACGAATAAAAACATATGAAAAACGAATGAAAACGTATAAAAATGGATGAAAACGGATAAGCGTAAGAAAAACGGACGAAAACGTATAAAAATTGACGAAAATGGAGAAATACGTATGAAAACGGATAAAACATGAGAAAAATGGACGAGAAAACGTATAAAAACGGACAAAAAAATAAATTGATTAAGAGATGTATGGTGGTGATAGCGGAGGACTAACAATGAAAATATTTCCGCTTGCATTAGGAAATAATAGAGAATAATTTGCACTGTAAGTCCTAATTGACTGATTTTACTAAAGGAGGGATGTACGGTGGCTAATTTTACTAACGGAGGGATGTTTGTGTGCCAAAAAAACCACGGGGATGTAAAAGGGACAATGGATAAACCACAGGGATGTATTTTGGACTTTACTCAAATATGAATTACATTAGTCGTTATTATAATTACAATCTCGCATATTTATTTTCATAAACTCATAAAGAGAAATAATATGAGTTGTTCGTATATGTACAATCCTGTGTATTCATTTACATGTCACGATAATCCATACTTCATTTTGATATTTATAATCCCATATTTGCGGCGAATGATAAAGTTCTCCATTTAGTATCTTAGAATCCACATGCCTCCACACAAATTAACCATATTGGAACTTGGTATCGACTGCCCCAATAGCTTCAACCGGCAATGAGCTTTCAAGAGCATTTAACGTGTAAGCTTGTTTTGCAGCGAGCATTTACTTTTTGGATTTTGTTTAAACACTAATAAACAAGAATTTAGCGTTTATAACTTTTACGTGATTTTACAATAAATAAAGATACACTTACGTTAGAAAACACTTCTATAAGACCAAGAACTACTACCAACTGCTTGCTGGGGAATAATATTAACAGTAAAGTCTTTACTGTAAAGAGTATGTTAACCAAATTATCCAAGCCACAATATTTGTATAATTAAGCACACTTAACACATCGTTAATAGTTCCATCGAAAATGTTAATCCAAACTTTGTTCAGGTCTCAAAACTATGTCTTCTGTTATTGGCGTTCCAGAGCACTGTTTCATGGTTATCTACAAGTATATATGAATTAGAACATTTCTGGCGTATCATTACTTAATAGACAAAAAATAAACCATTGATGATTTGATGCGCACGGAACATCCTAGCTATTTTCGGAAGGGCGTAACAAGAAACCATTGAGCTTCGATGCAAATAATGCTTTTAAATATGGCGTGGTACAAAAATAAAGATTGCTAATTAGTATTCCATCACAATCCTAGGATATTCTATGGGTATGTTTGGCAAAAATGCAGTTTACTGTAAAGCTGTTAACATGAGCTACAAGCTGTATATTTTCTTTCAATAAAGTGTTTGGTAAGTTACCTGTTAAATATAATTATAAGATGTAAAATGACACAAAATGACATATTTATAATTGTAAACAAATGTTTGGATGGTATATCAGTAATTTAAATAAGATGTTTAAAAAGCTTCATAAATCAGTTTTTCATTTATGAGCTATTTGTTTGAAATAAAAGTTTGAAACTAATGGCCCTGTTTGGTAATGAGCTTTTAAAAGGTTTTAAGAGCTATAAGCTTTTTAATTTGATAAAAAAGCTCCAACCTTAAAAGAAGTTCTGTTTGGAAACACTAGATTCTAGCTTTTATTTTCCAAAACAGCTCCATATTTGAAACGTTGATATAGAAAGCGTTTTGTATTTTGAGAGCTTTTTGTTTTTTGAAATTACTAATATAGCCTCGTCCATTTAATTGGCAGCAACATAGGTGTGACATAAAATATTCCACTAGCCATTTCAAATAACTTTTTTACATATCTACTTTTTTTTTTCAACAATTTTTCTCTACTTTGTTCACATATATAAATACTACGATTAAGCAACATGTTTACTGCACTGCGATTATTATTTTATAAATGAGTTTATTATTTTTATTTTTAAAATTTGTTTATCATTATAAACGTGTCCTTTTATGTCATTTTACATCTTATAATTACAGTTAACAGCTAATTTACCAAACACTTTTATTGAAAAAACGATACAGCCTGTAGCTCATGTTAACAGCTTTGCAGTTTAAGCTTACAATTAACAGCTTACAGCATACAGCTTACAGCTAGTTTTTCCAAACATACCCAATGTATCCAAACGGAGCTACTTATTTTAGAGAAGATTATTTTTGTAACAAAAAGCTAACAGCTCCCAAAAAGCCCCTACCAATAGGCCGTATGTATGTACGTGTTAATCATTTTGGATGAAGATCAACTGGAGCATGTTTTATTGAACACAGTTCACATACGCTTTTGAGTTGATTAATATCTTATATCAAGCTTGCTTTAATTACTGTATATCGATTACTTAATGTTTATCAAGCCCAGCTCCAACCTAATCGAGTGGAGTTCGAGCTTATCCTAACCAGTCGACAACAAGCCCATCTCAACTTGTTTCAGCCAACTTCACATAGTTGACCGTAGTCACAAGTTGCAATAGTGAACTCAGGGAAGCCAGTTAGTGGCAAGAAGTCATCACATGAATAAACTGAACCAAATAAAGTTGTGTTTATTTGCCATTTGTCCAAATAAATCTGAATAGTTTATACCTCAGAACTTCTACAGAATTCCAACTTTAAAAGATCATATAAATAATGTCACAAGATATGCTATGTTACCTTTTGATCCGAGCCAAAAGGAAAAGTATATCAAGGAAAGAATACGACCGTCAGAAGGATACGCAGCACACAAGAAAAACCATGCTGATATATGTTCTTCCTTTCTTCGGCTTAGCATTTTGTACCAACCTACCATTTGGGTTCTTGTTTACATTTTAACAGGTACAATCTCGAGGAAAGATCTTATCTAAGACATTGATATGACTCTGGAAACCATCTAGCCAGTATGCGATACTTGATATTCACAATGAGTGCAAAGATATAGTAGCATGGAAGATGCAATAACGCAACAATTAAGTACCTGCATGTCACGTTTTAAAGAGAGATCAAAATTTGATGTATAAATATGTTAACAGAAAGGAATTATCTGTTTCTGTCCATGAAATTAGAGGGAAACTGATTGATCCTATATTCCTATGTAATCTGGGTATAGTATGACAAATGCTTAACCAGGGATAAAATGTCATAAACAGCCTTTAACTATGTATACTAAGGGAAGGATTTTGTGGACTCAAATTTATATAACTATGATAGACAAATAAGTACAGTTATAGAAAATTGTTGAGAGTCTCAGGGCACACCACAAGTACCATTGCTTCTGCGGCTATGCCATATATCTAACAGTTCTTATAATAATGTTTGGATCTTTGAGGATACATACCATAAAGGAGAATAGTCGATGGATAAGTCAAGAAACGGGTATGGCCACCTGGAAAGAAGAGTAATATATTATAGAAGAAGGGGGGGGGGGGGGGGGGGGGGGGGGGGGGGTTTAAAATGCAAATAAGATAAGAAATACAACATACCAAGTTTCAACACAGGCGTGGACAATCCAATTGAAGATCACGAAAAAGGCAGTAAGGAAGATAAAGTATGAAATTCTGAACCATGGGAAACGCTGAAACAAAAGTTCCCAAAAAAAAACCTTATTTAAAACGTAAGGAGGAAAACAAATAAATGGTGGAGAATTTTACCAGGTTATTCATGGCTGTTTCACCGAGAAGGAAAACAAGATTGAGTGAATGTGCAAGAACTGTCAACTGCCGCACGAACAAAAACAAAAATTTAAAACAGAGAAAGGAAATGCAGTGACCAAATCAAGATGCATAGAAGACTGTATACCCCAACATGAGATTTAATTTATAGCTAAAGGATTAACCAGTAATTATGCTGCTTAGTTTGTCCTTTAAAACTTACAGTGTTTGGTTTAACTGATAGTTTTAAGTAATTTAGTTGTAAAATCTGGTGAATGCCCATTAACAGTGACAAAGTGAAGGATCAGTCTAGACCCAAATCAATATCAGTTAGTGTGTATTAATGATAATGGGCAACTAGGTAACATGGACTTGGAACATATCCAGATTACAGAAACAGAACTTTTGCAGTTTTATAGGCCGTCCCGGAATAGGTAGTATAGCAAATTTCATGGGATAGGGGATGTATCTATAACATAATAGTGATAACACCAAATAAAAAGGATCGTGTTGATAACACTCACGTTTCCTTTTTGTAATGTAAAAGGTGAGACTTTTGAAGAATTTTATTGGAACTGATTTGTTACAAAACTTAGCCTCATTGAAGTCGAATACTCGAATAGTCAACACATACTTTTTTTGACATGTCACTTTTCTTAACGATCAAATCAAAATCATATGTACAACCAAAAAGGCATTTAGTAGCTCTTGAAAATTGATGAGTTTTTTTCTGTATAATGCTTGCACATCTTTGGTGTTCTATCCATTTTATATGTTTAAAAACATAACAGAAAGACAAAAAAAAAGTGCCCCACACAATAACAAAGTCAAATACCAAACACAATAAAATTGAAACCATTGATGAAAGCAAAACGCGTGTACTTACAAAACTCATTGGATATTCGTTGATGGTAAGAAACGGGACTATCACAAGCCAATAAACAGAATCTGTTAGCATCGATGCCCCGGCAGTAATCTGTGTACATCAAACAGGTGAAACCATCAGAAACAACAAAAGAAACTCAAACGTAGATTACACATCCAACATGTCATATTTCTCATAACAAGACTAACAAGCCAGCAAAGGACTTAATTCAGGGCCCCAAAAAACCATAAATAACAAAAAGAAAGGAAATGTCCTTTGGTTTGCTAAAAAAAATCAAAAAGTTTAGATTTTTGGATGTACCTGAAAAAGAATTTGAAATACATAGCCCCAAAAGGCAGCACTCTGTAAGAAACAACCTTCCTGTTGAAAGGAAATGTCCTTTGATGCATTCTCCAAATCAATATGGTTGAGAGGCTCATAAATTGCTTGCTGTGCATCTACATCTAAGCTATTAACAGTTGACATCCTGTGTTGCCGAAACAATCCATAGGCTGACAGCACCAATCCAAACTGCAAAAGAACTTGAGAACATTTGTGAGAACAAATAGGTTAACAATCATGAAAAATGAAGCGCAAAATTGTATGTTTTTTAATGTGATTAGCCTTTTATAAATCAAGAACTTTGAGAATGAATATACATACCGCAAAATAGACAATAACCAGATTTAAGGTCCACCTATCCAGAAATAAAAGAAAAAAATCACCAACTTGCAATAGAAGATTGCATCAAATTGAGCACTCAAGAATTATTAATTAACCAATGCTAACAATCATATGGGTAATGGTCAGAAGAGAGAATAACATACTGAGTATAATAGTACAATAAGTCCGTCCCAACTTTAATAAGATTAGCAGCGCAAGCGGCCAAAAGCAAACAAAATGCAACGATTCGGAAAGCCAGTAACCAAGCAGGGTGTATCTCCTTGACACAAGGCATCCATGCTTCACGATCATACAAATACCAATCCCTTTGTAGCCGTGTTGCTTCTTTGTCTGTTTTTGAATTGTGTGAAACTTCATACTTCCAAATCAGAATTGATGCCATAATCATGGATCCAAATACCCATATTATGCAAAGTAAGAACTTCAAGTTCATCCAGTAATCCAGACTCGTAGAATCACTAGGAACCACCATCCTGTAAAAAGCACATAGAGCTATGTTAAAGTTCTTATGGTGCTTAATACTATCAGCTAGAAAGACTTTGTATACAAAGAACTCCTGGTATGACATATATGTAGCTCTATAATAAATAAGGAGATGGATTAAGGGGGTTTTGAATTTGCTTTTTAGTACTGATAACAAATGACTAATGCTACTTGAAGAACTAGTTGCAAATTAGATATAGGGATAGGTACGTAATTCATCTAAGTAATTAGTTTTGTTTCAACAACTACTTAGCCAAACACTCAAAACGGAGTAGTGCAATTGTTTAAACTCACATCCAAACACACTGAAGAAGGTTACACATTCAATCTATTTACAGATATCATCTCTTTAATAAAGCTCTACATTCCAGTTAAGAGGATATTGTAATTTTGAGCCAATACGCAGGGATGACTGAAGTTCCAACAGCACCAGGCTCAGGTAAAGAGATTAAACTCTGATGCTGTAATTTGTAATATATAAACAAATAGGGGTTTAGTTCCAGTGGTTTCTACGAGGGGCATAGTTAAGTTGTTCAAAATCTTCAAATGAGCATGTTTTGTGAGAGTGGGGGCTGCTGTTCTATTATCTGCACAATACAGTCCATTCTAAAGCACCATATCATTCCTTACGCTACTCATGGTACTTCATCACCTAGTTAAAAGGATAATCTAGTGCGTCCATTGTCAGTGAAAATGGAAGAAAATTATCCAAAGCCGATATGATCCAAAAATCTCCCATGCTTGCGCTAGTGACATCTTAAATGACATATTAGCCCATCTTTCCTTTAAAATGCTATTATAAAATTCCAAGTTTTAACTCGAAGAAAGAGAAGGCTCCTGCTAATTCTCATTTGCCGATTATTTTTTAAGATGAAAATAATCCGATTTAAACGCAGTTTACAAGTTGCTGAACAAAACTGATTATCAAAATATATGCAAAATAGCCTGCCAATCCAACTTGGGATCGGGGCTTGTACCAGTAAAGCCACAGAAACCAAAGAAAAGGCGCATGAAGAACCTAAGCATTATATCTGATTCCTCAAGTAAACATTTATTAATTACCATAAGATAAATTGACAGATGTTGAAGTGATAACAGGTAAAGAATATATTATAAACAAGCACAAATAAAAGTGTGACAATAGTTGCATTGCATAGACGACACAACAAAGAATTATTCGGTTACTACAGTAATGTTTATATAAATTTAAAACAGATTGCAGCTGCAGTTAAAAATTGCATAAAATTTAAAACAATCAGATCAAACTAGACGAGAAAACAAAAGCAGCTAAATAAAAACATAAAAACAAACAGTTAAGTAAAGTTTATACTAGAATCAATGATTAAATGAAGATAGAAATACATACATAGAGAAGTAGGTGGGAAAATGAGAAAGAAAGGAAATACTACCTTTTTTTGTTTTAAGGAAAGGAAGGCCAAGATCCAAAGCAGAAAAAGATCTGTAAGAGGGACTCAAATATAAGGAATCTGATTGGCGTCTCGTAGTCCGCATGATTCTTGCTTTCTATTCTTTTTTTAATTAATTACAGTAGATGAAAAATTGCGTGGATTCTATAGTCAATGGTTATTTAACTAGACTCGTGGCCACTATAGAATTTGCTTTTGTTTTCAAAATTACTTGCCCAGGATGACTGCACACGATTGGTTTGGTACCCACGCCACTTGTCACATTTATTATTTTTTGTTTATTTATTTATGTTTATTCTAATGGTTGGTCACGATTGGCTATAGGGTGACAATTTAATATTTGCTAAATGCGTACAAGTATACTATTCCTTCCAAATATCTATTATTCATTTCATTTTTTTTGCAATTTTAACAGAGGATGGTTTATTAGAGCTCAGCAATGCATAAAGCTATTAAAGATTTTTTCTAGATAAAACATTAATTGTTTCATTTATTTTGTTATATAAAAAACTTTTTTTCAAAATCTCCTCCAATGCTAAAAAGTCTTGCGGTAGATTTTTGTGTACCTCATTTGTGTACTTTAAGTCTTCAATTAATAAAAATGGCTTTGTACATTTCATGTCAAACGTTTGTGTTAATACAGATATTATAATATTTAATTTATACATTCTCGTTTGTTTTGATTGATGACAAACGTATAATTTGATACATAACGTAAAATGTACAAGTTACTTATAATCATATTTTGTCTCAACATACATTCAACACCTCTCAACGTCTCGAGTCCTCGTATGCTACAACACAGGTTCGTACATGTTTGTTATGTGGTATTATGATCAAACCCCTTGACCAACCATTTATAATGATTAAAATACTTTTAGAGTCTTTAAGTATTTTAGGTGTCAAAGTGCACTTTAGGTGTCAAATAGAATAAGTGTCACTTTATGTGTTAAAGTAATATTAGTAAGTTTTACAAATAATAAAAATGTAATGACATTAGAAATCAAACATTTTTAATAACTCATTAACTTACTAAAACAATTACTTATGTAATATATACATTTTACAAGTTTACTTTCATATATATTTTAATATAAAAATAAAAATATATACATGACATCATGACATACATCATATGCATATCTTTCGAAGATCTCTAGAATCTCTAAGTTGACTTTGGTAGATTTAGGTAATATCTTAGAAAGATCTTGAAGCAAAGAATTAGATTGTGTAAGATTCTAGATATGGAAAGATACTTGGAAGATTGCTTGTCAGGTTCTGGCGGAACCAAAGAGATACACGGATGGAACCCTTATTTTGGTTCCGTCCCATCCGTGGGTCTGCTGAGCTTCTTGGCTATAAATTGCAGCCCATGATTTTCTCTTTGGTTGAGGACTTGAAACATATATTCTCTCTATCATAAAACATACATCTAGATCAGTAGCAAATCATGTAGAAACACACATCAATCACCCATTTCATAATGATCATAATGTTACTAACTCTCATCATGTTGTAAGTATACACTTGTAATGATCCTATGAAGCAAGCTCAAAGATCATGAGTCACAAGGATAGCATACTTCCTGATCCACTAAGAAGGTTAAAAGATCTTGAAGTCATCATTCATTAAAGCATACCAGCATATGAAGATTCAAGGGCACTTGACATCCTCAATGATTGAAGACTTCTTATTCAAGAAGATCATTTAGATTAGGCATTCATATCCATTAGACATGTATGTCTTGGATCATCATTGTATCATCACAATCTATTCACCAAACTAGATTAGATGGTTTATGTGCTTGTGCCATAAAACACAAGATTTCTATGTTGGGCCACAAAACATACCGGGAGTAGTTATACCCTTGTAAAAGAACTAGCAGGAGTGGTTGTACCCTTGTAAAAGAATCCGGTATTTAGCTTTGTACCGGATAAAGTGTAAGCGACGATTGTAAGGTTTTCTCCGCCAAGAAGGGAGCTTGTTAATCTAGTGAAGTAACTCTCGAGTTGGGTACTCGAGGAGTGGAGTAGGGTGGAGAGGAGATTCGTGACCGAACCACTATAAATCATAACGTATTCACCACCCCTCTACGTTTCACAATTGATTTCACAGCTTGGTATGCACCAAGTCATTTTCCAACAAGTCTTCGGTAAAGTTTTAGTTACAATGCACAAAGTCATTCAAAAAGCTTTTTAAATAGTAAAAGTCTTTTGTAAACCGGTTTATTGCAGTTGCACTTAAGATCTCTTAAAGTACAATTTGTATCCTCATGTTTTTTTAAGATCTCTTCAGGGAGTAAAAAATTTGGAGAAATAATGTGGTAGTATCTCATCTTTAATACGCATATGATACAATATTCTTCGGGGAATGGAGTAGAGAAAACGCTAAATTTGTAATGTGTATTCTTAAGTGCTTTGAAGAAGTATCTAGGCTTCGAGTGAATTATAATAAAAGTAAGCTTTATGGAGTTGGAGTTAGTGATGAGGAATTAAGAGATATGGCAAGATGGATGAAATGCGGTGTCGAGGATTTCCTTTTGCATACTTGGGTTTACCAATTGGTGAAAATATGAGGAGAGTTGGAGCTTTGAATATGGTGGTCGAGAAGGTCAAAAATAGAATAGAAAGCTAAAATGATGTCGTTTGGGGGCCGATTAACATTGGTTAAGTGGGTTCTAGGAAGCTTACCGTTGTATTTCTTTTCGATGTTCTGCGTGCCTTTGAGTGTGATAAAACAACTTGAGAAAGTGAGAAAAAATTTCTTTTGGAGAGGGTGGAGAATTGTAATAAATTATCATGAGTTAAGTGGGATACGTTACTAGCCTCACATGGGGAGGGGGTTAAACATTGGGTCTTCACGAGGGAAAATTTTAGCTCTTTTAGGTAAATGGTGGTGGAGATTCAAAAGGGAGGGGGATTCTTTATGGGTTAAAGTTATAAAAAGTATTCATGGTAAAAGCGGTGGGCTCAGGGATGTTAGGGGTTGGGGGTCACACCGGGGGGGGGGGGGAGGGGGGGGTTTGGAATGACATCATTAAGGTAGGGGAGGAGTTGGAGGGTCTAGGTATAGAGTTTAATTCATCTTTTGTAGGGGAGGTGGGGAATGGTGGAGATATTAGATTTTTGGTTGATAATTGGGTGGGCGGGGTTAGATTATGTGACAAATTTCCTAGGCTATATCATCTATATAGGCGAAAGGAGGATTAGGTGGCGGAAAAAGGTAAATGGGTGGAAGGGGTTTGGTGTTGGGAATGGGAATGGGTTAGGAGTCTTAGAGGAAGGGTGTGTAACGAATTAGTAGATTTACTAAGTATATTTCAAAATGTGGTTATTATGTTTGATTCTAGGGATCGTTGGAAATGGGTGCTTCATAAGAGTGGAGAATTCATGGTTAAAGAGCTAACAAAGTTGGTGGAAAAAAAGATTTTAAATGTGGATAATGGAGGTGGTGCGACGATATGGAATAAATGGGTTCCTAAGAAAGTTAATATCTTCGTGTAGCGAGCTTTAAAAGGAAGATTACCGGTTCATGAAGAGCTAGACAAGAGGGGCATCGACTTGGATTCTATTCTTTGTAAATCTTGTGGTGACATGGTAGAATCATGTTCTCATTGTTTGGCTATGTGCAATTTTGCTAGGAGCGTGTGGGAAAAGATTTTTAGTTGGTGGAAAATTGGGAATGTAAATGCTTTTTCCATTGAGGAATTTTTTTCCTTCAATAGGAATGCAAATATTCCTAGTCGTTCATCAAGATTGTGGCAAGCGGTTATATGGACTTTCGGGTATTTCATTTGGAAAGAAAGAAATTCACATGTTTTCAAGGGTAAAATTTCTAGTATAAATAAGATTGTTCAAGAAATCCAACGTAAAAGTTTCGAGTGGAGTGTGAGAAGATCGGGAAAGAAAAGTGAGATGAATTGGCAACATTTGCTTTTTGATCCGTTAAAATGTCAAATCTGAAAAATTATACATAAATGTTACAGTGTCTTCTCAGTAGTTAAAGTCTGCAAGTTTCTGTGATACAAATTCTAAGGTATGCGAGTTAGTGGTTTTATGTTCTTCATTGATACTGATATGTAGTCTGCAATAGCCTACAGTGGTTCTACAATGGACAGAGTCTATGGTCTGCAAATTGTGTCTGCAACTTATGGTTTTTTTTATTTTTTTTATTTTTTTTTATTATTTTTTTTTTTGGTGTTTGGCTGGTTCATGACATTAGTGTACAAGGATATAGTTTTTCTGGGTATGTTTGATTTGTGTCAGTTGTGGCCTTTTAGTCTTTTGGTTATTGGGTCACTGGGTGAGGTTCTTTTTATTTCCTTTTTGTGAGATTGTGACATGTCAGTTTTGGTATGCATTGTTTGTGTCTAGTGGTATTTAGTTGGTTTGTTAGTATAATATAGGTTGTGTTCTATGTACTTTTTTAAGGTCCACTATTTTTAATCATATTGTTGATTTGGTGGATACCTTTGTTTGTATTTGGTTACGCTATTGCGCTTTTTATATAGCTTGCCTTTCAAAAAAAAATTCATATATCACCCTACTTTTATAATTAATTTCATATATACCTAAAGAGCAAGTATTCAATGCATAATATACAATATTTTTAATGCATGTTTGGGTATATATGAAATTTCCAACTAAAAGGATGAGAGATATGAAATTGTCTCTTTATTTGTTTATTTATTTATTTATTTATTTATCTTTTATTTTGTATTTTTTTTATTATAAAACTACAAAACTAAAAGTACGGAACATAAAATATAAAATTTAACAAGTTAAAGATTAAACTTGCAGAAAATACGGAACAGAAACTGATAAAAAAAATATTGATGAGGCGAAAAATGAACCGTTTTTAGGGGGTCATTTAAGCCCGGATTTGAATTTATTTGATCAAATATTACCCTAAATCGTTCCTTTTGTCATTTTAGGTACTTTTGGAGTGAATTCTAGAAAAGGAAGCATTTTGGACGTTTTTGGAGCATAAAAGTGAAGAAAACGGCAAAGTCCTAATTTTCCTTGCTGGGAACAGTACCTGACGGCGTCAAGAGTCTTCATGTGACGGCGTCAAGAGTCTTCATGTGACGGCGTCAAGAGTAAAACAAGAGGTGGATGTGGTGACGGTCCAGAGAAAACGTGACGGCGTCATGTATGGCCGTCAAGGTTCAAAATATGGTGACGGCCCAGAGTGATATTACACATGACGACGTCAAATCTGGATCCAGGCAATCCGATCTCATTATGGGCAGCGAGTTGACGGCGTCAGAAATTCCTTCTTGACGCCGTCACCCTGTAAAATCTATATATAGTTTTGCAATTTTCATTCATAAAAGAGGAACAAGTAAGGTGTAACTTTGGAGAAACCCTAGCACGAATTTTACTGCTTTTTCAAGGGTTTTTACCCTTTGAAACCTTTCATGTCAATTTGAGATAAGTACTCTTTCAATTCAATCAATATGTCTATGTGTTGCTTGAATATATCTTATGCTTGTCTTAAATTTAACATGCTAGGCTAGATCTCTTGTGTGTTTGCTTAGATGTAGTGAAACCTAGATGTTGATTATGGGTTGATTGTTTGTTTATAGTTGTTACGGATGAATAATTTCGATGTTAGGCTTAAGAAAACTAGCTGACTTCCAATGGTAACATGCTTGAACGTCTTAAGAAACATGAACCAATGCGTACTAGGTTATTATGGTTGTATTTAATGCATGAGCGAATTATAATGATCCCATGTTAGGAGTTTTTAACGGCTCAACATAGGAGTGAAGTAGGAGCTTATAGAGTTGGGGAAGTACGTACGCCACCCCATGATTGGTATTAAGGAATATAACCCGTCATCCATGCAATTGTAACAAACTATCAACCTGTAAAAGATATCTAGGGAGTAATGAAACCTAAGTAAACACAATTCTCCCCATTATTGTTGACACCACTAGTTTAATTAGATTTATATTCATTTCTGTTATTTTATTTTGATTGCATCTTAGTTATTGGGTTAGTTGATTAGCAACTAATTCCGCCCACTTTTCCAAAAACTCGAGATTTTAATTGCTTTCATAAAATATAAAAAATACAAAAAGAATCATCCCTCACCTCTAGACCTAGTTTTTAGGCTTTCTAATCCTAGTGACACTATTCCTGAGTTGAACGATCAATTCCCCCGGTACTTGTCACTATACTATACTACAACGATCAGGTACACTGCCTGGTGGGGGTTGTAAGCTTCTCGAGATCCCTTGAGAGGTAAAGCCTGGTGCGATTCCCACATACCAATTTTTTGGCGTTGCAGCCAGGGGAATAGTTATTGTCTAGGTTAGGAATTCTTTTTATTAGGTCTACTTGCTAGATTCCTTTCTAGTAAGATTTTATTTTTATTTTTAGGTTTTCTTTAGTCTATCTTATTTCTTCGTGTCTTTGTTCGTAATCTTTACCATCCGACATCATGGAAGGTGGTAACATCTTTGAACCCATCAACCCACCACAACAAAATCACCCACAAAACCCACCACTAGCAAACCAACCTCTTAGGCCCCGAACCCTAGGAGAGTATTCCCGTCCTAGCCACCAAGGCTATCGAAACACTATTGAGCTCACCCAAGGAGCCAATGTGTCCCCTTTGCGATCCGACACCATCCGGTTGGTGCAAAGCGGATGTGCATTCCATGGACTTCGTTCCGAAGATCCTAACCAACATCTCAAGGATTTCCTTAAAATCGTAGGTTCTATAGACCTTGATGTTACAACTAGAGAGTCGACCTGATTACGCCTAGTCCAATTCTCTCTACGTGATCAAGCTAGTTAATGGCTTGAACGTCTACCCGCGGGATCCATCACCTCGTGGGATGATCTCACCACTCGTTTTCTTGCTCAATTTTTCCTACCGGGGAGAACTACCAAGCTTAGAAATGATATCTTGATGTTCCAACAACGTCAAGGTGAAACTCTATATGAAGCATGGACTCGTTTCAAGGACTTACTCCAAAAATTCCTTCATCATGGCATAGATCTTTGGCTCAAAGTCCAAATCTTCTATTACCATATCGATCTCTCCACAAGGCAAACCATTGACTAATCGGCCGGTGGCAAGTGATGAGGCGAAAAATGATCCGTTTTTAGGGGGTCATTTAAGCCGAAATTTGGATTTATTTGATCAAATATTGCCCTAAATCGTTCCTTTTGTGATTTTAGGTACTTTGGGAGTGAATTCTGGAAAAGGAAGCATTTTGGACGTTTTTGGAGCATAAAAGTGAAGAAAACGACAAAGTCTAAATTTTCCTTGCTGAGAACAGTACCTGACGGCGTCAAGAAGATTTTTATGACGGCGTCAAGAGCAATTTTGGTGACGGCCCAGAGAAAACGTGACGGCGTCAAATCAAGGCCGTCAAGAGTAAAAGTGGTGACGGCCCAGAGCAACATTACACATGACGGCGTCAGATCTGGATCTAGGCAATCCGATTATATTTTTGGCGGCGGGTTGACGGCGTCAGAACTTTCTTCTTGACGTCGTCACCTTAGTAAATCTATATATAGTCTTTGTAATTTTCATTCTAAAAGGGAGGAGAATTTTAGGGTCGAATTGCATAAACCCTAACACGTTTGTAACAGTATTTTCAAGGGTTTTCTCCCTTTGAAACCATTCATGTTCAATTAAGATAAGTATCCTTTCAATTCATTCAATATGTCTATGTGTTGTTTGAATATATCTTACTCTTGTCTTGATTTTAACATGCTAGGCTAGATCTCTTGTGTGTTTGCTTAGATGTAATGAAACCTAGATGTTGATTATAGGTTGATTGCTTGTTTATAGTTGTAATAGATGAATGATTTCGATGTTAGGCTTAAGAAAACTGGCAGACTTCCATTGTGTAACATGCTTGAACGTCTTAAGAAACATGAACCAATGCGTACTAAGGTTTTTATGGTTGTATTTAATGCATGAGCGAATTCTAGTGATCCCATGTTATGAGCTTCTTGCAGGCTCGACATAGGAGTGAAGTAGGAGCTTCATAGAGTTGGGGAAGTACGTACGCCACCCCACGATTGGTATTAAGGAATATAACCCGTCATCCACGCAACTGTAACAAACAATTAACTTATAAAAGATATCTAGGGAGTAGTGAAACCTAAGTAAACACAATTCTCCCATTTATTGTTCACACCTTTAGTTTAATTAGCTTTATTTTCATTTTTGTTATTTTATTTTGATTGCATCTTAGTTATTGGGTTAGTTGAATAGCAACTAATTCCGCCCACTCCTCTAAAACCCAAGATTTTAATTGCTTTTATAAAAATATAAAAAATACAATAAGAATCATCCCTCACCTCTAGACCTAGTTTTTAGGTTTTCTAATCCTAGCAACACTATTCCTGAGTTGAACGATCAATCCCCCGATACATGTCACTATACTATACTACAACGATCAGGTACACTGCCTGGTGGGGGTTGTAAGCTTCTCGAGATCCCTCGAGAGGTAAAGCCTGGTGTAATTCCCACGCATCAAGCTTTTGGCGCCGCAGCTCGGGGAATAGTTATTGTCTAGGTTATGAATTCTTTTTATTAGGTCTACTTGCTAGATTCCTTTCTAGTAAGATTTTATTTTTATTTTTAGGTTTTCTTCAGTCTATCTTTTCTTTGTGTCTTTGTTTATAAAAACCTTTCCATTGACTATTCCTTTAGCCATTATGGAGAACGCGAATCCACCATACTACCAACCACGAAATTCACCCACTCCTAATGACATCTTGATGTTTAAACAACATGAGGATGAACCTATCTATGATGCATGGGCTCGTTTTAAAATTTTACTCCGAAAACTCCCTCATCATAATTTCGATATGTGGTCCCAAATTGAAATATTTTACCATCGTGTCGACCACTATACCAAAATGGACATTGACCATGCCGCAAATGGGGACCTTTGGGGATTAAGTGTTGATGAAGCATGGGAAACCATAGAGAATTGTGCCATACTTGCCAAAAAAATGGAAAACCCAACAAACGTTGTTACGGATCAATTGATAGCAAGTTTAAATGAACAAGCAAGAAGATTGTTTGGGGATAAGCCTATAGATGAGATAACTGGGTGCACGGAATGGTTTGATTTCACCACAATACAAGCTGTGCACATTGGTAATCTTGATAAGATGGAGGATAGAGTTGAAAATCTAAGCCCACCAAGTACCCCACAAGTTCTACCATCATTTGAGGCATACACACCGCCCGTGACTTATTCGGATGAAGTAGAAGAGACTATAGGAGCCCCGATAGAGGTAGAGCCCTTGGACCAAACACAACTTCAGGATATAGGTTTGAATACATATAATGATAACCTTACTCTTAGTTCTAGAGAATTTCCTAGTTTTGATGAACCGAAGCCTCAACCAAAACCATTACCTAATCTTCCATCCTTGGATGAAAATTTAGGAATTGAAATAGATTCCGATCCACCCATCAAACCATATAGTCTGGGTAGTCTTAGGACAAAGGTAGTAGACTCTAAGCCTTGTAGAGAGGAAGCTGACATAGGAGTGGAACATGACCTTACATAGTTACATCACCCATTCATGATTGATCATAAGAAACATTATGGGTTTAAACCCGGTTTATTAGGTTAAGATGGATTCCCAACTAGGAGTCTCTCGAAGTTGATAGAATATGATCCCTTTCTAAGAGAAAATCTTAATCCGCCCACTAACCCAATTGAATTAGGTAAGGTTATGATGACAGGAGCACAGCCCTTTGAGCATATAATTCATCCACCACTCTTTCCTCACGAGGCATATTTCCACCCTAAGGGTGTGTATCGCTACTTTCACCCACAAATAATCCTAAGTGTAGGGAAAACCTCCCCTATTTCCGTTAAATAAGGGTAGAGTCAGGCTCGTGACTCGAACAAAAACAAGCGCTTATTGGGAGGCAACCCAAGCTTTATTTATTTATTTGTTTGTTTGTTTGTTTATTTGATTTATTTGCTTCCGTATGCATGCTTTATTTTTATTGTTGGTAGATCATGTTTCAAAACTAAATGGTGAAAATACTTTATTTTGTCGTTTGGCTTAGTCTTAACTTCATCCAAAGGTATTTCGCAAAAGATAAGTGTAAGGGGAAACCCCAAATATGTTTTTAAGAAACAAAATCGATCATGATTCTCCACAATATTAAATGGACATGTATATTCGTATTTGTTAGAGTCAAATGCTTGTATCGAGACATAATGATGTTTTGCAGGATTTTCCAGAAAGTAGGACATAAGTTTTTCCAAAAATTTTCTGGAAACTTAACGTAAGAATTTCTGCAGGTCACTTCTGACGGCGTCAGGAAGAAATTCCTGACGGCGTCATGTGTAAAATTCTGGAAATTTTGCTAGTTTTGTTTTTCTAACGGAGTCTTAAAGTTTTTGTTGAATCTTTAGTTTTATAAACTCCAGGGAATCTACAAACATCATTCCACAAGCATTATATCTTACTTAGTTTTCTAGCATTTATTACTATATATATATTGCCACCGATTTAACGCGAGGTTGCCTTGCTTGTTTTCTCAGGTTTAACATGTTATGTATGACAAGAAGATGATTTATATTTCTGGAAGGGAAGCTTTGATTGCTCATTTTCTTGGAGGAAGATTTAACCTTGTTACCACACTATCCATACCGAGTAAAACAGGGAAGTACTTGATTTCATTCTTTTACCTGTTTTTATTTTTACAATCTTTAATTGAACATTAGGGACAATGTTCATCCTAAGTGTAAGGGGAGGGTAAAATGATGATACCTTATAGTATACACTTTCACTTGAGTTTGTTTGTTTGATGGTAGGTGTGTAATAAAACTATGAGAAATACTTGTTAGTGTAATTTTAGTACCAAATTTAAAATTTTTTACAACATTTATGAGTGAAACTTTAGCCTTAGCAAGCGTCTCATGGATAGGAGATTGTATGACTAGCACAAAACCGTACCATTCAGAAAAATTTTCCACCCAAATATGTGAGGTTCGCCTTTAGATTTGATAGGAAAAGCATTTACTATTAGTGCTTATGTGTGTACCGGTAGCATTTAGATTCTAGAACTTCCGTTAGTGATGCATCCCGAGACCGCTAGTGAGACTACATTCGTGTAGTAGGATTTACTACATGATAAGAGGCATTAGGATCACCCTTGTGTTAAACCTGTATCATAATTACTTGACCATTGAAGTCATATTACTTGGCTAGAGTCAATTAATTTTTCCCACACCTTAGTGTTGTACTCATTTTTAGTACATGAAACCCCTAGTACACCCCTCCGAGCCTATATTTTCGTTTATAACTTTAAGCATCTTACTTAAAGGAAGAATTTGTTACAACCCACTTAAAATGTACAACCAAATCGCCTTAGCCTTCCGTGTATGCACTCATCTTTAGTGCATTATTGTTATTTGTTTAAACCCTTAGTTAATTATCTAATTGATTACATGGTTGCTAAGTTGAGTCATATCCTTGTACATATTGTTCTGGGACGATTGGGACTACTGGGTAAAGTACTAATGTTATGGAGTAATGGGGAAGAACATCATTTTATTACCCCCATATGTGCGTTAATCTTAAAAGTACTCCAAGTGTTTTGATTATCTTAATTCGAGTCATTAGATTAGTTTATTGTAAAGTATGTAAAAATTCAAGTGTAAGGAGAATTTTCATTCCCTATGATGTATTATTTTGGATGGTAGGGTAAGAGTGTATGCAAAAAAAAAAAAAAAAAAAAAAAAAAAAAAAAAAAAAAAAAAAATCGAAAAATCAAGAAAAAGAAAATACAAAATATATATATATATATATATATATATATATATATATATATATATATATATAAAGAGAGAAAAGCATACGGACTACCATCTCGTTTCATTCTATGTTTATTTTATGTTTTTGTTATTTTTCATTTATTAGCTTAAGTCGAGTCTAGTCTTTGCTTAGCAACGCCATATTGTATATGTAATTAACCAAGATGATTTACTCGCCACCAGTAAAGATTGCCTATATCCAACAAAACCGTGTATTCCATATCCCTACATCTAACGTTATAAGCCTTTTAAAAGACCTCTTTGATAGTTTATCCTAGGTGCTTACGCCATGTGGTGGAGGTTTGATCATTTCCCAAGCCTATGGTAATCTATTTTGCTATGACAGGTAGTGAGAGATATTTTCCAATTCCATTTTGTGATATATACTTTATTACACCCGAGAGATGTGAGTATCTAAACACTGTTTGTGAGGTGCTAGTATATGACCTCCGTGTTTGTCTTTGGTCTTTAGTGGAACGATTATTTGTTGTAATTACTTTTATATTAGTGTTAAATGATCCCTAACTTGTATTTTGATTAGAATAAAAGCACATTTGCTTGAGGACAAGCAAATCTCAAGTGTAAGGGTATATGATGAGGCGAAAAATGATCCGTTTTTAGGGGGTCATTTAAGCCGGAATTTGGATTTATTTGATCAAATATTGCCCTAAATCGTTCTTTTTGTGATTTTAGGTACTTTGGGAGTGAATTCTGAAAAAGGAAGCATTTTGGACGTTTTTGGAGCATAAAAGTGAAGAAAACGGCAAAGTCTTAATTTTCCTTGCTGGGAACAGTACCTGACGGCGTCAAGAAGATTTTTATGACGGCGTCAAGAGCAATTTTGGTGATGGCCCAGAGAAAACGTGACGGCGTCAAATCAAGGCCGTCAAGAGTAAAAGTGGTGACGGCCCAGAGCAACATTACACATGACGGCGTCAGATCTGGATCTAGGCAATCCGATTATATTTTCGGCGGCGGGTTGACGGCGTCATAACTTTCTTCTTGACGCCGTCACCTTAGTAAATCTATATATAGCCTTTGTAATTTTCATTCTAAAAGGGAGGAGAATTTTAGGGTCGAATTGCATAAACCCTAACACGTTTGTAACAGTATTTTCAAGGGTTTTCACCCTTTGAAACCCTTCATGTTCAATTAAGATAAGTATCGTTTCAATTTATTCAATATGTCTATGTGTTGTTTGAATATATCTTACACTTGTCTTGATTTTAACATGCTAGGCTAGATCTCTTTTGTGTTTGCTTAGATGTAATGAAACCTAGATGTTGATTATAGGTTGATTGCTTGTTTATAGTTGTAATGTATGAATGATTTTGATGTTAAGCTTAAGAAAACTGGCAGACTTCCATTGTGTAACATGCTTGAACGTCTTAAGAAACATGAACCAATGCGTACTAAGGTTTTTATGGTTGTATTTAATGCATGAGCGAATTCTAGTGATCCCATGTTAGGAGCTTCTTGCAGGCTCGACATAGGAGTGAAGTAGGAGCTTCATAGATTTGGGGAAGTACGTATGATGCGTGGGTTTGCACCAGGCTTTACCTCTCGAGGGATCTCGAGAAGCTTACAACCCCCACCAGGCAGTGTACCTGATCGATATAGTATAGTATAATGACAAGTACCGGGGGATTGATCGTTCAGCTAGGAATAGTGTCGCTAGGATTAGAAAACCTAAAGACTAGGTCTATAGATGAGGGATGATTCTTTTTGTATTTTTATATTTTTTATAAAGCAAATAAATATCTCGGGTTTGAAGGATTTGGGCGGAATTAGTTGCTAGTCAACTAGCCCAATACTAAAGATGCAATCAAAATAAAATACTAAAATGAAAATAAACTAAGTTAAACTAAAGTTGTAAACAATATGTGGGAGAAATGTGTTTACTTAGATTTCACTACTCCCTAGATATCTTTTACACGTTAATTACTTGTTATAGTTGTGTGGATGACGGATTGTATTCCTTAATACTATTCACGGGGTGGCGTACTTACTTCCCCAATCCTATGAGTGCCTACTTCACTCCTATGTCGAGCCGGCTAAGAAGCTCCTACATGGGATCATTAGAATTTACTCATGCATTAAATACAACCAATAAAACCTAGTACACATCGGTTCATGTTTCCTAAGACGTTGATGAGGCGAAAAATGATCCGTTTTTAGGGGGTCATTTAAGCCCGAATTCGAATTTATTTGACCAAATATTGCCCTAAATCGTTCCTTTTGTGATTTTAGGTACTTTGGGAGTGAAATCTGAAAAAGGAAGCAATTCGGACGTTTTTGGAGCATAAAAGTTAAGAAAACGCCAAAGTCTTAATTTTCCATGCTGGGAACAGTAGTTGACGGCGTCAAGAGTAACTCCCTGACAGCGTCAAGAGCAAAATTCCACGACGATCCAAAAGAGATTTGACGGCGTCATGAAGGTAGGGCGTCAAGAGTAAAAGTCATGACGGCCTGGGAATGATTAAGTCTTGACGGCATCAAATGTAGATCAAGGCAGTCCGAGAATAGTTTTGGCGGCGAGGTGACGGCATCACAAGCTTTGTCTTGAAGCCGTCAGACCTCTTTTCCTATATATAGTTTTCTAATTTTTCACATTTAAAGAGAGAAGTTTTGGAGAAACCCTAAGTACGAACTTGGTGCGAATTTTACAGGTTTTTCAAGGATTCCAAGCACTTGATACCTTACATGTGTAATTGAGATAAGTGTTCTTTCAATTCAATCAATATGTCTATGTGCTGGTTGTCTATATCTTGTTCTTGTCTCAATTCATCATGCTAGGCTAGATCTATCTTGTGTTTGCTTAGATCTAATGAAACCTAGATGTTAATTATGTGTTGATTACTTGTTTATACTTGTTTTGGATGAATGATTTTTATGTTAGGCTTAAGAAAACTGGCAGATCTCCAATTGGTAACATGCTTGAACGTCTTAAGAAACATGAACCGACGCGCACTAGGTCTTTATTGGTTGTATTTAATGCATGAGCCACTGTTTACAATCCCTATAGTTGTGCTGGGCATGGTGTAGGAGGAGATAAGAGCTCATAGAATTGGGGAGTTAAGTGTGCCACCCCATGAATGGTATTAAGGAATACGATCCGTCATCCAAGCATTTATAACAAGTAATTAACGTGTAAAAGATGTCTAGGGAGTAGTGAAATCTAAGTAAACACATTTTCTCCACTTATTGCTCACAACTTTAGTATAATTTAGTTTATTTTCATTTCTAGTATTTTATTTTGATTGCATCTTAGTATTGGGTTAGTTGATTAGCAACTAATTCCGCCCAAATCCTTCAAACCCGAGATTTTTAATTGCTTTATAAAAAATATAAAAACACAAAAATAATCATCCCTCACCTTTAGAACTAGTATTTAGGCTTTCTAATCCTAGCGACACTATTCCTAAGCTGAACGATCAATCCCCCGGTACTTGTCACTATACTATACTACAACGATCAGGTACACTGCCTGGTGGGGGTTGTAAGCTTCTCGAGATCCCTCGAGAGGTAAAGCCTGTTGCGATTCCCACGCATCAAGTTTTTGGCGCCGCAGCCCGGGGAATAGTTATTGTCTAGGTTAGAATTTCTTTTTATTAGGTCTACTTGCTAGATTCCTTTCTAGTAAGATTTTATTTTTATTTTTAGGTTCTCTTTAGTCTATCTTATTTCTTTGTGCCTTTGTTCGTAACCACCCGACATCATGGACAACGGGAACATCTTTGAACCCGTCATCCCACCACAACAAAACCCACCATTAGAACCCCTTAGGCCCCCGAACCTTAGGAGAGTATTCCCGACCTAGCCATCAAGGCTACCGAAACACCATTGAGCTCACCGGAGCCAATGTGACTCCCTTGCGATCCGACACCATCCGGTTGGTGCAAAGCGGATGTGCATTCCATGGACTTCATTCCGAAGATCCAAACCAACATCTTAAGGACTTCCTCAAAATCGTAGATTCCATAGACCTAGATGTTGAAACTAGAGAGACAACCCGATTACGCCTATTCCAATTCTCTCTACGGGATCAAGCTAGTCAATGGCTTGAGCGTTTACCCGCGGGATCCATCACCACATGGGATGATCTCACCACTCGTTTCCTTGCTCAATTTTTCCCACCGGGGAGAACTACCAAGCTTAGAAATGACATCTTGATGTTCCAACAACGTCAAAATGAATCTCTTTATGAAGCATGGACTCGTTTCAAGGACTTACTCCAAAAAGTCCCTCATCATGGCATAGATCTTTGGCTCCAAGTCCAAATCTTTTATGACCATATCGACATCTCCGCGAGGCGAGCCATTGACCAATCAGCCGGTGGTAAGCTACGTGATCTTAGTGCGGAACAATCATGGGAACTCATAGAAGATCTTGCTCTCTATGACAACGAAAGTTGGAATGATCCCCGTGACTTGAACAAAACGGTCAAGGCAATATCTTTGCCTTCGAACAATTCTAGCACTCCCGACCGTAGGATCATGGAACTTGAGGACCAAGTCAAGTTTCTCATGAAATCTTACGAAGCTCCTAAGCATTCAAGCCAAGTGAACAAAATCACTTCTTCATGCGAATTATGTAGTGGTCCCCACGACACTCGTGATTGTGTGGAACTCCCCGGAACAGCTTTTGCGGACTACGTATCCACGCGTACCGACGAAGCGGGAGATAAGTGGTACACTTTCAAGCCCGAGCCAAATACTTACGGTGACTCATACAACCCCTCATGGAAAAATCACCCAACCCTTAGGTGGAAACAAAACCAACCCAATTCTTCCAACCCACCTAATCGTTACCAACCAACCGGTCCACCCTCCAACTGTACTTTCAACAACAATCCTTCTAACAACTTTGGTAGTACCAACAACCTTGAAGGGTTGATGTCTAAGTTCATGGCATCTCAAGAGGCTCGCATAGCTAGGTTTGAAACCGAATTCAACCAACAACAAACGGAGATGACCAACAAGATTGACAACTTATTGAAAGCCCTCAACAACCAAGCACTAGTCACACCTAGGAAAGACACTAGGGACACCAATAACGGAAGCCAAATTAAGGACCCCTCATCATCCAAACATGTCCACTTTGTCAATGTTGTCACCATCAAGCCAATAGATAAGGAGATTGAGGAGAGTGACAAGGATGAAGTTAGAATAGAAGCCGAGACTAAGGATGAGAGTAGGGAAGTTGAGGCTAAGAAGGAAGAGGAATTAGAGGAGGTAGAACCTATAGAAAAGTACTTTGATAAGTTGATCACCAAGGAAGAACAGGAATACCATAAGGATTTATTCGATAGTCCCGAGAGACCATATATCCTTGAACCCCCCTTATCAAAAATGGGAGACCCCTCTAACATTAACATCCCATGCAATATCGGGCACATGCATATATGGAAAGCTTACATCGACCCTAGATCCCCCGTGAATATCATGACTAGGACTTATTACAATTGGGTGATGAAGAAGCAACTTGATTTTAGGATGATGCCCGGTAAGAATCTGATAAGTAATTTTGCAGGAAGAGTGAAGGGACTGCATGTGATTATAGGGAATCTTACCTATGAAATCGATTTTATGATAGGTGAGGACACTCGTCCAGTGATAGATGCTTGCCTAAGCCAAATAATATTCGGAAAACCATTTGTTGAGGCCACTAGGATGAGTTATGATCCGACTTTAGGGATAGTTAGATTTAAGGAAGAGAATGATGAGGTTGCCTATCAAATGCCCTACAAGATTGAGCAATACCGCCTTCTCTCTAATTTCGAAAAGGAACACAAGCAAGCGGCTTATTATAGGAATGAGGATGATAGACGTAGAGGAGTAGAGTATGTAAAGAATAGAATGCTTGGTTTCTACAAAGAATGCTTGCAACTAGGTCCAGAATACAAAACTGGTTTTGAAGACGACCTAGAGAGTGGAACCAATGATGAGGTCACGTAGTAACCCATGACCTTGAGTCTAGCTACAAGACTCGTAAATAAAGAAAAGCGCTTCTTGGGAGGCAACCCATGCTTTGTGTGATTTTATTTGTTTGTTTGTTATTTTCTTCCGTATGCATGTTTTATTTTTATTGTTGGTAGATCATGTTTCTAAACTAAATAGTGGAAATACTTTACTTTGTTGTTTTGGCTTAGTCTTAACTCCACCTAAAGGTATTTTTGCAAAAGATAAGTGTAAGGGGAAACCCCAAATATGTTTTTAAGAAACAAACCGATCATGATTCTCCACAATATTAAATGAACATGTATATTCGTATTTGTTAGAGTCAAATGCTTGTATTGAGTCATAATAAAGTTTTGCAGGATTTTCCAGGAAGTAGGACCAAGTTTTTCCAGAAATTTTCCGGAAACTTAACATAAGAATTTCTGCAGGTCACTTCTGACGGCGTCAAGAGTTTACTCTTGACGGCGTCAAGTGTAAAAATCTAGAAATTTTACCGGTTTTGTTTTTCTAACGGAGTCTTATGGTTTTTGTGAATTATTAAGTTTTATAATCTCCAGGAGATCTGCAAACTTCATTCCACAAGCATTATATCTTATCTTGTTTTCTAGGATTTAGTAACTTATATAGGATGCCGCCGATTTTACGCGAGGTTGTTTTGTCTATTTTGTCAGGTTTTACAGGTTACGTATGACAAGAAGATGATTTATATTCTGGAAGGGAAGCTTTGATTGTTCATTTTCTTGGAGGAAGATTTAACCTGGCCACCTTAGTATCCATATCGAGCGAATCAGGGGAGTATTTGATTTCATTCTCTTTACTTTTTCACTTTTACATTCTTTACTTGAACATTGGGGACAATGTTCATCTTAAGTGTAAGGGGAGGGTAAAAAGATGATACCTTACATATGCACTTTCACTTGAGTTTGTTTTGTTTAATGGTAGATGTGTAATAAAACTATGAAAAATACTTGTTAGTGCAATTTTAGCACCAAATTTAAATTTTTTTACAACATTTAGGAGTGAAACTTTAGCCATAGCAAGCGTCTCATGGATAGGAGATTGTATGACTAGCACATAACCGTATATTCAGAAACATTTTCCACCCAAATATGTGAGGTTCGCCTTTAGATTTGATAGGAAAAGCATTTACTATTAGTGCTTATGAGTGTACCGGTAGCATTTAGATTCTAGAACTTGCGTTAGTGATGCATCCCGAGACCACTAGTGAGACTACATTCGTGTAGTAGGATTTACTACATGATAAGAGGCATTAGGATCACCCTTGTGTTAAACCCGTATTATAATTACTTGACCATTTAAGTCATATTACTTGGATAGTTAAGTCAACTAATTTTTCCCACACCCTTAGCGTTGTACTCATTTTTAGTACACGAAACCCCAAGTACACCCCTCCGAGCCTATCTTTTCGTTTCTAACTTTAAGCATCTTACTTAAAGGAAGAATTTGTTACACCCCACTTAAATGTACAACCAAATCGCCTTAGCCTTCCGTGTATGCGCTCATTTTTAGTGCATTATTGTTATTTGTTAAACCCTAAGTTAACTTTATAATTGATTACATGGTTGCTAAGTCGTGTCATATCCTTGTACATATTGTTTTGGGACGATTGGGACTCATGGGTAAGTACTTATTTTATGGAGTAATGGGGAAGAACATCACTTATTACCCTCATATGTACGTTAATCTTAAAAGTGCTCCAAGTGTTTTGATTATCTTAATTCGAGTCATTAGATTAGTTAATTGTAAAGTATGTAAAGATTCAAGTGTAAGGGAATATGCATTCCCTATGATGTATTATTTTGGATGGTAGTGTAAGAGTGTATGCAAAAAAAATAATAAATAAAAATAAAAAAAAAAACAAAAAATCAAGAAAAAGAGAAAAAAAAATAGAAAAAAATAAAAAAATAAAAAAAACATACGGACTACCATCCCTTTTTATTCTATGTTTATTTTATGTTTTTGTTATTTTTCATTTATTAGCTTAAGTCGAGTCTAGTCTTGGCTTAGCAATGCCATATTGTACATGTAATTAACCAAGATTGTTAACTCGCCACCAGTAAAACTTCCTTTATCTAACAAAACCGTGTATTTCATATCCCTACACCTAACGTTACAACCCTTTAAAAGACCTCTTTGATAGTTTATCCTAGGTGCTTACGCCATGTGGTGGAGGTTTGATCCTTTCCCAATCCTATGGTAATCTATTTTGCTATGACAGGTAGCGAGAGATGTTTTCCATTTCCATATTCTAATTTACACTTTATTACAACCGAGAGATGTGAGTATCTAAACACTATTTGTGAGGTGCTTGTGTATGACCTCCGTGCTTGTCTATTGGTCTTTAGTGGAACGATTATTTGTTGTAATTACTTTTATATTAGTGTTAAATGACCCCTAACTTGTATTTTGAGTAGAATAAAAGCGCATTTGCTTGAGGACAAGCAAATCTCAAGTGTAAGGGTATATGATGAGGCGAAAAATGATCCGTTTTTAGGGGGTCATTTAAGCCCGAATTCGAATTTATTTGATCAAATATTGCCCTAAATCGTTCCTTTTGTGATTTTAGGTACTTTGGGAGTGAAATCTGGAAAAGGAAGCAATTCGGACGTTTTTGGAGCATAAGAGTGATGAAAACGCCAAAGTCTTAATTTTTCATGCTGGGAACAGTAGGTGACGGCGTCAAGAGTAACTCCCTGACGGCGTCAAGAGCAAAATTCCATGACGATCCAGAAGAGATTTGACGGCGTCATGAAGGTAGGGCGTCAAGAGTAAAAGTCATGACGGCCTAGAAATGATTAAGTCTTTACAGCGTCAAATGTAGATCAAGGCAGTCCGAGAATAGTTTTGGCGGCGAGGTGACGGCGTCACAAGCTTTGTCTTGACGCCGTCAGACCTCTTTTCCTATATATAGTTTTCTAATTTTTCACATTTAAAGAGAGAAGTTTTGGAGAAACCCTAAGTACGAACTTGGTGCGAATTTTATAGGTTTTTCAAGGGTTCCAAGCCCTTGATACCTTACATGTGTAATTGAGATAAGTGTTCTTTCAATTCAATCAATATGTCTATGTGTTGGTTGTCTATATCTTGTTCTTGTCTCAATTCCATCATGCTAGGCTAGATCTATCTTGTGTTTGCTTAGATCTAATGAAACCTAGATGTTAATTATATGTTGATTACTTGTTTATACTTGTTTTGGATGAATGATTTATATGTTAGGCTTAAGAAAACTGGCAGATCTCCAATTGGTAACATGCTTGAATGTCTTAAGAAACATGAACCGACGCGCACTAGGTCTTTATTGGTTGTATTTAATGCATGAGCCACTGTTTACAATCCCTATAGTTGTGCTGGGCATGGTGTAGGAGGAGATAAGAGCTCATAGAATTGGGGAGTTAAGTGTGCCACCCCATGAATGGTATTAAGGAATACGATCCGTCACCCATGCATTTATAACAAGTAATTAACGTGTAAAAGATGTCTAGGGAGTAGTGAAATCTAAGTAAACACATTTTCTCCACTTATTGCTCACAACTTTAGTATAATTTAGTTTATTTTCATTTCTAGTATTTTATTTTGATTGCATCTTAGTATTGGGTTAGTTGATTAGCAACTAATTCCGCTCAAATCCTTCAAACCCGATATTTTTAATTGCTTTCTAAAAAATATAAAAACACAAAAATAATCATCCCTCACCTTTAGAACTAGTATTTAGGCTTTCTAATCCTAGCGACACTATTCCTAAGCTGAACGATCAATCCCCCGGTACTTGTCACTATACTATACTACAACGATCAGGTACACTGCCTGGTGGGGGTTGTAAGCTTCTCGAGATCCCTCGAGAGGTAAAGCCTGTTGCGATTCCCACGCATCAGACGTTCAAGCATGTTACCAAATGGAGATCTGCCAGTTTTCTTAAGCCTAACATTGAATTCATTCATCCAATACAACCATAAACAAGTAATCAACACATAATCAACATCTAGGTTTCATTAGATCTAAGCAAACACAAGATAAATCTAGCCTAGCATGTTGAAATCAAGACAAGCACAAGATATAGACAACCAACACATAGACATATTGATTGAATTACAGAGAAGACTTATCTTAATAGCGCATGAAAGGATTCAAGGGTTGAAAACCCTTGAAAAAGCTGTAAAGTACATACAAGGTTCGGCCCTAGGGTTTCTCCACATAAGTTCCTCTCAATGAATGAAAATTAGAAAACTATATATAGATTTTAGAAGGTGACGGCGTCAAGAACAAATGTTTGACGCCGTCATCTCGCCGCCAAATAATTCCTCGGACTGCCTTGATCTGGATCTGACGCCGTCATGTGTACTCCTTATGCAGGGCGTCATGACTTTAACTCTTGACGCTCTTCTTGTGACGCCTTCAGGTTTCTTCTGGGTCGTCATGGATTTTACTCTTGACGCCGTCAAGATTTCCTTCTTGACGCTGTCATACACTGTTCTCAGCATGGAAAATTAAGTGTTTGGCGTTTTTTTCACTTTTATGCTCCAAAAACGTCCGAATTGCTTCCTTTTCCAGATTTCTCTCCCAAAGTACCTAAAATCACAAAAGGAACAATTTAGGGTAATATTTGATCAAATAAATTCAATTCTGGGCTTAAATGACCCCCTAAAAGTGGTTCATTTTTCGCCTCATCATATACCCTTACACTTGATATTTGCTTGTCCTCAAGCAAATGCGCTTTTATTCTAATCAAAATACAAGTTAGGGGTCATTTAACACTAATATAAAAGTAATTACAACAAATAATCGTTCCACTAAAGACCAAAGACAAGCACGGAGGTCATACGCTAGCACCTCACAAATAGTGTTTAGATACTCACATCTCTCGGGTGTATTAAAGTAAAAATTACAATATGAAAACGGAAGATATCTCTCACTACCTGTCATAGCAAAATAGATTACCATAGGCTTAGGAAAGGATCAAACCTCCACCACATGGCGTAAGCACCTAGGATAAACTATCAAAGAGGTCTTTTAAAGGGTTGTAACGTTAGGTGTAGGGATATGAAATACACGGTTTTGTTGGATATAGGCAGTCTTTACTGGTGGTGAGTTAACAATCTTGGTTAATTACATGTACAATATGGCGTTGCTAAGCCAAGACTAGACTCGACTTAAGCTAATAAATCAAAAATAACAAAAACATAAAATGAACATAGAATAAAAAGGGATGGTAGTCCGAATGTTTTTTCTTTTTTTCTTTTTCTATTTTTTTCTTTTCTTTTTCTTGGTTTTTTTCGATTTTTTTTTTTTTTTTTTTTTTTTTTTTTTTTTTTTTTTTTTTTGCATACACTCTTACCATACCATCCAAATAATACATCATAGGGAATGAACATTTCCCTTACACTTGAATTTTTACATACTTACAACAAACTAATCTAATGACTCGAATTAAGAAAATCAAAACACTTGAAATACTTTTAAGATTAACGCGCATATGGGGGTAATAATGATGTTCTTCCCCATTACTCCATAAAATAAGTACTTTACCTATGAGTCCCAATCGTCCCAAAACAATATGTACAAGGATATGACTCGACTTAGCAACCATGTAATCAATTAGATAATTAACTAAGGGTTTAACAAATAACAATAATGCAATAAAAATGAGTGCATACACGGAAGGCTAAGGCGATTTGGGTGTACATTTAAGTGGGGTGTAACAAATTCTTCCTTTAAGTAAGATGCTTAAAGTTAGAAACGAAAAGATAGGCTCGGAGGGGTGTACTAGGGGTTTCGTGTACTAAAAATGAGTACAACGCTAATGGTGTGGGAAAAATTAGTTGACTTGACTAGCCAAGTAATATGACTTAAGTGGTCAAGCAATTATGATACGGGTTTAACACAAGGGTGATCCTAATGCCTCTTATCATGTAGTAAATCCTACTACACGAATGTAGTCTCACTAGCGGTCTCGGGATGCATCACTAACGCAAGTTCTAGAATCTAAATGCTACTGGTACACTCATAAGCACTAATAGTAAATGCTTTTCCTATCAAATCTAAAAGCGAACCTCACATATTTGGGTGGAAAATTTTTCTGAATGATACGGTTATGTGCTAGTCATACAATCTCCTATCCATGAGACGCTTGCTATGGCTAAAGTTTCACTCCTAAATGTTGTAAAAAAATTTAAATTTGGCGCTAAAATTGCACTAACAAGTATTTCTCATAGTTTTATTACACATCTACTATCAAACAAACAAACTCAAGCGAAAGTGTATTTGTAAGGTTTCATCATTTTACCCTCCCCTTACACTTAGGATGAACATTGTCCCCAATGTTCAAGTAAAGAATGTAAAAGTGAAATAAGTAAAACGAATGAAATCAAATACTCCCCTGATTCGCTCGGTATAGATAATAAGGTGGCCAGGTTAGATCTTCCTCCAAGAAAATGAACAATCAAAGCTTCCCTTCCAGAATAATAATTATCTTCTTGTCATACATAACCTGTAAATCCTGAGAAAACAGACAAGGCAACCTCGCATAAAATCGGCGATAATCTACATATGTTACTAAATCTTAGAAAACAAAATAAGATATAATGCTTGTGGAATGATGTTTGCAGATTTCCTGGAGATTATAAAACTAATAATTCAACAAAAACTTTAAGACTCCGTTAGAATAACAAAACCGGTAAAATTTCCAGATTTTTTTACACGTGACGCCGTCAAGAGTAAACTCATGACGCCGTCAGAAGTGACCTACATAAATTCTTATGTTAAGTTTCCGGAAAATTTCTGGAAAAACTTGGTCCTACTTCCTGGAAAATCCTGCAAAACATCATTATGACTCGATACAAGCATTTGACTCTAACAAATACGAATATACATGTTCACTTAATTATTGTGGAGAATCATGATCTGTTTGTTTCTTAAAAACATATTTGGGGTTTCCCCTTACACTTATCTTTTGCAAAAATACCTTTTGGGTGAAGTTAAGACTAGGCCAAACAACAAAGTAAAGTATTTCCACTATTTAGTTTAGAAAATGATCTACCAACAATAAAAATAAAGCATGCATATGGAAGCAAATAACAAACAAACAAAATAAAATCACACAAAACATGGGTTGCCTCCCAAGAAGCGCTTTTCTTTATTTACGAGTCTTGTAGCTAGACTCAAGGTCATGGGTTACTACGTGACCTCATCCCTTGAGATGATGTACCCCATGTAGTTGTGATCATTACTATTGTGGTGGTAGTGCCTCAATCTGTCGATACTTGCAATCACCTCTTCACCTACTTTACTTCTCAGGTTAGCCATCCTATTTTGGCTCATGCTCTCAATTGTGAAAGGCCAATACCACCAAGGACTCGGTTTATCGGGTGGTATCGTTATTTCCAAGTGTCTTAAGAGTACCAAGTTCCCTTCCTCAAATGGTACATGGCTTTCTGCTGGTCGATTATGTTCGAACTCGACCTGAACTTTATTGCTTTTGCTTCTTTCATATTTAGCCTTCTTGTAGCTTTTGATTCTTGCCTCCCATACAAGAATTTTATTCTGAACACGAATGGGTGTCGTGTCAATGTTGTTTTTGAGCTTTCTCCAACTCAAATTCTCATGCCCACTTCGCGGGGTCATGGGGAAGCTAATCTTTCTTTTTCCAGATTTAAGCTCAATTTTCCTGCCTTCATACTTAATGACAGCCCTAGCGGTGGTGAGGAATGATGCCCCAAGGATTATTGGCATGCATCCATCTCCCTTATCATCGATGATCATAAAATCAACGGGGTACATGAGCCCTGCGACATTAACTAACACATCTTCTGCGATTCCTAGGGGGTATACGTAAGAGTGTCCAGCGAGGGATAACCTAACACGAGTGGGGGCTGGCATTTTTGACGTTAGTTGGATGTAAATAGTTAGGGGCATAACATTTACTTTCGATCCTTGGTCGGCGAAAGCACTAAGATATTTCAAATCCCCGATGCTAGTTGGTATCTCAAAGTTCTCACACGCCATCTGCTTAGTAGCCACTTTTTGTTCTAATAGTCTCTCGAATATTGACCCCCCCAGGTAACGTATCATACTCATCTTTTCCCCCTTCCTCCTTCTTAGAACCCTGTTTGGAAGGTTGGTTACGCCCGTCACCCTTTATCCAATTTGTTATAGTGTTTTCGTTTATATCATGTTACAGGTAGTAACTCAAAGGTTGGGATTTTGGTGGCTCTTCTAAGGTTTGTTTAGTAGGGGTTTCTACCTTCTCATTGTCCTTGTGGACAATTGTGATGGAATTAACAAATCGGGTAGTGGGGACAACGCTTTCTTTCCTTAGTAACATCCTCTCGGGGGTTCTCTGGTTGGTATATTCTTCCAGTAGGCTCATCATCTCATTCATTTTCTCTCGCATCTCCTCTTTTTGCTTATAAACTGCTTTCTCGAATCTAGCGAGCCGATCTGAATGAGTTGCCATGTATTCTCTCATTCTAGCTTCGAATTCCGGGCTAAGCTCCTCGGGAGGGGAATAAGGTGGGGCATAGTTTTGAAAAGTCTCGACATTCTCTCTAGAGGGTGACTCTGATAACGGTGGTGAAGTCGTTTTCGAGACAGAGTTGACAGTAGCCCGTCTAGGACTTAAGGGTCTCCTTTGCCTTTCCTCAAAATAGTCAACTTTTGCCTCGAGTTTGCATAGGAGTTCATCAGGGATTTCGGTAGTCCCTTTAGGTGTTGAGATTGCGTTGATGGCCGCTTTTATAGTATGATTAAACTCCCACATCTCTTGATTATCGGCGGCAAGCTCTTCAATAATTGCCCAGGACTCCTCGGCGTTCTTATCACGCAATTTACCTCCTGCGGCCCTATCGATTGTACGTTTAGTGTGATAGTCAACACGGTCGTAGAAAATCTGAACTAATAACCAAAGTTTTATACCATGATGAGGGACCTTATGCAGGAGATTCTTAAAACGGGCCCATGCTTCATAGAAAGTTTCACCCTGATGTTGTTCAAACATCAAAATGTCATTCCTAAGCATTGCAGTCTTCCCCGGTGGGAAGAATTGGGTAAGGAAGTGATTGGTGAGATCACCCCATGTGGTGATGGATCTCGCGGGTAAACGCTCAAGCCATTGGCTAGCTTGATCACGTAGAGAGAATTGGAATAGGCGTAATCGGGTTGTCTCTCTAGTTGCAACATCTAGGTCTATGGAATCTACGATTTTAAGGAAGTCCTTGAGATGTTGATTTGGATCTTCGGAACGAAGTCCATGGAATGCACATCCGATTTGCACCAATGGTGTCGGATCGCAAGGGGGTCACATTGGCTCCGGTGAGCTCAATGGTGTTTCGATAGCCTTGGTGGCTAGGTCGGGAATACTCTCCTAAGGTTCGGGGCCTAAGAGGTTCTAGTGGTGGGTTTTGTTGTGGTGGGATGACAGGTTCAAAGATGTTCCTATCGTGCATGATGTCGGGTGGTGAAGAGTTACAAACAAAAACACGAAGAATTAAGATAGACTAAAGAGAACCTAAAAAATAAAAATAAAGTCTTACTAGAAAGGAATCTAGCAAGTAGACCTAATAAAAAGAGATTCTAACCTATACAATAACTATTCCCCGGGCTGCGGCGCCAAAAACTTGATGCGTGGGGTTTGCACCAGGCTTTACCTCTCGAGGGATCTCGAGAAGCTTACAACCCCTACCAGGCAGTGTACCTGATCGATGTAGTATAGTATAATGACAAGTACCGGGGGATTGGTCGTTCAGCTAGGAATAGTGTCGCTAGGATTAGAAAACCTAAAGACTAGGTCTGGAGATGAGGGATGATTCTTTTTGTATTTTTATATTTTTTAGAAAGCAAATGAAAATCTCGGGTTTGAAGGATTTGGGCGGAATTAGTTGCTAGTCAACTAACCCAATACTAAAGATGCAATCAAAATAAAATACTAAAATGAAAATAAACTAAATTAAACTAAAGTTGTGAACAATATGTGGGAGAAATGTGTTTACTTAGATTTCACTACTCCCTAGATATCTTTTACACGTTAATTACTTGTTATAGTTGCGTGGATGATGGATTGTATTCCTTAATACCATTCATGGGGTGGCGTACTTACTTCCCCAATCCTATGAGTGCCTACTTCACTCCTATGTCGAGCCGGCTAAGAAGCTCCTAACATGGGATCATTAGAATTTACTCATGCATTAAATACAACCAATAAAACCTAGTACACATCGGTTCATGTTTCCTAAGACGTTCAAGCATGTTACAAAATGGAGATCTGCCAGTTTTCTTAAGCCTAACATTGAATTCATTCATCCAATACAAACATAAACAAGTAATCAACACATAATAAACATCTAGGTTTCATTAGATCTAAGCAAACACAAGATAAATCTAGCCTAGCATGTTGAAATCAAGACAAGCACAAGATATAGACAACCAACACATAGACATATTGATTGAATTAAAGAGAAGACTTATCTTAATAGCACATGAAAGGATTCAAGGGTTGAAAACCCTTGAAAAAGCTGTAAAATACGTACAAGGTTCGGCCCTAGGGTTTCTCCACATAAGTTCCTCTCAATGAATGAAAATTAGAAAACTATATATAGATTTTAAAAGGTGACGGCGTCAAGAACAAATGTCTGACGCCATCATCTCGCCGCCAAATAATTCCTTGGACTGCCTAGATCTGGATCTGACGCCGTCATGTGTACTCCTTATGCAGGCCGTCATGACTTTAACTCTTGACACTCTTCTTGTGACGCCTTCAGGTTGCTTCTGGGTCGTCATGGATTTTACTCTTGACGCCATCAAGATTTCCTTCTTGACACCGTCATACACTGTTCTCAGCATGGAAAATTAAGTCTTTGGCGTTTTCTTCACTTTTAAGCTCCAAAAACGTCCGAATTGCTTCCTTTTCCAGATTTCTCTCCCAAAGTACCTAAAATTACAAAAGAAACGATTTAGGGTAATATTTGATCAAATAAATTCAGTTTCGGGCTTTAATGACCCCCTAAAAGTGGTTCATTTTTCGCCTCATCAACGTACGCCACCCCACGATTGGTATTAAGGAATATAACCCGTCATCCACGCAACGGTAAGAAACAATTAACCTGTAAAAGATATCTAGGGAATAGTGAAACCTAAGTAAACACAATTCTCCCATTTATTGTTCACACATTTAGTTTAATTAGCTTTATTTTCATTTTTGTTATTTTATTTGATTGCATCTTAGTTATTGGGTTAGTTGAATAGCAACTAATTCCACCCACTCCTCTAAAACCCGAGATTTTAATTGCTTTTATAAAAATATAGAAAATACAAAAAGAATCATCCTTCACCTCTAGACCTAGTTTTTAGGTTTTCTAACCCTAGCGACACTATTCCTGAGTTGAACGATCAATCCCCCAGTACTTGTCACTATACTATACTACAACGATCAGGTACACTTCCTGGTGGGGGTTGTAAGCTTCTCGAGATCCCTCGAGAGGTAAAGCCTGGTGCAATTCCCACGCATCAGCAAGCTACGTGATCTAAGTGCGGAAGAATCATGGGAACTCATAGAAGATCTTGCTCTCTATAACAACGAAAGTTGGAATGATCCCCATGATTTGAACAAAACGGTCAAGGCAATATCTTTGCCTTCGAACAATTCTAGCACTTTCGACCGTAGGATCATGGAACTTGAGGACCAAGTCAAGTTTCTCATGAAATCTTACGAAGCTCCTAAGCCTTCAAGCCAAGTGAACAAAATCACTTCTTCATGCGAATTATGTAGTGGTCCCCATGACACTCGTGATTGCGTGGAACTCCCCGGAACAGCTTTTGCGGACTATGCATCATCGCGTACCGACGAAGCAGGAGACAAGTGGTACACTTTCAAACCCGAGCCAAACCCTTACGGTGATTCCTACAACCCTTCTTGGAAAAATCACCCTAACCTTAGGTGGAAACAAAGCCAAAACAATTCTTCCAACCCTCCTAATCGTTACCAACCAAACGGTCCACCCTCCAACCGTACTTTCAACAATAATCCTTCTAATAACTATGGTAGTACCAATAATCTTGAAGGATTGATGTCCAAGTTTATGGCATCTCAAGAAGCTCGCATAGCTAAGTTTGAAACCGAATTCAATCAACAACAAGCAGAGATGACCAATAAGATTGACAACTTATTGAAAGCCCTCAGCAACCAAGCGCTAACTACACCTAGAAAGGACACTAGGGACGCCAATAGCAGAATCCAAATTAAGGACCCCTCGTCATCCAAACACATCCACTTTGTCAATGTTGTCACTACTAAGCCAAAAGATAAAGATATAGAAGAAAGTGACAAGGATGAAGTTGGAATAGAAACCGAGACTAGGGATGAGATTAAGGAAGTTGAGGTTAATAAGGGAGAAAAGTTAGAGGAAGTAGAAAACGTAGAAGAGTACTTTGATAAGTTGCCCACCAAGGAAGAACGGGAATATCACAAGGATTTATTCAATGATCCCGAGACACCATATATCCTTGGTTCACCCCTTATTAAAGTAGGTGATCCCTCTAACATCAACATACCATGCAACATTGGGCATATGCATGTATAGAAAGCTTATATCGATCCTAGGTCCCTTATAAACATCATGACTAGGACCTATTATAATTGGGTGATGAAGAAGCAACTTGGTTATAGGATGATGCTCAACACGAATTTGGAAGCAACTTTGTAGGAAGAGTGAAAGGATTGCATGTAATTGTAGGAAACTTCACTTATGTGACCGTGATTCGTGGGAATCACAACAGGCTTTACCTCTCGAGGGATCTCGAGAAGCTTACAACCCCCACCAGGCAGTGTACCTGATCGTTGTAGTATAGTATAGTGACAAGTACCGGGGGATTGATCGTTCAGCTTAGGAATAGTGTCGCTAGGATTAGAAAGCCTAAATTACTAGTTCTAAAGGTGAGGGATGATTATTTTTGTATTTTTATATTTTTATGAAAGCAATTAAAATATCGGTTTTTGGAAGAGTGGGCGGAATTAGTTGCTATTCAACTAACCCAAAACTAAGATGCAATCAAAATAAAATACTAAAAATGAAATTAAACTAATTATACTAAGGTTGTGAGCAGTAATTGGAGAAAATGTGTTTACTTAGATTTCACTACTCCCTAGATATCTTTTACACGTTAATTACTTGTTATAATTGCATGGATGACGGATTGTATTCCTTAATACCATTCATGGGGTGGCATACATAACTCCCCAATTCTATGAGCTCTTATCTCCTCCTACACCATGCCCAGCACAACTATAGGGATTGTAAACAGTGGCTCATGCATTAAATACAACCAATAAAGACCTAGTATGCCTCGGTTCATGTTTCTTAAGACGTTCAAGCATGTTACCATTTGGAGATCTGCCAGTTTTCTTAAGCCTAACATATAAAATCATTCATCCAAGACAAGAATAAACAAGTAATCAACACATAATCAATATCTAGGTTTCATTAGATCTAAGCAAACACAAAGGAGATCTAGCCTAGCATAATGGAATTGAGACAAGAACAAGATATAGACAACCAACACATAGACATATTGATTAAATTAGAAGAACACTTATCTCAATTACAATGCAAGGTATCAAGGGTTTGGAACCCTTGAAAAACCTGTAAAAGTTGCACCAAAATCGTCTTTAGGGTTTCTCCAAAACTTCTCTCTTTTAATGTGAAAAACTAGAAAACTATATATAGGAAAACCGGGGTGACGGCGTCAAGAACAAAGGTGTGACGCCGTCATCTCGCCGCCAAATACTTCCTCGGACGGCCTTGATCTACTTCTGACGGCCTGCGTGACGCCGTCATGAGCTACGGATTTTAATTCTTGGGGTTTGACGCCGTCATGGGTTAACTCTTGACGCCTTCATGTACTGTTCCAGCATGGAAAATTGAGACTTTGCCGTTTTCTTCACTTTTATGCTCCAAAAACGTCCAAAATGGCTTCTTTTCCAGAATTCACTCTCCAAGTACCTAAAATCACAAAAGGAACGATTTAGGGCAATATTTGATCATATAAATTCGGATTCGGACTTAAATGACCCCCTAAAAACGGACCATTTTTCGCCTCATCATATACCCTTACACTTGAGATTTGCTTGTCCTCAAGCAAATGCGCTTTTATTCTACTCAAAAGACAAGTTAGGGGTCATTTAACACTAATATAAAAGTAATTACAACAAATAATCGTTCCACTAAAGACCAATAGACAAGCACGGAGGTCATACACTAGCACCTCACAAATAGTGTTTAGATACTCACATCTCTCGGGTGTAATAAAGTAATATAACATTATGGAAATGGAAGATATCTCTCACTACCTGTCATAGCAAAATAGATTACCATAAGCTTGGGAAAGGATCAAACCTCCACCACATGGCGTAAGCACCTAGGATAAACTATCAAAGAGGTCTTTTAAAGGGTTGTAACGTTAGGTATAGGGATATGAATTACACGGTTTTGTTGGATAAAGGAAGTTTTACTGGTGGCGAGTTAACAATCTTGGTTAATTACATGTACAATATGGCGTTGCTAAGCCAAGACTAGACTCGACTTAAGCTAATAAATGAAAAATAACAAAAACATAAAATGAACATAGAATAAAAAGGGATGGTAGTCCGTATGTTTTTTCTCTTTTCCTTTTTTTTTTCTATATATATATATTTTTTTTTTTGCATACACTCTTACCCTACCATCCAAAATAATACATCATAGGGGATGAGAATTCCCCTTACACTTGAATCTTTACATACTTTACATTAAACTAATCTAATGACTCGAATTAAGAAAATCAAAACACTTGGAGCACTTTTAAGATTAACGTACATATGGGGGTAATAAATGATGTTCTTCCCCATTACTCCATAAAATAAGTACTTACCCATGAGTCCCAATCGTCCCAAAACAATATGTACAAGGATATGACTCGACTTAGCAACCATGTAATCAATTAGAAAGTTAACTTAGGGTTTAACAAATAACAATAATGCACTAAAAATGAGCGCATACACGGAAGGCTAAGGCGATTTGGGTGTACATTTAAGTGGGGTGTAACAAATTCTTCCTTTAAGTAAAATGCTTAAAGTTAGAAATGAAAAGATAAGCTCGGAGGGGTGTACTAGGGGTTTCGTGTACTAAAAATGAGTACAACGCTAAGGGTGTGGGAAAAATTAGTTGACTTAACTAGCCAAGTAATATGACTTAAATGGTCAAGTAATTATAATACGGGTTTAACACAAGGGTGATCCTAATGCCTCTTATCATGTAGTAAATCCTACCACACGAATGTAGTCTCACTAGCGGTCTCGGGATGCATCACTAACGCACGTTCTAGAATCTAAATGCTACCGGTACACTCATAAGCACTAATAATGAATGCTTTTCCTATCAAATCTAAAGGCGAACCTCACATATTTGGGTGGAAAATTTTTCTGAATATACGGTTATGTGCTAGTCATACAATCTCCTATCCATGAGACGCTTGCTATGGCTAAAGTTTCACTCCTAAATGTTGTAAAAAATTTTAAATTTGGCGCTAAAATTGCACTAACAAGTATTTCTCATAGTTTTATTATACATCTACTATCAAACAAGACAAACTCATGCGAAAGTGCATATGTAAGGTATCATCTTTTTACCCTCCCCTTACACTTAAGATGAACATTGTCCCCAATGTTCAAGTAAAGAATGTAAAAGTGAAAAAGTAAAGAGAATGAAATCAAATACTCCCCTGATTCGCTCGATATGGATAATAGGATAGCCAGGTTAAATCTTCCTCCAAGAAAATGAACAATCAAAGCTTCCCTTCCAGAATATAAATCATCTCCTTGTCATACATAACCTGTAAATCCTGACAAAAATAGACAAGACAACCTCGCGTAAAATCGGCGGCATCCTATATAAGTTTCTAAATCCTAGAAAACAAGATAAGATATAATGCTTGTGGAATGAAGTTTGCAGATCTCCTGGAGATTATAAAACTTAATAATTCACAAAAACCATAAGACTCCGTTAGAAAAACAAAACCGGTAAAATTTCCAGATTTTAACTCCTGACGCCGTCAAGAGTAAAACTTTGACGCCGTCAGAATGGACCTGCAGAAATTCTTATGTTAAGTTTCCGGAAAATTTCTGGAAAAACTTGGTATTACTTCCTGGAAAATCCTGCAAAACTTCATTATGACTCAATACAAGCATTTGACTCTAACAAATACGAATATACATGCTCATTTAATATTGTGGAGAATCATGATCGGTTTGTTTCTTAAAAACATATTTGGGGTTTCCCCTTACACTTATCTTTTGCAAAAATACTTCTAGGTGGAGTTAAGACTAGGCCAAAACAACAAAGTAAAGTATTTCCACATTTTAGTTTAGAAACATGATCAACCAACAATAAAAATAAAGCATGCATACGGAAGCAAATAACAATCAAACAAATCAAATCACACAAAACATGGGTTGCCTCCCAAGAAGCGCTTTTCTTTATTTACGAGTCTTGTAGCTAGACTCAAGGCTATGGGTTATCGTGTATCGCTTATGCTCACATAACCAAGTGTGAGCCATCTAATAGTCGCCTCATCTTTCTTATATTCATCTCCTAACTCTAAGCATCCGCGATAGTATCTTTTATTTTTTTCATGAGTATACTTAAGTCCTTTTCTCTTATCATTCTCACTTAGCATCTCTATGGGCGGATACCTACTACACTTTTCCATGGGAAAATCCTTGAACCTAGGGTGTGTGCGGGGCATTTGATAGACAAAATCTTCTTCCCCATCCGAGAATGTAATTAACCCTTCTAAGAGTTTTTCATCAAGGTTGGTCAACTGTTTGAAGGGTTTTCCAAACACAACTTGGGTCAACTTATCATCAATAAATTCTCCTAGATTCTCCATAACCATGAACTCAACAAGATAAACCAAGCTTCCTACAAACACATGCAATGGTATTGCCTTAGCAATAATGTTTTCTCCTTTGTATTCTAACTCATCTATCATGATTTTATTGTATTCATTACGTGAGATTATGTTCATTGGAAGAGATGAGTTGAGATAGGCGTTAAAGCTCTTAAATCCGATTTTACAAGGAAATTGCACGTTGAATGAGCTATCACACTCAATCCTAGTTCTAGGGTCAACATACCTAAGAGGGTTTATTTCTTCTTCCATCCTATTCTCATTAATCACATCCCTATCATCAAGATCCTCATCGGAGTCTAAATAGTAGAAAGGACTAGCCCTATGGTCATCATCATGATCAGACTCTTCTAACTCAGAATTATTGTCAAAGTGGTGGTTGGGTGAGAGGTTAGGTGGGTTCTCATTTTCTGCTAAAGGAAGTGGGGCGGGCATTTGGAAAATCCTACGACGAAAAACACGAATAACAGGAATCAAACGATCAATGTTATTGTTATCCATCGAAATAGTTTACGAACAAAGACACAAAGAAATGAGATAGACTAAGGGGAACCTAAAAATAAAAAATAAAAAAAAATAAAAAAAAATAAAAAAAAAAAATCTTACTAGAAAGGAATCTAGCAAGTAGACCTAATAAAAAGAAATTCTAACCTAGACAATAACTATTCCCCGGGCTGCGGCGCCAAAAACTTGATGCGTGGGAATCGCAACAGGCTTTACCTCTCGAGGGATCTCGAGAAGCTTACAACCCCCACCAGGCAGTGTACCTGATCGTTGTAGTATAGTATAGTGACAAGTACCGGGGGATTGATCGTTCAGCTTAGGAATAGTGTCGCTAGGATTAGAAAGCCTAAATTACTAGTTCTAAAGGCGAGGGATGATTATTTTTGTATTTTTATATTTTTATGAAAGCAATTAAAATATCGGTTTTTGGAAGAGTGGGCGGAATTAGTTGCTATTCAACTAACCCAAAACTAAGATGCAATCAAAATAAAATACTAAAAATGAAATTAAACTAATTATACTAAGGTTGTGAGCAGTAATTGGAGAAAATGTGTTTACTTAGATTTCACTACTCCCTAGATATCTTTTACACGTTAATTACTTGTTATAATTGCATGGATGACGGATTGTATTCCTTAATACCATTCATGGGGTGGCATACATAACTCCCCAATTCTATGAGCTCTTATCTCCTCCTACACCATGCCCAGCACAACTATAGGGATTGTAAACAGTGGCTCATGCATTAAATACAACCAATAAAGACCTAGTACGCCTCGGTTCATGTTTCTTAATACGTTCAAGCATGTTACCATTTGGAGATCTGCCAGTTTTCTTAAGCCTAACATATAAAATCATTCATCCAAGACAAGAATAAACAAGTAATCAACACATAATCAATATCTAGGTTTCATTAGATCTAAGCAAACACAAAGGAGATCTAGCCTAGCATAATGGAATTGAGACAAGAACAAGATATAGACAACCAACACATAGACATATTGATTGAATTAGAAGAACACTTATCTCAATTACAATGCAAGGTATCAAGGGTTTGGAACCCTTGAAAAACCTGTAAAAGTTGCACCAAAATCGTCTTTAGGGTTTCTCCAAAACTTCTCTCTTTTAATGTGAAAAACTAGAAAACTATATATAGGAAAACCGGGGTGACGGCGTCAAGAACAAAGGTGTGACGCCGTCATCTCGCCGCCAAAATACTTCCTCGGACGGCCTTGATCTACTTCTGACGGCCTGCGTGACGCCGTCATGAGCTACGGATTTTAATTCTTGGGGTTTGACGCCGTCATGGGTTAACTCTTGACGCCTTCATGTACTGTTCCAGCATGGAAAATTGAGACTTTGCCGTTTTCTTTACTTTTATGCTCCAAAAATGTCCAAAATGGCTTCTTTTTCAGAATTCACTCTCCAAGTACCTAAAATCACAAAAGGAATGATTTAGGGAAATATTTGATCAAATAAATTCGGATTCGAGCTTAAATGACCCCCTAAAAACGGACCATTTTGCCTCATCAGACCGACTTTGTGATAGTAGAGGATACTCGTCTGGTGATAGATGATTGCCTAAGTCAAGTAGTGTTCGGAAAACCGTTTGTTGAGGCGTCTAAGATGAGTTATGATCCGACCCTAGGGATAGTTAGATTCAAGGAAGAGAATGATGAGATTGCTTACCAAATGCCGTATAAGATTGAACAATACCGCCTCTTATCAAACATAGAAAAGGAACACAAACAAGCGGTTTACTATAGGAATGATGAGGATAGACGTAGAGGAGTAGAATATGTTATGAATAAAATACTTGGTTTCTACAAGGAATGCTTGCAACTAGGTCCGGAATACAAAACTAATATTGGAGATGACCTAGAGAATGAGACCAACGATGAGGTAACGTAATAGCCCATGACCTTGAGTCTAACTACAAGACTCGTAAATAAAGAAAAGCGCTTCTTGGGAGGCAACCCATGTTTTGTGTAATTTTTATTTGTTTGATTGTTATTTGCTTCCGTATGCATGCTTTATTTTTATTGTTGGTAGATCATGTTTCAAAATAAAATTGTGAAAATACTTTATTTTTGTCGTTTGACTTCGTCTTAACTTCATACAAAGGTATTTCGCAAAAGATAAGTGTAAGGGGAAACCCCAAATTTGTTTCTAAGAACAAAATTGATCATGATTCTCCACAATATTAAATGGACATGTGTATTAGTATTTGCTAGAGTCAAATGCTTGTATCGAGTCATAATGATGTTTTGCAGGATTTTCCAGGAAGTAGGACATAAGTTTTTCCAGAAATTTTCCGAAAACTTAACGTAAAGATTTCTGCAGGTCACTTCTGACGGCGTCAGGAGTTAACTCCTGAAGGCGTCATGTGTAAAATTCAGGAAATTTTGCTAGTTTTGTTTTTCTAACGGAGTCTTGAAGTTTTTGTTAATTCTTTAGTTTTATAAACTCCAGGAAATCTGCAAACATTCATTCCACAAGCATTATATCTTAATTTGTTTTCTAGGATTTATTAGTATATATAGATTGCCGCCGATTTTACGCGAGGTTGCCTTGTTTGTTTTCTCAGGTTTAACAGGTTATGTATGACAAGAAGATGATTTATTTTTCTGGAAGGGAAGCTCTGATTGTTCATTTTCTTGGAAGAAGATCTAACCTTGTTACCACACTATCCACACCGAACGAATCAGGGAGTATTTGATTTCATTCTTTTACCTATTTCACTTTTACATTATTTAATTGAACATTGGGGACAATGTTCATCCTAAGTGTAAGGGGAGGGTAAACGATGATGCCTTATAGGATACACTTGCACTTGAGTTTGTTTGTTTGATGGTAGGTGTGTAATAAAACTAAGAGAAATACTTGTTAGTGTAATTTTAGCGCCAAATTTAAATTTTTTTACAACATTTAGGAGTGAAACTTTAGCCATAACAAGCGTCTCATGGATAGGAGTTGTATGACTAGCACAAAACCGTACCATTCAGAAAAATTTTCCTCCCAAATATATGAGGTTCGCCTTTAGATTTGATAGGAAAAGCATTCATTATTAGTGCTTATGAGTGTACCGGTAGCATTTAGACTCTAGAACTTGCGTTAGTGATGCATCCCAAGACCGCTAGTGAGACTACATTCGTGTAGTAGGATTTACTACATGATAAGAGGCATTAGGATCACCCTTGTGTTAAACCCGTATCATAATTACTTGACCATTTAAGTCATATTACTTGGCTAGTGAAGTCAACTAATTTTCCCACACCTTAGCGTTGTACTCATTTTTAGCACACAAAACCCTAGTACACCCCTCCGAGCCTATCTTTTCATTTCTAACTTTAAGCATCTTACTTAAAGGAAGAATTTGTTACAACCCACTTAAATGTACACCCAAATCGCCTTAGCCTTCCGTGTATGCACTCATCTTTAGTGCATTATTGTTATTTGTTTAAACCCTTAGTTAATTATCTAATTGATTGCATGGTTGCTAAGTCGAGTCATATCCTTGTACATATTGTTTTGGGACGATTGGGACTCATGGGTAAAGTACTAATGTTAAGGAGTATTGGGGAAGAACATCATATATTACCCCCATATGTGCGTTAATCTTAAAAGTACTCCAAGTGTTTTGATTATCTTGATTCGAGTCATTAGATTAGTTTATTGTAAAATATGTAAAAATTCAAGTGTAAGGGGAATGTTCATTCCCTATGATGTATCATTTTGGATGGTAGGGTAAGAGTGTATGAAAAAAAAATATATGTATATATATAGATGAAAAGAAAAGAGAAAAAACATACGGACTACCATCCCGTTTCATTCTATGTTTATTTTATGTTTTTGTTATTTTTCATTTATTAGCTTAAGTCGAGTCTAGTCTTGGCTTAGCAACGCCATATTGTACATGTAATTAACCAAGATGATTAACTCGCCACCAGTAAAGATTACCTATATCCAATAAAACCGTGTATTCCATATCCTTACACCTAACGTTATAACCCTTTGAAAGACCTCTTTGATAGTTTATCCTAGGTGCTTACGCCATGTGGTGGAGGTTTGATCCTTTCCCAAGCCTATGATAATCTATTTTGCTATGACAGGTAGTGAGAGATGTTTTCCATTTCCATATTGTGATATATACTTTATTGCACCCGAGAGATGTGAGTATCTAAACACTATTTGTGAGGTGCTAGTATATGACCTCCGTGCTTGTCTTTGGTCTTTAGTGGAACGATTATTTGTTGTAATTACTTTTATATTAGTGTTAAATGACCCCTAACTTGTATTTTGATTAGAATAAAAGCTCATTTTCTTGAGGACAAGCAAATCACAAGTGTAAGGGTATATGATGAGGTGAAAAATGAACCGTTTTTAGGGGGTCATTTAAGCCCGGATTTGAATTTATTTGATCAAATATTGCCCTAAATTGTTCCTTTTGTCATTTTAGGTACTTTTGGAGTTAATTCTGGAAAAGGAAGCATTTTGGACGTTTTGGGAGCATAAAAGTGAAGAAAACAGAAAAGTTTTAATTTTCCTTGCTGGGAACAGTACCTGACGGCATCAAGAGTCTTCATGTGACGGCATCAAGAGTAAAACAAGAGGTGGAAGTGGTGACGGTCCAGAGAAAACGTGACGGCATCACATATGGCCGTCAAGGTTCAAGATAAGGTGACGGCCCAGAGTGATATTACACATGACGGCGTCAAATCTGGATCTAGGCAATCCGATCTCATTATGGGCGGCGAGTTGACGGCGTCAGAAATTCCTTCTTGACGCCGTCACCCTGTAAAATCTATATATAGTTTTGCAATTTTCATTCATAAAAGAAGAACAAGTAGGGTGTAACTTTGGAGAAACCTTAACACGAATTTTACTGCTTTTTCAAGGGTTTTTACCCTTTGAAACCTTTTATGTCAATTTGAGATAAGTACTCTTTCAATTCAATCAATATGTCTATGTGTTGCTTGAATATATCTTACGCTTGTCTTGAATTTAACATGCTAGGCTAGATCTCTTGTGTGTTTGCTTAGATGTAGTGAAACCTAGATGTTGATTATGGGTTGATTGTTTGTTTATAGTTGTTACGGATGAATGATTTTGATGTTAGGCTTAAGAAAACTAGCAGACTTCCAATGGTAACATGCTTGAACGTCTTAAGAAACATGAACCAATGCGTAATAGGTTATTATGGTTGTATTTAATGCGTGAGCGAATTATAATGATCCCATGTTAGGAGTTTTTAACGGCTCGACATAGGAGTGAAGTAGGAGCTTATAGAGTTGGGGAAGTACGTACGCCACCCCACGAATGGTATTAAGGAATATAACCCGTCATCCATGCAATTGTAACAAACTATCAACCTGTAAAAGATATCTAGGGAGTAATGAAACATAAGTAAACACAATTCTCCCCATTATTGTTCACACCACTAGTTTAATTAGATTTATTTTCATTTCTGTTATTTTATTTTGATTGCATCTTAGTTATTGAGTTAGTTGATTAGCAACTAATTCCGCCCACTCTTCCAAAAACCCTAGATTTTAATTGCTTTCATAAAATATAAAAAATTCAAAAATAATCATCACTCACCTCTAGACCTAGTTTTTAGGCTTTCTAATCCTAGCGACACTATTCCTGAGTTGAACGATCAATCCCCCGATACTTGTCACTATACTATACTACAACGATTAGGTACACTGCCTGGTGGGGGTTTTAAGCTTCTCGAGATCCCTTGAGAGGTAAAGCCTGGTGCGATTCCCACGTACCAAATGTATTTAACTGTTAACATGAAAATTAAAAGAGAATGTTGTGCATTTTTTTTAATTTTTTGTAGGCCATGAGGGGTACGAATAGTAGTACACTTTTTTTGGGGAAAAGGTCAAAAGACCCGGTAAATATATTACTCCAAAAAAGCGTTTAAGTACAAATGATATGGGTGAGTCTCATATCTCAGCCCGTTACATAGGCGAAAAGCTTACATAACAAGATACTTCCTATTTTCCAAAAAGAAAACAAACCACTAATCAAATGATAACAAAATACAATGACGAAATAAAATTACTTCCAAAGACCTTGAAGCTTAGTGCCATACATGGCATTAAAAGCATCAAAATTCCTCGGAGGATCATAAACCTGCTGCGCATAGTCATCGTAATCATATCCATCATAGTCGTATTCACGCTCGTGGCCACCACCAAATAGATTAACGGACTCATCAAACGTGTTAACAACTTCCTCATCATCACTATCAGACACAACGATCTCTCCCACCTAAGAAAATGAGTTACCCCTCTTAGTAGAAGAAGTAGACGGAGAAGAAAAAGCACTAGGCTTAGAAGTCCCAACTTGTTCCTTCTCTTTCGGATCACTCACAAGGGGTTCTTGTGATGTAGTAGCAGTTTTTAAAGACCCATCCTCTTTAGCTTCCAATGTATTACCAGACGCCACATCCAAAGTCACTTCCTTAGTAGGAATACCAAAATCATAAGTATCAACCGTATTAAGGGCATCAAACTGATTAGATTTAACAATATTCGTTCCACTTGTACTAGGCACGTCAGCAGCCTTTTTCTTGTTGACATCCACTTTCTTAGGTTCAGGGGGAGGCTTTTTGGGTTGATAAATGAACTTCTTACCCACAGCAGGTTTAGTAAACCCTCCTTGACCCGTATTAGTTGAACCACTTTGTTTCCCCTTCTTCTGGTTGTTGATAGTTTGGATACCATCATTTCCACTCTTAAAAGGCTGAGTAGGGGGTAAAACAGATTTTGGACATTCAACAAGAGTATGACCAAAGATCTAACACGTATCACATCGAGGTGGCCTCCACTCGTATTCCACCCATATCTTTTCAATAGTCGACCCCGACCCATCAAGTAGGGGGATTTCAACAGTTAGGTTGTCCCTAAGTACCTCATCCGACTTTACTTCAATCATGCATCTAGCAAAACTACTGCGGCCCCATGATTCCTTGCACATTTGGCTAGTATAAGCATCAAGCATTTTAGGCGTACCAATCAATGTGGCAAGGAGACTAAGACCATCATCAGAAAACATAGCAAGAGGAACATCATGAAATTTAACCCACACCGGGATGTTGGTCAAATCCTCTTTGAGTAAGTTGGTGTTCAAAGTCCAAGGTTTAAGAATAACTGGAACGTTTCTAATCAACCAAGGACCGTTTTCAAGGACATCCTCAACACCTTTCTTCGAATTAAACTTAAAGAAAAAGAACCCCTTTGCATTCATCATAACCTTCTGTAAACCATACTTAGCCCACGTATTGCGTACATAGTAATCAACAACAGGAAAAGCAAGGCGTTGGCCAATGAAATATCCGTACGGAGTATACTCAAACCTAGTATTCACCTCTTCAACCACTTTCATAGGGACAGAAAGATCCACACCCTTTGATTTCTTGCTACATTCCAGCCTACGAAAGTTAGACGTGTGTTTCTTAGGATCATTAGAAGTAGCACCAACATATGACATAGAAGATTGTCTCAAAGCATCCACGCCAACCTTATCAATACCAACAGTCCCATGTAGATTCGTAACAACCTTTTCAGAACCTAGAGATTGGTTAGCAGCCCCATGTGAACCATTCGGCTCATTAACAATAGAATCAAGTGAAACCGGCTTCACTTTAGACGATGCATGTAGAGGCTGATTTGAACTAGGATTACCATTACTAGGAGAAGCATTACCTTTGTTCATTTTAGCATCAAGAAACTCTTGAAACGATTGAGGTTGTGCAGGCCGTACCCCATACTCGTTTAGAGATACATTAACATTAGCGAACGAATCAAGTGGAATCGGCTTCACTTGTTCAGGAATCAACTTATCAACACCACCAGATACATTCGAAACTGTTTGTGCAACCGTAGAATCTGCCCCATCCTTAACAACGCTTAGACCATGACCAGATTCATCATCTTGTGCACCAGTAGCAGTGGAAACAAATACATCATTAGGGTTCCTAACACTACTAGCAGCTTCGCGAGTTTTAGAACGTTTGAATCTAGCACTCAATTCCTCTAAGTTCACATTAACAGGTTGTGTTAATGTATTGGTCTCCTCGGCCAAGTTAGTAGATATTCCAGCAACCCTCGAACCCTTAGCATCATTATTCTTATTGAAAAACCCTTTCTCCATCCCTCTCAAACCCACGACCAGTAGTACAAAGAAAACAAGCAACGACCAACAGATCACAAGTACCAAACAATTAAAACCCTAGTTAAAAACTAAGGTTTATAAGCAATAGAAGAACCCAATTCAACCCATAGCAGAAGATCGACAAAATTAGGAATTCGTTAAGCTTAATGACCAACAGATCTTGTGCACGCAAGATACTCCAACTGATCTAATAATTAAAAACTTACCACCGACCCACGTGAGATCAATAGCAAAGAATTAAAGCACCAAACAGTTAGAAGTAGATAGCAATCACCATGCACTAAAGACAAAACAAGATTTAAGGATTGATATAGCGTGAAAGAGAATATCAATGTTTTGCCTAAAAAAACGAATATAGAAGCACCGACCCACGATTAACAATTAACCAATTTAATAGAACCCACCCACAAATAAAGAGGATTAAAGAATTAAAAAGTTTAGAATCGATTAGTAGGGAATCGCATGGAAGGTGAATCCTTTTTTTTTTTTTTTTTTCGCTAGAGAGGGTTTACATCAACTTCTTTTCAAAACTTTAAAATTCTAACATATAATCTTTTATCGTACGTAGTATTACTTTAAGTTCTTAAGTTTTAATTTTATTTTTGCATAATATAAGTTTTTGGCTATATATGTTTGTGACATTTTGATCAAACCTCTAAAAAAGCCAAACGAGTAAAGTTGCTTTTAAAGTGGGCTTGGTCGTTTTTGATTTACCAAAGATAAGTTGATACTTCGTAAGAGGGGGTTAAGATATTGGAAGAACAAAATCACATGGATGATTTTAATTTGTTGTTTTTGGTTTTTTTTGGGGTATGCAAATGGTTGCGGTTTTAATAAGGTTTGATTTTAATTTGTTTGTGGTTCTTATGAAGTTGTTGGTGTGTTTTAAAAAAAAAAGTATGGTGACTGTGAAAATGGTTTTGATGGTTAAACATGATGATGATTCTTAGTTCCTGGAGATGATATAGATATGAATTTATTAATGTCTGGTACAAAGGTAACCGGTTGCACCGGTTACAAGTTGCAAAAATAGCACATATTGCATAACATTGACGGTTTTAACAAGTTTTGTTGATTATATTAATATTTTTGAGAGTTGGTTACCTAACATTAGAAATTTGTGAAAGTTCGTTACCTATTTGTGTAATTAACCCTCGTAAGAGGTTATACTTCTGATTTGCTTATAATTTTATGTTGATTGTTGCTTTATTTGGTTTGATGTTCGTCGGGGACATGCAACATAAAAATTTATGTACTTATTCAGCCCGGTTTTTGTGCTTAATTATGACTTCTTTCGTTTAACTAAAAATGTCGTGAATGCTCGCTCAAATGGAGAACTTGTCTTTTGCTTCTTCTAAGATAATCTTGGGAAATAAATTCTCATTGGTGGTTCCGTGATTTCTTTGTCACCAATTTGTTGTTTTGTATTAAAATGTTGCTTGTAAATTGTAATGAGAGTATATATGCTTTATGGACAAGTGGTTGTGCAATAAGTCACTTGAAAATTAGGAATTATAAGCATGTGTCGTCGACTTATTTATTTTTTGGAATGGCAACTTTTTCAGACTCAACCATACCACCTATCTCATTATATATCTCACAAATGCCTCCAGCGAAGCTTGAACCTACAACTTTTAGATTGGTGGGCAACTCACATACCGCTAGACCAAAGGCCTTGGGTCATGTACTCATGTCATAAGCTTGTATTAATTACAATTCGAATCATGTGAGACGTTATTGAATACTCATGGTTGCGAAAAAGTTCAATACTAGCTACTTGTGGCTAAGAGTTCGGCTGAGAAATAGCTAAATTTAGTGCAAAGAGGCACGGCAAATGGGTCCTATCATTTGTTTTGAATCTTGCAGATGTGAGGGGTGAAACTTTGGACCATGATTTCTTCGAAATTTTCAATTGGTATATCACTTTATTGTATCATCGACTAGATAGATTCAGGACCAGGGAGGTTTGCTCATTTCCATGAAAAGAGTAAAAGTTATAACATATTCTGTCAATATCAACCAATTATAGTCACTCATTTATATTTTTCACATTTTTTTTCAAAACAACATATCTTGCAAACTTGCAAACGGTAAATCTTTAATCTACAAAAAAAAATACCATCGCGACGAGAATTAAATGATCTTTCTATAGATATGTTTTGTTATATACTTTCGACGATTTTTTTTTTTAATTTCCGCCCAGAAAGAATCATATATGATTCGTAAAAATCATATATGATTCGTAAAAAATCATATATGATTCGATTCTTACGAATCATATATGATTCGTAATTTGTTAAAATCGAATCATATATGATTTTTACGAATCATATATGATTTTTCTGGACGAAAAAAAAAATCATCGAAAAAAAAGTTTGTCGAAATGCATGTCTATAGAAAGATAACTTAATTCTCGTCGCAATGGTTATTTTTTTGTAGCTTGACGATTTACGGTTTGCGAAATATTTAAGTTTTTAAAAAAAAAGTGCAATTTTATTTTTTTATTTTGATAAAAAGAAAATGAGTGGCTAAGATTGTTTGATATGTTATATGGTAAAAGTTGAATCTATAAGGGTGGTGGCAGTGGTGCCGGTTTCACCAGCGGTTAAGCCAAACCGGCGGTGAACACCATTGCCACCTCGCCGGTTTGGCTCGGAGGTTTGTTTCGCAGGCAAAGTTCACCGGGGCGGGGTTGGGAGAAAGTATACGTTACACATTAAATTTTCGAACGTTGGTTGGGAGGTTTGAAAAGGTTTAAAAAGGTATGGTTGCCACTAAAAATGGTTGGGAGGTTTGAAAAAGTTGTAAGTAAGGTGGAGTGATATTATTGGTTGGTTGGGAGGTTAAGTATGTTTTCGGAGGCACCACTGCCACCACCCTAAAGAACTTTTGGCTATCAAAATTATGACGAACTTCCATCACTTTTATACAATATGACATAGCCTTGACCTGGTTTCATAAAAAAATAGGTGCTCATGTTCTCACCCGAAACACAATCCTAAATGGCTATATATGTCACTATCTCAGTACTGGTTGATAAGAAGAAACCTAATACCAATTTCAACCGAAATTGTTGGTTGCTAACCACTTGAACAATATGGCTAATCTTGCAACAGAACCACTGAACCAGTGCCTTGGTTTGAATTAATTCCACACTTTAATCGCTGAACTCCATCCTTAATCTTAAAAGCTTGCAGACTTAACAGGTAAATATACATATACATATCCTGTTAAAAATCCTTAATAAATTGCACGCACATACTCCTTGAACATGCTTTTTTTATATAGTGCAACATTGCTGGTTCTCATGCCACAGTGTGGATCATATTTGTCGGATCGTGAGTATTTACTCATATGTTGTTGTGTTTCATATAATCTTTGTTTGTGAATTGCCATTACTAGTCGCGCGCTACACTGTTTGATACAACATATGGACAGTTTGCTTCAACTTAATCCAAACCTCACACTTTTAAGGTATGCCTTTGCATCCCTTATCTTAAACATCATGAGTTCAAATATTTAATTTACACTTTTAAGGTATGCCTTGCATCCCTTATATTCAATATCCATGATAATGGATTAATAACTATTTTACATTGCAAACTTCCAAGAAATGAAATGTTATTAATAAATAAAATACTACAAATTTCAACAAAGTACTACAAAGTCATTTATGACGAGCTGCTAACGAATGTGAAATGTCACCTCAACGATGACCATGTTCTTTCAATATCATTGCCATTACTAGTCTCTTGTGGTTCTCCTGTAACATATAAACAATGAGCAAGTTAGAGAGGGAGAAAAGACCCATAAAAATAACAGTGATTCAACACGTATACAAGTTAACATGTAATAATTAAGTTCAGTAGAGTTAGAAAGACTTATATACCGTTGAATAGATGGCTTGGTAGAACCGAACGCGAGTATGCTTGAAAGAAGAACTTGTTCTCTTTAAACAACTCTTCCCACACTGTATCAAGTTATCCAATAAAAATACATGTCACTTGTTGATTCTCATAAATAAATACTCCTAATACTAGAGTACTATTTAGTAAGAAATATCTATACACAGAATGTAATACTCCTTAGCAAATAAGTTAACCTGTAAATGTGACAACGGGGTCGATGTTAGCATGTTTAGCAAGCGTCCTCATGCAGTCATCTCGACCCATACGGAAAATTATGCACCTTTCTATCAAATTCTGCACCTATGTATACAAAACATTAGTCAAAATATGTTTCACTTCTCTTTAAAGATAATACGTGTATTGCTATTATACTTGCACATTCCTAGTACATTATCTAAAGTATATAGGTGTGAAGTTCAAACATATGTATATAGTATGTGACTAACCATTCTAATGAAGCCATGAGGTTGACAATGTAAGCATGGCAGCTTTTGGTCATGAGATTGACAATGTGAACATGGTAGCATATGGCTTTGAGCTATTGCCATATCTTCTTCAATTCTTCTATGTGTCTTTCACACAAATTTATATATGTACCAAGTAAATATCTTGTATGCGTCACAAAAAGTGTAGTTACTAGGATATTTCTTGTGTAGATATTTATTTAGATATTTCAAATAATAGAGGGGATATTAAATCTAGTTATCCATAGGGAGATCCAATTGAAGGGACAAAATAGCATGAGATATCTATTTGTGATAAGTGGTATTACCTTTGACAATCATGTTGTTGGGTAATATAATGATGGGCCCATAATCCATAAATGCAAAATTATAGAAGCCTAATTATTAGCGATAAGTCATGGATCATAAAACTTACAAATCCAACATATATAGCCAGCCATCCAGAATAACACAACGAAGATGGAGTCTTCGTCCTTGCTAGCCAAATAGCACGCGTGCTATGTTATTACCCTCACTCAAATTACACGTGTCTTGACAAACAAAAAAAAAAAAAAAAAAAAAAAAAAAAAAAAAAAACGAAAACTCAGTCGTGCAAACGCCGAGTTGTGGGAGATTTCTTGTGTGTGGTTTTTTATTAAATGGATTTTGAGTGGTATATTTTTGTTTAAATGAGTTATATTTTGATAGTAAAGTTTGTTATGAAGTTTGTTGTAGTCGATAAAGCTTAGGTGGAGCTAAGGTGACGATGATAAATACGGTCTTGACTCTTGAGTATCCTTTATTACACTTAGTCTAAGATATGTTGCGGGATGGACCGCGGGCTCCTCAATTCGTGCACAAATAACATAAATTTCTTTCTTTCTTTCTTTTTTCCATAGTGTCAAACGCATCAATTCTTGTAAAAATGCATCTAGTCTCAAATTTTTATGCGAGTCTTTAAAAGATGCATCTAAGTAACTTTTTTGTTTTGGGTCTGCCATCGTGCTTAAAGTGTATTTTGACGATATTATCGAGAGCAGGATTGAAGAATTAAGCTAACATGGTATTAAAGGAGCATTTGTTTTAGTTTTTTATTTGAAGCTTATTAGCTTAATAGCTCAAAACAATATATATATATATATATATATATATATATATATATATATATATATATATATATATATATATATATATATATATATATATATATATGTATACTTATTTAACTTTATAAGTTTATTTTCTCACTTTTATCATAAGTTAATTAAAATGATGAACTTTAGCTTGTAAGTTTTATCATCACAAGCGATAAAGTACTTATTAATATATGCTAAGTTCAAAGAATAAACTTAGAGACACACCTCATGAATAACACGACTATTAATAATAAACTAGCAGGATACCCGCGTGTTGCAGTGGCAGGTGCCTTGAAATAATTTTTTTTTATGGAATTAATAAAAATGTCACGAGAAGTCATTCTGACATTTAAATTTGCCACGAGAACGAAATACTAAAAGATTTGGTAAACTACACTTCCCACCCTAGCATATATTTACAATATTAGTCCCTAAGGGTGCAATAGGGTTCACACAAGGTCCAAAACACTTTCCTATATAAACCTCATTATACTCTCACTTAGAGTTTGACACCCTTTCTCTCTCAAACCAGCCGCACTCTATTTCTTCTTCTTCTCCAGTCATTTTTCCGGCCAAACAAACACCACCGCCAGCCACTTAAACTCACCGCCACCACCACCACACTCCTTACAAACTCCCCATCATTTTGACGTACATCATGCGCTAAGAAACACCTCCCAACACCACGATTAACACCACCACAGTTCGAGTTCATCACCAAAACCATCTCTCTCTCGTTTTGTTGATACCGGCGATCGAAGGTAGGAAAACCCACCACCCTTTTTATCGTTCTAGCGACAGTGGGGGATAAGTACATCAATTTTCAAGAGTTTTTGATTAAATAAAGATTAAAACTAATAAATATGAAGCTAAATAATTGTTTGGTATCATTTTCTTTCTTTTTGTTGTTGTCGTTGTTATTGAGTCGCGAAAACAAGGGATGCCGTGAGCTTGAGCTCATAGCCTTGTGTATCGAGTCGAGTTTTATTGAGTCGAGTCGAGTCTTGGTCACAAGTTTATGTCTAGGTTAAGATGGAGGGTTGTACATTGTATTTAAATGATTGTGATATTGGGTGTATGGGTGTTTTTAATGTTATTAATATAGAATGAGGGTTGTACATTGTGTTTAAATAGTTGTAATATTGGGTGTAGGAGTGTTTTTAATGCTATTAATGTAGAATGAAGGTTGTACATTGTGTTTAAATGATTGTAATATTGAGTGTAGGGATATTTTTAATGCTATTAATGTAGAATTTTAAAGAAAGTTGTCTGAATTTCGATTCATGCTAATTTTTGTTGTACACAATGCTTTGGTTGTTGTAATTATGAAAATTGATTGCTTTAAAGTGTTATAAAACATGTATAATTTTTTGTACATCTAAATTTTTTGAAGAGAAAGTCCTACCTCCATTATAAGTAGTATAGATATTTAAAAGTAAAGTTCTTTATGTAATTTGCTTTACGATAGTTCAACCTATGCTAAGGTATTTCTTTTGTTTCACAATAAGTGTTTATATTGCTATTGTAAAATGTTTCAAATTAAATGTTCATTTTTTATTTCAATCAATAAAAATATACTTTAATGGGTAGATATGATATTTAGATGTCATTTGTTTTTAAGAGCTTTTACCTTTTCATCTGCAAACCATGTTCATAGAAGAAGAGGCACATCTGAAATCTTCATATGCATAATAGAAGTGTTTATTTTTAGTGCTATTGAAGTACTTCTTTCTTTTTATTTATTTATTATTATTATTATTTTTAACTATTGTTTGTGATTTGAGAATATAAATCCTTTTGTCAAATGATACTAAAATGTTGAGAGCGAAACAAACAATTGCTTAAAATACGGAGTATCAAAGATAAGATTTCGTCCGTTTATACGTTATCATCCGTTTTTATATGTTTTTGTACGTTTTCTACGCTTTCAACCGTTTTTTTACGCTTTCGTATGTTTTTTTTACGTTTTCGTCTCTTTTTCTACGTTTTTACGTTTTCGTCTGGTTTTATACGTTTTTATCCGCTTTTTTCCGTTTTCGTAAGTTTTTTATGTTTTAGTTCGTTTTTTTATGTTTTTGTCCTTTTTTTTTACATTTTCGTCTGTTTTTTTTACGTTTTCGTCCGTTTTTTTTACGTTTATATAAGGTTTTTTATATTTTGGTTTTTTTTACGTTTTCGTCTGTTGTTTTATGTTTTCATCCGTTTTTTACGTTTTCGTCTGTTTTTCTACGTTTTCATCCATTTCTTACGTTTTCATCTGTTTTTTTACGTTTTCGACCGTTTTTTAACATTTTCGTCTCTTTCTTTACGTTTTGTCTGTTTTTTACGATTTCGTCCGTTTTTTACGTTTTCGAACGTGCTTTACGTTTTCGGTTGTTTTTTACATTTCATGCATTTTTTTACGTTTTCGACCGTTTTTTTACGTTTTCGTATTTTTTTAATGTTTTCGTCCGTTTTTTCATATTGTCATTTTTTAACGTTTTCGACCATCTTTTATGTTTCATCTATTTTTCTACGCTTTCGTCAATTTTTTAAGTTTTCGTCCGTTTTCATATGATTTCGTAAGTTCTTTGTGCGTTATTGTACATTTTCTTACGTAAGAAAATGGATGAAAACAGATGACAACGTAAGAAAATGAATGAAGACATAAAAAACAGACAATAACATAAAAAAAATAAATAAATAAATAAATAAAATAAAAAGATGAAATCATACAAAACGGTTGAAAACGTAAAAAAAAAGGACAAATACGTTAAAATACGTTTGAAACGTAAAAAATGAACGAAAACGTAAAAAATGATCGAAAACCTAAAAAGAAGACAAAATCCTAAAAAAACGGTCGAAAACGTAAAAAATGGACGGAAACTTAAAAAATGGACGAAAGCGTAAAAAATCGATGCAAATGGACTAAAACGTAGAAAAAACAGACGAAAAATGTAAAAAACGGATGAAAACGTAAAAAGACGGGTGAAAATGGACTAAAACGTAAGAAAAGAAGAAAACGTAAAAAAACAGACGAAAATGTAAAAAAGACGAAAACGTAAAAAAAAATGACAAAAACTTAAAAAACCCAACGAAAACGGACTAAAACATAAAAAAAAACAGACGAAAACTTAAGAAAATGGACGAAAACGTAAAAATGATTAAAAACGTAAAAAAAAGAGATGAAAAAGTATAAAAATAATAAAAAAAATGCTAAAACGTAAAAGGGCAGACGAAAACGTAAAAAAATTGACGAAAACGTAAAAAACGGGCGAAAGCGTAAAAAAATGGACGAAAACGTTAAAAACGGATTAAAACGTAAAAAAGGGACAAAAACCTAAAAAAGGGACGAAATCGTATAAAAACATATTAGAAAACTGAAGAAAAAAAAACGTATATAAATGGATATTAAGAAAGATATATAGGGTTTGTAAAAGAAGATATAAGAAGTGAAAGATAATGTCTGAAATTTTAAAGATGAAGTAAATGAAAAGAATCACTTGTGTCTGCAAAAAAAACAAGGGGTAATTGTGTATTTGCCCCACGAGCTACACTATGCTTCAAGCCTTGCCATTTTTTATTTTTTTTAACATTTCGCATTTGCCCCATTGCGACTTATGTAACCTAAGCGAATCGTACAAACCAATACAATGTTGTCACATGTCCTAGTACCAAGTACACTTTTACAAGTGTGTGTAAGACACAAGTACATGTGTGTAAGTGTCATTTTTCTTACAACTAGTACTATGTGTAAATGTACTATTATGCAACTTCTACAATTTTTGAAAATAAAATATACATAAATTTTTTATGCAACTTGTACAATTTATTTCGATTTGACATTTGAAATAGTATTTTTACCTTTTATGTGAACTGTACAAACTTTATTTCGATTTGACATGTGCAATAGTATTAGTACTTTTTATGCGATTTGTACAATTTTTGTTTGATTAGATAGGTGTACTTTTTATTTATGCAACCTGTACAATTTTTTTTAAGTGACTTGATATTTGAAATTGTATAAGAACTTTTTATGCGCTTTGTACAAATGTTGTTTGATTAGATAGGTGTACTTTTTATGCGCTTTGTACTTTAATGAATTTTTTAATTTAGACTTGATAGTTTTACTACTTTTAATGCGATTTGTACTTTTAATTACTTTTTTAATATATGCAAGTTGTAAAAAAATCTACAATATGCGACTTTGTGTTTAAAAAAACATAAAATTCAAAATACAAACTAACACAATCTAAATCAAACACAGAATAAACCTTTCACTATTGGAAAAATTAGTTGCAGTTTCCAAAACAAAAGAAACAAAAAGAACGAACCACAAAAAACAAGAACATATACCCGATCAAACTTCTCCAGCACAATCAAACACATATTGCATTTGAATTTTTTTTTTCTTCAAAAACCCTAACTGTAGCAGTTGCAGATATGTCAATTGCAACCGAGGTATTTGATGCAAAAGTTAGTGTCCGGTCTAAGATGCATTATCTGGTAAAGATTAAAGCTAAGTTGGTAGCCCACCCAAATCGTGATATTATGTTTAGGAATAGTGTCTTTGGGCATTGGTTAGATATCCCCCATAGCCCCAATGATAATCATTTGTTGAATTATGTTCTTCAAACTCAAGTTTTTGTGCCACAAGTAAGTATTTCTTCCCCAGATTTAATTTACAAAATAGGTAATCAGGAACTTCATTTTGGTCGGCGTGAGTTTTGTTTAATTACTGGTTTTAGATGTGGCAATCTTCCTCCTGAAGATAGTAGGCAAAGTTGTTTTACTTACCGTGGGTTTCCTGAGAAGAAATCCAAAAAAACAAAGAGTATAAAGGCCAGCGAGCTATGGGCTGTTGTTCAGAATGAACAACGCTGGGTTGCATTGAACGATGAAGATGCCGTAAGGGTATGTCTTTTGGTTGTGTGCGAGCTTATATTTATGGGCCGTGAAGAGTTTTTAAACGTGCCTCACCATCTATTGACACTAGCTGATGATTTCTTTGCTTGGAATGCATATCTATGGGGAGAATACATGTGGACATATTTTTACAAAAGAATAGTCAATGTGGTTCCTAAGCATGCCAATATGCATTTGGAGTTAAAGAAGCAAGAATCGAAGAAACAGCCGACATATAATCTGAATGGTTTTGTTTAGGCGTTAAAGGTTAGTAGTATGTGAAGACCTATTTTTTGTCTGTCTAATAATGTTTTTTTATATTAATATTCCATTTTTTGCATACATTAACTAATTTTTTTGTTATTTTCATGATAAAATTAGATATGGATTCTTGAAACATACCCTAACAGCAAAAACTGGTGGTCGAAAGACACGGATGTAATTCCGCGGGGACTAGGTTGGTCGAACTTTAGGAGATTTGAAAAAACAGATTATGAGCGGTTGTTTGTGCAGGTAATCATACTCACATTTTTGTCCCTCTTGTTATAACATGTGTTGTTATACAAATAGTAAATGTTTAATCTTGAATGAATTAATAGGATCCAAAACCCATCATTTACCTTGTTCCAACTGAGAGAGAGCTGCAGCAACCATGGTTCATTCGAAGTCTTGCCTTTTTTAGAGGAGAGGATGTTCCTTTTATCCAAGCCATTCGACCAGTTGTTGTTGGGCTGGATAAGGATAAATAGGGTTCATCTTTGATAGGGAGCGAGATTGTTTTAAAGGATGCGTCTCCCAAAGAAATTGTTGATGGAAAAGAGGGTTTACATGATGTGGCCCTACCAGAGAACAATGTCCGATAGGACATTGATCACGAACCTTTTGTTCGGGATGATGGTCAGTATGTTGAAAAGTATGTTGTTACAGAATCACGTCAGCTAATGGACGCGTTTGAAGCACTGTGTAAAGAAGTTCTGGATGTGCATCCGGAACTTGTTTCTAAGGTTGATGAATTAAAGAAACTGTATGGTGCTTCTGTACAAATACCGGTTGAGCCTATTAAAGTCAAAGAAAATGAGTGTTTTAAGAAAAATCATGAAGAAGTTACTAAAAAGCTGAATGATGTAAACTCACAACCACGTATTGGAACGACTGGTGCAGTAGATAATATTACTTATGAGGCATATACACAGACATCCACACTTACTCAGTTGATTGATGCAATGGCTTATGTGACCGATCCACCTTCATTCACTGGTGTTAATTGCCACGTACCCGATACAATAAGATAATTTTGTTGGTTAATTAAATTTAATTTGTTTTTTTTTTTTTTTTTTTTTTTTTTTTTTTTTTTTTTTTGTATCAAATTTGTCTGGTTATGCATTTATAGTAATGTTATTTTTTATAACCCAAGCATGAGACGGGTGATAAGCTGGATGTTGAGAGACAAGAGCCAAAGCATTGTCTTGTGACAGATCCACCATCTGCACCTGTGGTTGATTGCGAGATGCCTGACAAAGTAATATATTGTTAACTGTTATTTTTTTCTTAATTTATTTGGTTATATGTTGACAGTAATGAAAATTTTACAGGGGAACGATCCCTTAAGTGATTACATGGATGCTGAGAGACAATTACCAAATTATTCTTTGGATAATATGTCGGCTGGTTTTGAAGACGATAATGTCTCCAATACCGATGTCTCTGGAACGACAAATGAAGAACAAAAACAAAACGCGGTTGGTGCAGACGTTCGGTCAGAAGATAAGACACTGGTGAACCAAACTATGGATTGTGCTACATCGTTGGAGGCGAATACTAGTGACTTGATTGGTTTTAACCAAAAAAAGAATGATCTTGGTAAGTTCATTGGAGAATTAATGAACAATGAAATGATGAAGCAATTGATGGCATCCCCACCCCCAAATGGTTTTAAAGAGAATGTGTATGGATGTACGCGGAGGCGCCGAAACCAGGTCCTGCCTGCGTAACACCTTACCAAAAGCAACCCGAAACCACTCCACAACCAAGAAAAAGGGCTAAGATAGCCACAAAGGTGACTAAGCCTTTGGAGCCAGTAGAATGCCCAATCAATGATACCAGCGATGGTCCCCGAACGTTAACTACAGACGACATTGATTGGCAAAAACTACATGTCGAACCTTTTAGAGAGGTACAGTATTCGAATACATTGCGTGCTACTTTATTAATCTTTAATGCACAAAATATGTAACGTCTGGCCTGTTTTGTTCTAGGATCTTAAGCGGCACAAAAACGCAAACCCATGGAAAGTGACTATCCCTGGATATTTGAAATACTTGTTAAAAAAAGTTGACAGTGAAGAGTCCATGAAAATGTAAAAGTTTCCGTGGGGCGGATGTCATATTGTTGTTGATGATGAATTTTGGATTGCATTATTGGGATTGGACAAGGTAAAAAGAGGTTGGCTGACAGACATGGTAAGTTACTAGTTTATATTCAATTACAGCAATCTTGCAACTGATGTTTTGTTGAATCCCTTTTTATTAACTTGTGTCTGAATCGCATTAGGTTTTTTAATGGGGTTGTTTATTGGTTGTTAAGTACGACTAGAATGGTATACAAATTGCTGTATGTTTCTTTTTAATTGAAAGCTTTTGTTGTAAATACCTTTTGTGAATTGTAATTCCAATTTTTGTATTTATGGCTTGTAAATATTCATATGCTTAAGTTATAAAATAGGATATCTTATACCATTTTTTGTTTGTAACAACAGCATATGGAAGTTTGGGTAGACGTAATATGGCGATTTAGGCAACCCGCTGCAGACTGGTCACTTTTTAGCTCTTTTTTTGCTTCAACTCTACTAGATGGTGGCACGCCTCTCTCGTATGCAACTTCCAATAGATACCATGTGCCATTGACGAGTGTAGAGAAGGTGTGTATATCAAATAATATATGGGGTTGTGTATTTATATAATCCTAATATTCATGGGTTATTTTACTTGATTTGCAGTTATATTTCCCTCTGAATGAACCGGGCACTCATTGGGCGCTTGCGGAGCTGCAAATCAGTACAGGGAGTATCACAATTTATGATTCGTCGACCCCGCGTAAGCGACAAAAGAATTTGCCAATACAGGAGAACAGAAGGCGGTGGTTAACTATGAGGGAAAAGTTGTCGCGTCAACTTCCAGTGTTTCTGAATGAGAGTGGAGTTTTAGAAAGTAAGGGATTAGCGTTGGGGTCGTACCAAATTACATTTCAATTTTCAGAATGTGTTCCATGTCAATCTGGTGGGTATGGAGATTGTGGTGTTTGGGTTTGTCTACTGTTACACATGTTAACGAACAACATACCACTAGTGTTTGGTGACCCTCGCGAAGTTGCCCTTGCGTTCCGTGAACATATGGTTTCTTACTTCTGGAAACACAGGGTGCTTTATGTCCATCATGAAATTGATGAGGGAGATGATGTGGAGTATCTGTAACTGCTGGGAGTATTTTCATGGATGTTGTAAACGACAATTGTATTAATAGTGTATCTTTAGGATTTTTTATGTTTGTAATATTTAATCATCCTTTGTAGTAATTTGAACGTAATTGTGTGTCCTTTCACAAAGGTTGACACTTTCAACGTTTGAATTAAAAAATTAAGCGGGATACTTTCAAATTTTGGATTCAAAATGAAAGCGGGATAAACTTTTAAATTTAAAATCTAAAAATCATCCTATAAATACATATTCGTAAATTCAAAATGAAATACACACACACAATTCAGACACAAATTACCAAGAATTCATTTTTCTTCTTCATACTTTACAATGTCGCACAACACATCACCTGATAACGAATCGGTTTACAACACACCACCGGAAGACAGTTCCGCACAAAACACTCCAGCCGAAGATTTGTTTCCACCGGAAAACAATCAACCACCAAACTTTCCACCAAAAAACCAAGCCAATACCGTAGGGTTGACTAAAGAAGAACAGTACGAGCTGGATATGGAAGTCTTATTAGAGTTTGAAGCTGAACAAGAACGTCATTTAAGGGAGCGTGAGGCGTATTTAAAAGGTAAAGAGGATCGGAGAAACCAAATAGCAGAACGGCGATGGAAAATGGGACTTCCACATGTGCCATCGAGTGAGGACGATTCAAGTGCCTCTTATTCGAGTCGCGAGGGCTATGTGTCTGATGATTCATTTAATTGAAGCGTAGTTTTATGTTTTATGTTTATTGTAGGTTTAATGCGTGTTAAAATTTTAAGTAACTTTTAAGTTTAATGTGTGTTTAAAGTTTACGTAGTAATGGAAGTTGTGTTCACCGGGCCGGGTTTGGCTTTCCTGATTGTCCAAAAAGTGTGGGTCATTGAAAAGTCAAATACTTCGAACAAAAGGGGGTTTTTTCATAATTGATTTGTTGTTCCAATAAACCCTAAAATTTCCATTGAACAAATTCACAAAAATAATCTGTCACAATCAATCGAATAAGAATGTCAAACAATAAAAAGGGCAACTCACTGTCCTTTAGATCAGATGAGGAGGAGTGGGATACATTTTTGTCAAACCTGCATTTGTTTGACAAAATACTTGATGCGCTAAAGAAAATACCTAATGATCTCAGTTCAAATATCCTTAAATGGCTCAGGGAAAACGATTACTACTATGATGAGCTGGAGGGTGTTGGAAAGGGGAAGATAACACCTGTTGACGGAATGAGTGAGGATTTAGAAAACAGAATAACAAAACTAGAAACTGTGTTTGCATACCTAAGAGAAAGGAATGGGTTGGAAGGTTGTGGTTCTACCAAAGGCGACTGAACACCGGGCACAGTTGAATTACATTGCAGTAATATAATTATATGTATGTCTTTTTTTTATCAATGTTATTTCTGGTATTAACTATATTTTGTAATCCTACCTTATGTATTTTAACTTTGTTTGGTTAAACAAGTGAAAAATTAGCAGCACATAAATATTCAAGGAATCCAATTCAAGGAACCCATAAACACACATTTAAGTGTAGACATGTCGGTTAAGCAGTGCATATATACTTAACGATCATAGCATATAAGACATAAAACATTGACAGTCAATCTAATACAAATTTTAATCTGCAACTCCACTGCAACCTTGTGTTAGTTGTGTACCACTGCCACTATCAGGAAGCGTATCCTTATTGAAAACCTTAACTATGTTTCTTTTAGTAATGTTAAGGTAATGCAAAGACACTTTTGGAGTAAAAACTGAAACATTAGCAAGTACCAAAGTTGTCCCTTCAGTAAAATGTTTCCTTCCATAACCCCCCCCCCCCCCCCGTCATTAATGACTTTGTGGTGTATTGCACCACTAACTGAGCCAGTAGGATCCTTCAAAGTAACTGTTAGATCTCCAATTGCATTTGGAGAAACAGACATCACTATTGCAATAACTTGCTCAAGTTTACCTTTCTTCATAAATTTATCGATGTTTCCCAGACAGCCGTAGATAATCCCCCCATTATTATGAACATAATAAACCGCTCCAACCCACGGTCCACGTGTAAAACACTCATTCAGATCTAATTGTTCATCTGCCTTCATGATGAAGGCTTGTGTTGGTGTTTGGGAGTCCTCGACTCCGTCCTCAATAAGCTGCGTTTTAAGCAACTTTGCTGATTGAACAATACCCGCAGGGCCCGATATTATCCTAACCGGTTGAGAATCATTTTTTTGAACAACAAAGCTTTTATTTGACACATTTTTTTGGTTACTTGTATTCTCCACACGTGTTTCCTGGTTGTTGATGGTGCGTTTAGTGGAGGTTAGGAATAAATCAGAATCGTCTACATCAAGCGATAGCTGCCAATCTTCACCTTAATTTGGGTTCATCTTTTCAAACTGCTGCGTATGCAGACAACAAATTAAAAATTTTCAAGTATTTGCCAATTCACAAACTTGAGCTTTAATAGTCCTATGATGCCAGTCTTAAGGATTGTTCACATTATTATGCGAATGTACTTATTATGCTGTAATTATGATTTTATGGACCGCGTAGTTGAACCAATTAAATGTATGATTGGTGGTTGGTGGTTAGGGAAGTTATTAGATTGTACTATGTTTATGCAACTTCATTTACTTAACTTCATATGGTTGTTAAGGCAATTTACTACTATATTCATTGCTATGTACTTATCTTATTCGTCCTGTATATGCTGCACAAGCATACTCAAAATTAACAAACACTAACACCAGGCTCAACACAATGAGTTCTCATAATTCCACCAACAAATTTAAATGTTTTCTCGTGTGTCAGCCATCAACACGGAAAGTGTTACTCCCACACAACATCAAGTACTTGAATCTAGTAAATTATTGCAGAGAAAAGTTCTCCATCAGCGTAGATGTTATGATATCGCTGTCCTACGAAATATGTTCTGAAGTAATTGATGTTAATGATGATGAAGACGTTGAAAGCTTTGTGTGTGATTCTTCACATGTTACCGACCAAATATCAAAACTGTTTATCAAGTTGCACGAGGCTAAAACGTATTCTTCTTGTAAGTCTGCTGATTTTGATTTAAATAAGTATTACATACCTGATGCATCATCACAAAATAATCCCAACAAAATGTTTACACATATGCCTGACCCTGCAATTGCACCTGAAATTGATATTAAAGATAATTACAGATATAACTTGGAAAATAGAGTTCCATGTAGCATTAAAATGGGTGATAGATTTATTGATAAGGAAGAGTGTATAATTGCAATAGCAAAGAAAGCTATAATAGAAGGGTTTGAATTTTACGTTATTAAATCTTGTTCGAAAAGGTATAGTGTAAGATGTGCTGTTCCAGAATGCAGTTGGAACATTTACACACGAAAGTTTTCAGATTCCAATATTTTTAGGGTCACCAACCTTCACCCTTCACACACATGTGAAAAAACACAATTACTCCCTAACCATAGGAATGCTTCAAAGGTTATAATTGGTCACATGATCATGGAAAAAATGAGGAACAACAGACGGGTGTATATAGGTACGGACATAAAGACAGATTTTAAAATAGAATGGAAAATAGACATTTCTTACCTTCGGGCATGGACTGGGAAAAATTATGCACTAAAATTGTTGTACGGATCCCATGCTGAATCGTTTTCCATCTTACCCAAATATTGTTACAACCTTAAATTGGCAAATCCGGGTACTGTGACACACATTGAGACAGATGCAGAAGGACAATTCAAGATGTGTTTTGAAGGCTTTGGTGTTTCGGTAAGCATAATTAACGAATTATATCAAATTTATATATCATACTATTTTTATTAAATTTATTTTTTAAACTGACTTATCTGTTTTTAACAAAATAGATCCGAAGTTTCTTAAAGTATATGCGGCCGCTTATAAAGATAGATGTCGCGCACCTAAAAGGAAAGTACCTTGGAACCAACCTGCTTGCTGTCGGAATGGATGCTAATAATCAGATAATACCACTTGCAACGGGTGTAGCTCAGGGCGAGACTGTTGAATCATGGTCCTAGTTCCTGTCGAAGCTGAAGGAATGTATCAGTAAACGTGATGGTTTTGCTATTATATCTGATAGGCATTACGCCATTACCATTGCATGTCAAACTGTTTTTCCCCAAGCCTTTCATGGGTACCGCTGTCAGCATTTGATGATGAATTGCAGATTGAAAAGTAAAAAGCATAAGGGCCTATTTTGGAAGACATGTAAAGCGTACTTGGAGACTGATTTTCAAAACATAATCTCTGAGATTAGAAGGTTAAAACCTGAAGCGTACAGAAAACTAGAAGACGCTGGTTTTGATAGGTGGTCAAGAGCATACTGTACAGGAAAAAGATACAACTACATGACATCAAACAGTGCCGAGTCAATAAATTCGTTAACCAAGTTTGTGCGCAATGTTCCAATAACAATGTTAATAGAGTATTACCGAGAGCTTATTCAATGGTGGTTCTGTGAGCGTAGATACAACGGTGAAGGTAATGCTGTGAAAGGCACGCATGTGGATTTCTTATTTTAATCATTGTTTATTTCATATTAAATTTTATTTATTTATTTTTGATTGGTCATGTATGTTTTAACAACGATTAATATGAATACCATTTCATAGGTGAACTGCCTGCAACCGCGTTGACAGCTTGGGCTAGTGGTAAAGTTAATGACAGGATGATAAAAAGCAGTACATGGGTTGTCCGTGGTATTCAGCATGCACAAATATATGAGGTTAGGGACCACAAAGTCGTGCACACGGTTAAATTGACAGAGGTGATTTTAGTTGCCGCAAATGGCAACTTTCCGGATTACCTTGCGGGCACGTTTGTGTTGTGGCTAGATTTTGTCACATGAGTAACTGTAATCATTGAGCAAAGGGTTGGTTTTCCCAAACAATTCTGAAACGTACATATGAACATTTGGTGCATCCTCTTCGAGACACGTGGGAAACTCCAGTTGACTTGCAAGTTGTTTTACTGCCTGCTCTTGTTAAGCGGCAACCTGGACGACCAAAGGCAAATCACCGTATAAGATTACAAGGGGAGGAGCCTAGGATCATACATTGTGGAAGATGTGGTACGGGAGGACACTATCGAGACGCTTGTCTTGAACCATTGCCAAGTGAGAACGTAAGTTTTTCAGTTAATTTATCACTACTTAGTTTGTGTGTATGTTGATATTCCTAACATACCATATGCACTCGTCCATTTACAGCTGCGGCGTACACAAAATACGAACGACGACCGAGAATTTGCTGATGATGCCCCGTTGGAAGATGAGATGGATTACGATCAAGATGATGATGCCCGGTGGAAGATGCGATGGAATCTGAACACTATAATTCGCCTGCAGCTTACAACGAGTCGTCAATGGGTGACGCCACGGGGTTATCACAATATTTGTCGGATGATACTTACTACTATCCTCAGTTTGAGGTTTAATGGTTATGTGTCCATATAGTATAAACAATCAAGGATGGACTTCAAAAAAGTCACTGTAATGCATGTTGAACAATTTATGCTGATATTTCTATTAATTCTCTATTAATTCTAGTTTTAACGAGCAATATAGCCCGGTCAAATTAAATTATCATAGTATAACTAACGAATGTAATCATGAAACCTTGTTTCTTGGGTTAATGACTCAAATTTACACCAATAAATAGTACAAATACATAAACTTGACTAAAAAACGTTCAATCACATTCGGTACCACACTTGGTCAAGTAATTGATGTGTTCTTTTTAAAAACAATTTTATCAAACACGTCTATGATATTTCTGCATGGGAAAGTATACATAAGGTGTGAATTAATTACAATTAAAGACCTGCATTGAATATTCACCTGTTCACTTTCCATTATACTTCTTTATATACGCTTGCATCATGTCCATAGTAATCCATATGCTCTAACTTATCTACACCCTCTAAAAAACGCTAAGTCTCATAAGAATAAAATCAATGGAACTCCTATGATCTATCAACTAAAACAGATTTTTGGCACACAGAAACTTCACGAATGCTTCAAGCTTCTGACTGTTCATGAGAAACTCGAAGACGAAGCCTTTATTAGGTACCTAGGCGAACGACCCAGTGAGTTGGAAGCCAAGATAAAAATAAGAACAACTAGAATGGCAGAACTCTGGTCGATCGACCACGAAGATGAAGTAGTTGGCTGGGTTATATATGAAAACTTGCGTAAGGTTCAAATCAGAGAATGAATAGGGTTGGAGGCGTTAACTGCTATCATGTCTGAAGTACGTGATGGGTTGAACGAGAAGGATGAGCAAATCGGCAGTTATGACTCATTTGAAGAATAGTTCATGTTTGATTTAGTTATTTTCGTTGTTTGTGTATGGTCTGTTGTTGGGTTTGTAAGCGTTTAGGATGTGCGTGGTGTTGGTACTGATATATATCAAAGGTTTTGTAACCATCAACTGACTGTATCTTACAACTAATATATCTAAAGTGATGAACACTAATCGGTCGCTATATTATATTACATAATATATGTTATGTTTAACACTATGAAGATGTTATGTTTGTAGATTTATTGTTGTAATAGTATTTAAATTGACACATATTACCTTACATTAGTGAAAATAAGTTGTCCATTACATTATCCATAAGTCGGTTAAAAAAATACAATACTACTGATATCCATTACATTATGCATTGGGTGAAGCATAAACACCTTAATTGTCATTTGGGTTTCACCCAAATTGACTATTACCCTGGTTCAAACTACCCTCTTACCGGAACAAATTGCAACAATCCTGCAATGAATATGGTTACAAATTAGTTAGAAGACATCCAAACAATGCAACCTTACAGAAAGAGGTTTTTAACAAACTAAACTAGCACAAGGTATGCCTACTATATCTTTAATCAGGATAAACAAAATATATATATCTAATAGATATTAATTTAACAACCTTTTTTACAGATAATCAACATAAAGAGACAACTTGAAAACATGAAAAAATCTTGTTGAACATCTAAAGCCAAAAAGACCCATTCAAAACGACATAAGAAAAAATAAAATAAAGGCTTAGAGCTCCATAGCCTGTAGCTTTTCAATCAATTTCAAGAGATCAGCCGCCAGATTTCGTTTCTTCCTGGCATTCTGAAGCAGCATTGAGATCTCTGTTAGGTCTTCTGTTTGCAGCCGGTTCAAATGATCAAGGCTTTGCAAGGTGGAATCAAAAGCAAACAATAGCTCTAGCTCCCGAATAACGGACTCCCTACCGGTCACCCTGGATCTTATTTCATTGGCTTTTTTGCTCAAATCAGCTTCCTCAAGTATGATAACATCAACTTCTCTCTTAAATTTAACGATCATCATGTCTTTCACAAGCCTTGAACCCGCAGCTCTAGCCAACTCATCGAAGAAAGGCATTCGAGTGGTCATTTTCTTTTTTTTTTTTTTTTTTTTTTTTTTTTTTTAGTTTAGAGAAATGTGTGTAATTTTTTTTCTCAAAGATAGGGAATTGATTTGATAGAAGACCTTGAGACACCACTTTATAACACTAAGCCATGATTACATACACTTCCCATACATCCAAAAACAATTAATGCTCATCCTTTCATATACTTAAGTAGTTTGACCAAAAAAAAACTATTAACATTTTTTATTTAATAAACCAACATAAACAAATAAGATTTAATCAATTTAAGATTTGGTGAACACATTAAATTGAATGTGATGTTGTTAAAGTAAGGTGTACTTTTTTTTGTACTTCACCATTAAATAAATAGACCTAACACAACCATCCCCAACCCCATTACAAAATATCTACACCTTATTTGATCCCCAATCTAAATCTTTCTACAGTTGCAAACCCTAAGTATGTACATACCAAGGATCTGTCAGTGTGGGTTGCCTACAGTATTGCGAACATCCTGGACACCAACTAACCCTGGCCGCAGATTTCATTGTTGTCCAAAAACAGTAAGTATTGACAGTTTAGACATGTATAGTTGCATTTTATGAAACTATAATGTAGATATGTTTACTTTTAACAAGGTCAAGACAGTTGCGGGTTTAATGGGTTTTTTGATCCACCAATGTGTCCAAGATCTGTGCAGATTATTCCAGGACTGCTGAGGAATATCAATCGGGCTCAACAGATGGCAACAACATATGAAAAAAGAGCCACAACATTCAAGAACCTTTTATTAATCAGTTGGTTGTTATTTGCTATGTATTTCATGTTAAGCTAGACCTCATATTAATTGTTTACCATTGTTATGCTAGACCTATTATATCTACCATTTTATGGGCTGGCATACTAAATGTATTCGGTTATGGTTATCAATGAATATAATGTTTTAAAACATGCGATAGTTGGTCAAGAACATAACACTTACTTGTCTATACCGACAGCTGACCATGGTTGTGAACGGCTTGTGAAGTCTGTGTTACAAGCTACCAAGTAACGACTTTATGTTTTAGATAAAACCTAGCCAGTTGTTCGCGATATGAAAGGGCAACCTGAATAGGATCTTCCACATCCAACGATTTGCAATGCGACAGCCGGTATAAAAAAATACAGGCCCATATACCACAATCTCCGAAAACCCCACCTTGCTTAGGAACTCGCTCAGCATTCTTAAATGAAATTGTATATTTTGCGGGATCGATTCCCTTTTTATGGAATACATTTGTCTTTTCAAGCACATATGGAAGTTTAACCTGTTTAAAAATGTAACAACCAAATATGACTGATGTATCAACTCTGAAGCATAAACTAATGAAAATAACTGATATATTTTAACAAAACAAAGATCATAAAACACATTAACTAGGAAGTGAACACAACTTTTATATTGTCGCAGTCACTACCATACAACTCTAATTATAAGATACATACGTACTACTCGTAATAACTAGTATATAGAACCATCTTGTTCAGTCAACAGAATCAACGACTCCTTGTAGGGCCCCATGTAGAAAGTACCAGCATCTCCTTCAACACAAACATTATGAAACTGTTGTGACCAATGTTGGTAGACTTCTAGGGTGTGTTCAGCTTGGAACGGCGTCTCCACCTCAATTATAGGTTCTTCGAAAATGGTAAACCCTAGTAACTTTAGGCAACAATGGGTCACATTGGTGAAGTTTAATATAATCCTTCCTGTAAGAGAAGCACCCTCCAACTCTAACATCCTAACACAAAACACGTTGTTCACATCTGAGAGGATGTTTGCATGAATAACAACAGCGCCTCTATGAGCAAGTATTGTGAAAGGGATTGGTAGATGGACTCTTATACATTGAGGAATCTGGACTTCTAGAAATGTTTGACTAATCATATCAAACGACATCAGCATGTAACGTTTGTAGGAGGGACCATCGGATTCATGTTGAACAATGTTTTCGCTAGCGACCCAGAAAATATGTCTACCGATTATTGCTTGCGAGGACCTTTTCAGATGTATCGATTCACGAGGAGTATTTTGCGGTTCTATAGGCCTCCAATGTTTTGTGGCAAATGAAAACACGGTAACAAACCATTTGCCGTGTCCGGTTTTAGGTAAAGAAATATGTAGAACGGTAGGATCCAGATTTTCGGGAGAAACACGAAATCCAATAAAAGATTTACGACCACTTTTATTTCTTAGCCAGTTTGGGACCATTAACCCAACAAATTTCCTTAATGATGGGTTCCAAATGACAATGCACTTATAATAAGAATGAAAACACCAAACTCCTTCATTTGTACCAACTGGTGTAAGGTCAATGTAAGGGAAGTTCATAAAGTCAAAAGATCGTGGGAAAGAAGGAACCATTAAATTGAGTGGGAGCAAGGAAAGATCGTCATCAACCAGATACAAGTAACCAAAGTGACCTTGGTCATAGGTTAAAGTAAAACGATAGGTTTGACTTAGACGAACTCCATAGCCAATAACGAAGTTTTGACTGTCTATGGAATTCTTCCAGCTTTTAGAGACGGTTCGGAACTGAAGTAAAGCCTTTACGGGAAGTCTGTTCATGATGGAAACTTGTATTTCGAAAGGTATGTAGTCGGACATTTTTGGAGTTTAGGTTAGTTATGTGAGAGTTGGGTTTTGGAATCAGATTTTATTGTGAAAGAAAAGAGAAAATGTTTGGAATCAGGTTTTATTACAACAAAGAGTGAAAGGCAAGCTTAAGGGTCGCATAACAAGAATATTTTAAAATAGGAGATCATTTATTTCAGCCACCCTCCTTCATAGGTTAACCCATAGTTTACCCCTTCTATTTATGCCAACTTTGCAATTCATTAAATAACTATTTGTTCATATAATAACTAATTTACTAACACATAATATAACTAGTTAAGCTAGTTATATTACCTTTAAACAATCCCGCAGGTTGACATACCATGAACGTCATTCGGTTTTGTGTGTCTCACCGCTGTCATAAAATGTAACCACACCAGTGCGAATATCAAACTGTGCGACAAGCCAGTGGGTGAACGGTTCGTTAATAGGAATTAAAACCTACACCGATCCAAATAGTACCATGGGATGTGTTAATATGTGGAATCATTCTTGTAATATACAGACTAGCATCGTACAGTTAGTATAATGAAAATTATAACAATCACACATGGTACGTAGGTGTAAGCATCAAACATTCACCTGCTCAACATTAGCCCATGGAATACTGTATGTTTTCCCGTTAGCATACCAAAGTGGCATGGATTTTTGGAGGAGCAGTTGAACAAAGTAGCTGCTAACCATTGCCCAGTTAGCATTTCCAGGTCTTATGTGCCACACGTACCTCACCCAGAGTTCTATGTGCTGTTGAAAAAACAAACACAATTAGGTGGGTTAAAAGAACAACAAGACATACATTACAGTAATGTTACTTTAGTCTGTTATTAATACAGTTAAATAAAGGGTTTATGTATGTTTAATAACCTCATCCGTGATCCAACCTCTTCTAGGTAGATCTAAGCAAACTAAACTTTCCCAGAACCTACGGTCAACGCAAACATCTTCACACCATGGAAACTTACAATAAAGCGGTCCAGGCTGTCCAAGAAAGAAATCATATTCCTCACTTAAATGAACTGTGTTCATAGTAGAGTTACATCAACTAAGGTCCTGAATAAAATAAAAGTTTATGTGAGTGTACAACACATCAACTTAAAACATGCATCGTCTGAAGGACATAAATTGGAATGTAAATGTAAATATATGAAACTAGTGTTTTATACTTCTTCCCAAGGTTCAAAATCTTTGAGTAAACCCGTCATATCTGGATCTACGATGCCGTATGGTCTTTTCCTATGAGACTTAATATATTTCTCTGACCAATAATAAGATGATACGTCCTGTGAACCGTCCATCCACTTTGTAGGACCTAACCGCTGCCTGTACCTTCTCATATGAGCTGAATTCATAAACTCCCTTGAATTATTCTTCTTCTCAGCTTCAAGCGTCGCCTTCCTTTCTTGTTCGGCTCTAATCTTTTTTTCCTCCTCAAAGCGCAATTTATTCTCCTCTTACAGTATCTTTTCTTCTTCTAGACGCCATTTTTCTTCATCATCCAATATCAACCTTAATTCATCTTGGAGAAAACATTCCTGTCGACAATGTAGATATATGCATAATAAGAATGGAAAAGTGGTATGCTAATTGTTTAGAGATTGGTTGAGTAAATTGCCTGAACAACAGCGTCATCAGGGTCAACTTCATTGGTGGACGAAATCAATTCAAGGAAGTCATGATTTAGTTCATCACATAACTCAGCACTTAGGTTGCGGAAAACGTCATTAAACTCCAAAGTATCTGTGTAAATGAATATACTTAAAGTGTATGCAAAATTAAGCCATATGTGAATGAATGGTAGTTGTAGCAATTAAAAGTGTATGCAAAATTATATTAATTGTTACCGAAACACCCCCAATTTTCTCACGTCCGAGAACCTGCAAATTAATTAGTAAAATGGTTATACATACTTAATACAAACTAGAGGAATAAGATTCATTTCCTGCTATTTACTTACGAAAATTACCTGAATAATAGCTTCAAGTTTGAAGACACGGACATTCAATTGGCTAATCACATGATCCTTAAGCCTGATCTCGTTCTTAATACTAGTCTCAGTCCTGTCAACAATTGGCACGTCACTACAGCGGATACGACCACGCTTCAGTGCTGCAGCACACTTTTGTAGATACACATCGTAAGGATGTGACGCTCTATTTGGGGGAGCCCTAGGTACGTATTCCATTGAAAATTCCCGAAAATTATATACCAATCAGATTGCTGCTCGGATATAGTAGGTTTGAGATCATAAATAACCTTCGAGTCCTTGACAATATAAGCCAGTAATAAGATTAGTAGATATGAAAATATATGAAAATACAAGAAAAAGTTACAAACTGAATACCTTTCTGAATAAGAAACCATAATCTGATCGTTTGAAAATGTGGTTCCGGGACCACGCTAATCCCCTTGGTGTCACATCTGAAACCTTATTCCACCATTGTTTGTTGTTTTCAAAAGACTCCAAAATCCATAACTATGCATAACATAACGTTCCATAAAAATTATTAAACTAAAATTACAAACATTCACCTTGATTACATGTATATTGGTTCGCTAACCTTGAAAGCCCAAACAAAACCAGATAGCATATACGAGGGAATATAGTTCCTAAAACTGTTTAGGCCATGCAGGTGAGACCATTTTTGCTTATGTACTGCATTTAGCATTTGGTCATACAAATGACGCCAGATATGCTCACCCCATGGAAAAGCATTCCACTCTTCTAGGGTTTCAACCAACCTCGGAAATGTGTCTTCAACATGATGCGTCAACAGACGACCCATAAAAACCACCTCTAACAACAAAAGCAGACATACACGAACTGCGTCATCATCAAAAAGCTTACTAAACAACTCTTCATCCTCAATGACACTTAAAAGATCTGAGTTGGAAACTTTTACACCTGCCCTGTTTGGAAATACTCTTGATAGAATTTTAATCTCCCCGGAAGTAAATAACCCAAATGAGATAGTTCCAAAACGAAATCCTGTTATAAGTGAAAACTCGGGTCGACCAAAATGTAAACTGTGACCTTCAACAGAGTATACAAGCGGCGTATCATAATGATGATCATCTACATGTGCTTGTTTTTGCAGTATATAATCAATCATATGCGGTTCATGCTAAAAAAAACTTAAGATCCAACCATTTTCCAAAGCACGTCATCATAAACATTTTCCTTCTCTTTTTACTCAGTTTCTCTTTAACTAAACACAAGTATTTCAACTTGCTTCTGATTAGGACCTTTGCTTCATATTCCTATCGGATAAAAAAATAAATGACGTGTTAATAAAAGCTAATAAAACTGAAAAACAAACACCATATAACACATATAATTGATTCAGAGTATTGGACATTCGCAAAGTAATTACCACACAACTCTAATTGATTACGAGTGGTCCTATAACTGATTAGTACAAAATTGTACTTTGAACAGTCACTCGCTACCTCATTCACATGACAAGGCTTTTTTTTTTTTTTTTTTTTTTTTTTGCATAACGGCTGCACAAAACGAACATTATGCACAAACGTTATCATGAGAATGAGTTAGCAAGGGACAGTTCAAAGTTCGAATGTATACCAGTATAGTAATGTAAGGTTAACAATACCCACTATATAATCAATTATTGTTGGTGCATAATGATAATGGTTGTATCATCTTTGTAAGGTGTTATGTATCATCGTAGTAAAGATTAAATTAACAATAAATAGCGTAGATAGTTAACAAAGCATAAGATGCATTGCATTAACGTACGTACAAGCATGTTACAAAATGGGCTGATAACACAGCCTAACTTGAAAACCTACGCTAATACAACCATACACAAACCAAACTTAAAACTTCACCCTAGAAACAAAGACCAAACGCTTGACAAAAGAGTACCATGAATGACAGAAGATGCACAAGAGACCACTACTGCAGAACCATTCACTGGTTCTGGTTGCGCATCTTCACCACAAAGGCAGTCTTCCTCATTATCTTAATCTGGATCTCATTCATGGCACTCATAAGCTTCCTACACCGGGCGAGATCAGCATCCTGTTGTTGCCTCAGAACCTGGGCACTCTCATATGCAATAACTGATCCTTTCAAGCGATTCAGTTCCCCTATGTATTCAGCCCTTTCCTGAACACGGAGAGACAACTCAGATGCCAAGGCGTGCAGGTTACCCACAAGAGCAAAGTCCCTTGCATTTTCACGCTCAAAGAGCGTAATCATCATATCCCTAAGGTAATGGGAGTTGGATGCACGGACCAGCTCAGCTAGCCTGGTCTCTTGAGGTTGGCTTGCAGGTGGGTGCATTGGAACTGGTCGTAACACTTGAGGTTGGTCTTGAGGTGGATGCATTGGAGTTTGTTGTGCCACATATGTTATGGATGTTGTTTCAAATGGTTGAAGCTGGTTTTGTTGGGGGTCATTTGCCATTGTGTTGGATTGGATAAAGACTTATTTCTTCTTAGTGAAGTTTTCTACTTTTGTGATATGCAACTTAGACTCTTTGGCACCCTATTTATAGTAAAAAACTAATCATAAACTAATGCTATACAACCTTATATTAATGATACTCTACAGTTGGGTCATATCAAAGTTCTTAATAATGGCAGGGAACTTAAATGTGCATCAGTTTGGGCTTTGAGAGGGTAACAGCCATGTCAAATCACAATTAAACCCATAAATTTCTACTTTTATGATATGCAACTTACACTCTTTGGCACCCTATATATAGTAAAAAACTAATCATAAACTAATGCACAACACCCTTCTATTAATTGGGTCATATTAAAGTTCTTAATAATGACAGGGAACTTAAATGTGCATCAGTTTGGGCTTTGAGAGGGTAAGAGTCATGTCAAATCACAATTAAACTCACCAATATCCATTTGCAATGAATTAAACATATTCTAATTGCTTAAATCAGATGGTTGTACAGTTGCATTCAAACTGGGCTTATTTTCAACTCGGCCACTTCACACACTACCAATAAAACTATAAAATTAAAATGAAACATATATTCATACAACATATTACATACCCAACCTAAACCAACTTACATATACAAACACATTCACACTCAAGACACACGAGTACAACATAAACATTAACCAAATAACCACAAAAAACAGAGCAACTATTTAAACTAAATAAAAACCCACATCATGCAACTTACACTTTCACGGAGCTGAAGAGTAATGATCATAAAAAGGACAATACCAATTACTACTCCCATGTCCAATCCAAGTTAATTAAATAAATGATAAAAAGGACAATACCATTATGCAACATACGCTTTCACACTTCCAACCATACAACTTGATAATAAACTGTATAACCCTAAGAACAGCCTAATCCATATACAAAAAATTAACTAAGCAAAAGGATAAATGTTAGATCCTATTAAACCATAGGCATGCAAACTAGTAACATACAACTATGACGGTCGTCGAGCAATTACCTTAGGAACCCACATCTTTTCAGTCGTTCTTGTAAATGTTGACGGTTATATAAATAACTAATACATAAACGGCTCTAAAGGTTTTTTTATGAATTTTGTCGTTTGAGTTGCAAGGTTACAAGTAAGAAGCGTATCTAAGAAGAAGCTCTACAGTATTAAGTGAGGGGGAGTAGGAGGACTAGTGTCCTCAACACACTATATATCTATTTATTAAAAATAAATATATTCAAATTTGACTTAAAATTTCAGATTTTGTAATTCAAAATTTAAAAATTTTGAATTTTTGGTTTCAAAATTTACCACCAAAACATAAAATACTTACAATTTTGTTTTTAATTTAATATTAGTGGGAAGAGTATTCAACACACTACTTAATATTATATTATTTGTAAAGTACAAAGCGCATAACAAAGTACATATGTCAAATCAATTTTAAAATAGTTAGAATTTATTAACTAATTTAATAATAATTTAGTGAGGAGTACTCAACACACTACTTAATATAATTTTATTTAAAAAGTACAAAGCGCATAAAGTACATATGACAAATTTGCATAATAGTACAAGTTACAATACATGCTATATTTCACATGTCAAATCGAATAAAATTTTGTACAATTCGCATACAAGGTATAATTACTATTACAAATGTCAAATCGAACAAAAGTTGTACTAGTTGCATAGAAAAATGATGAATATTTTATTTGCAAAAAATGGTACAAGTTGCATAATAGTGAAAGTTGTCAAATCGAAAAAAAGTTTGTACATTTCGCATAAAAGGTACAAATACTATTGCAAAGGTCAAATCGAATTAAATTGTACAAGTTGCATAAAAAAATAATGTATATTTTATTTGCTATAATCGTACAAGTTGAATAAAAAAAATAATGTATATTTTATTTGCAAGAAAAATGACACTTACACATAGTACTACTTGTAAGAAAAAGAACACTTACACAAGTGTACTTGGGTCTTACACACACTTACACACATGTACTTGATTTTGGGGCAAAAATGCCATATGAACATAATGGCATAAACCACATAAGTCGAATTGGGGCAAAACCCTTTACTCAAATTCGCATAGGGCTAGGCTTGAAGCATGGTGAAGCTCATGGGGCAAATACACAATTACCCAAAAAACAAACATAAACCTCTGTCCTCTTGTAGATAAAAGAAGAGAAAAAGTACTTATTGAGAAAAACAAACACCTTAATTAGTGAAATGTAGTTAGTGAGATTTCATAAAATTTTGTGAGTCGAGTTATATTACAAACCAAACATTCCTCACATACCAAGGAACTCATCCCCACCATCCATCTAAAAAGGAAATCAATGGTTGAGATTAAAAGGATTTTATTATTTCACCCATTTTTTATAATTTAAATATCTCTTAAACCGTTAATCGTTAAGAGAAAATAATTACACCATCGCGACGGGCATTTAATTATCTTTCTATAGACGGGCACTTTGATATACTTTCAAAAAAAAAAATCATTTTTTTCACGTTTTTTTTTCCTGGCCGAAAAAAAAATCATATATGATATTGCATATCATATATGATATGCAATATCATATATGATATGTAATATCATATATGATATTATATGTAAAATCATATATGATATTGCATATCATATATGATATGCAATATCATATATGATTTTACATATAATATCATATATGATATTACATATCATATATGATATTACATATCATATATGATATTATATGTAATATCATATATGATTTTTTCGGCCACGAAAAAAAAACGTGAAAAAAACGAAAAAAAAAATTTTGTCGAAAATATATCAATTAGCCTATCTATAGAAAGATAATTAAATGCTCGTCGTAACGGTATATTTTTTTTCGCTTAACGATTAACGGTTTGAAAGATATTAATATTTGAAAAAAAAATGATGAAAGTGGGTTTTTTAAATTGTTGGGATTAATCTCATCCATTAGATCAAATAAAGATAAAGAGAAGATGGAGGGTGGAGATTAGTCCCTTGGTATGTAAAAAAAGTTTGGTCCTCAAATGATCTTTACTCAAATTTTGTATATCGGAAAAATGAGGAATATTGAAGTTTGATTTTTGGGTAGCCAGAACACAAGCAAAAGCCAAAGGGTTTAGTTGTAAAATCTGAATAGTGTAAGGTCCAAGTCATAACATCACTTTGGAGTCACCTGGTCAAACACATAAACCCTAAACCCCTAATTTTAGCCGGAGAACAAACACCCAATCTCAATCTCAATCTCATCAGCGTTTAATCTCACTCAGGTCAATATTATATTCATTCTTTAAACAATCACTATTCTTTTATTATTCCATTCTTGTGCAATTAAATTTGTTTCATTATTCACATTTACTGTATATTAGAAACATTAATTAATTTCAGTTATCTTACTCATTACTACTTGTATTAATTAAGGAAGATAATTTGTATGTGACACATGTGTTATTGATAATGTACAAGAATGTATATAGAGTACAACTCTTTAATGCATAAATTGGTCTAGGCCATATGATGCCAATGCTACAAACTTTTTAACTATGACATGTCAGCAAAAACTATGATATCCCCTCATTATTTGAAAGAAAAATAAGTACAATGGAAGTATGCCGCCGTTTGAGACGTTGATCAGATTAAGTTTGATTGTGTTATTGCAGATTTATTGCACCCACAGATTGCTTCACAGTATTAGTGATATAATCTGACAAAATGTTGCCTACTGATACGACGAAGAAACTATCGTTTAAACGGCTTATTAGTGATGGAGATTTAGTTATCGTATACGAAAAACACGATAACATGAAGGCTGTTAAGGTATCTGAGAAGTCTGTTCTCGAGAATAGGTTTGGTGTTTTTAAGCATTCCGATTGGATTGGGAAGCCCTTTGGATGTAAAGTGTCTAGTCATAAAGGTGGATTTGTTTACTTGTTGGCTCCCACTCCGGAACTTTGGACGTTGGTTTTGAGTCACCGGACGCAGATTCTTTATATTGCGGATATTAGTTTTGTTGTGATGTATTTGGAATTGGTTCCCGGTTGTGTGGTGCTTGAATCAGGGACTGGAAGTGGGTCGTTGAGTACTTCGTTAGCAAGGGCTATTGCTCCCACGGGACATGTTTATACGTTTGATTTTCATGAACAGCGGGCTGCAGCTGCTAGGTAAGGCCTTTCGATTTTATTAATTTTTAGCGTATATGTAAAGCTATTTTAGAGCGTGTGATGACGTGTGTTTCATGTTATGGAAACAGAGAAGATTTTGAGAAGACGGGATTGAGCAATTTGGTGACGGTGGGAGTGAGAGATATTCAAGGAGAGGGGTTCCCGAAAGATTTAAGTGGTAAAGCAGATGCGGTTTTTTTGGATCTACCGCAGCCTTGGCTGGCTATCCCTTCTGCTGGTGAGATGTTGAAACAAGATGGTGTCTTGTGTTCGTTTTCACCTTGCATTGAACAAGTACAACGTTCATCTGAAACGCTCACATCAAAGTTTACTGGTATGCTTTTCTGTTTAATGTATAGATATATAAATATAGCTTTCTCTATATAGTTTAGAACTTTTGAGGTCTAATGTTTTAGTAATATTTTCATCTCTAAGACCTTGAAAACCTTTTGACCACTGAATTTCGAGACTCGTTTACTTATAAATGATTAAATTCAGGTCACATTTTAGCTCTAGTGTGTCATATTGTTAGAATATAGGGAAAAAAAGTTAGCTAAAAGGAAGTGGGTGAAACGGGTTGAAAGTTGCTCAAAGCATATTTTTAATGCATTAAGCCTTCTACAGTGAAAAGATTGATTGTTTGCTAAGTATTTGTATTTAGATTTGTAATCATATATGACACACTATTTACTTATGTTGAGACTAAAAATTATAGACAAAATGGGTTTATGGTCAACCCACTGACATGTACAAAAGCATACCTATGGACCCGTTTTGCCACATCTAGTACAAAATGAAGGCTATAATACAATACAAATGTTAATATGAGTGTTAATCCATAGATCTGGCTTCAAATTTCTAATTTGCACTGGTGTGAAAGTAATTCGATTTTGAGGAACATGATGGCCAACTATAGAGATAATAAGCTTCTGATTTTAATGTAATATACATACTGGATATGCAGATATAAGAACGTTTGAGGTCCTTCTGCGGACATATGAAGTTCGAGAAGTGAAAATGGATCAAAGTCAAAGTGAAGAAGGTACTCCTGGGTCCCGTCCACTCAAAAGGAAACACCGTGTAAGTGAAGCAAGTCAGTGGCAACAGGATAATTCTGGTTCATCTGTTGTGATGGCTAGACCATCTGCTGAGGCAAAAGGCCACACAGGCTATCTAACATTCGCTAGACTTAAATGTGTTGCATGATGATACCTTGGATATGATGTTAACTTCATTTTTGGCGAGCACTTGTTTTTGGCTCATGTATGTCTTTTTGTAGTTTAAATGACTAGCAATTTATATTGTTTCATTCGAAGGTTGTTGCATTCTCTCTTGATTATAAATGATCATAAGTTTTCCTTGCATCTTTTCGTGAAGCAGAAGCATGCCATAGCTGTACTGATAATATAATTTAACAGAAGTGACCATACAATTGCAGTTAAAATAAACTTCAACGGTGAAAACATGCTTAACTTTAACGTGAGCATTAAAATATATGGAACTCTGTTTGTTTGTTTTTGTTTTTGTTTTTTTTGGTATGTGACAAAGCTCATTGAGTTACTTGTGCTTAAACTTGTTCACGTTAAACTATTTTGATCACTCGGAGTGTACTTTCTAATTGTGTGTGTTTTTTTATTAGTGTCTTTCAGTTGAGCTTTTCAATTGGACTCAAGCTTATGCTGAGGTAGTCGAGTTTGGCTTATTTGCAACCCTATAATTGCAGGGTGCTGAATTAATCTTAAGTACACTGTACAAGTACATAACCCAGTAATTAAAGTGTGTCCATCAAAGCAATTCTGTAGAAGACAATTGACATAGTACATGCATAGGTAACAAAACAAACTTGAACACAATTCTTTGTCCGGCCAAGAGGGTATTTAGACAATACCAGAAATACATTACATAACGAAGTCCAAAAGTAAGATCATGAACTACAAGCAGTTCAAAAACTTGCTTATAATCTCAACAGAAGACATGAAAAAATCCTAGGTTAAGAACTTAGACATTATTGGTAGAGCATCTCCAAAAAATCCATCTCCTTCTTCAAATCAAACTCCAACTGACTAGTCAAATGAGACGGCACGTGGTCATAGTCATAACTGCTCTCATTGAGCATTGACCAGCCTGGCACATAACCAAGCATAGAACCAAAACTGTACTCCTCTAAAGGAAATGAGGCATTCACATCAGATACAAAGCTCGCCTGCAGAGGAGGGACCGGGACACTAACCACTTGAGGTTCATTATCATTATTTTGCCTGATGTTAATTTGATCCTCAGATGAAGATGAAGGGACACTTCTGATGTACTCTTGCAAGAGGGACTGATACTTGGGCTTGCCACGCCTCCTAGACGACAGCTGTCTCCTTTTGGTAGCGTTCCAATGGTTCTTGATCGTGTTTTCGCTCCTACCAGGCAACCTCCTCGCTATTTCTGACCATTTGTTTCCAACTTCTTTGTGAATTGCTATCAATAGCTTGTCTTCTTCCTCAGACCATGCATCTTTCTGCAAATATGTTCATAAGAAATCAAATAACCACAGTAAGAACTAGAGGTTGCATAATGGTTCAAATTAGGTTTTTTTTTTTTTTTTTTTTTTTTTTTTTTTTTTTTTTTTTTTTTAACCATGGGTTGTGCTATATCTAAACAGATTTTTGTACCTTTTTTTCCTAGAATATTATTAATAGTGGAAATGATGATACCGTAATATCTGGCCTCAGATGGTTTTGCCATCTATCTCTGCATTGCTTTGCAATCCTTCCAGGAAGCTTTTCCGCAATATGAGACCATTTGCTGTCCCCATGCTGATTCACCAATTGCACCAACAACCTGCAAATAAAGAGATCTTATTCAAATTTAAACTCGTTAAATGATTATCAACTCTTATACAGACACCTATTAGTCTGAATCCCGTGATTGTTAAGTATACTGTATACAGTAAAAGAGGACTTACCTGTCTTCATCAGAATTCCATTGTCCTTTCACGATTAGAGTTTTGCGTCTACCTTTACTAGTCTTCCTTCTTACGTTGTTCTTCCTACCATTTCCTTTCTTTTGATGCACCTTCTCAACCGATCTCAAACATGAAATGTCGTCAGGATAATTTCCAAACCCTGACCCAAACATCAGGTTGAATTGCTGTGCAACTGCTTGATCCATTGGTTGTTCTCTTGTGGACTCGTATCTGTCCTCATTGTTTTCGACTCACAAGGACTCGAACATATATAGACATCAACTCTTTTAAGTAACTATTGAATGAAGAAGCTTGATATGGACAAAATTGATCATAAGAATGACTAGGTTCCAAAAAGAATGGATTTTCGTTAGTTAATGGCAGACGATTAGGAAATTTAGGATACATCTTATCTATAGTTTCCTTGAAAGGAGTTTCAACTTATTCATATATGTACAACCTTCCATGATTGAAAAGCCAATTGTGTTATGGATAATGATGTATTTAGAAGTATATCGTTTCATTTATTTTTGGAATATTCGAGATTCATTACTCTTACTATGTCAAAGTTACCATGAGAAGAGTGGCATCAACATACGTTGAGTACCTTGAAAGATGCAGGATAACCCAACACTTGTTCAAGCTCTTTCTAAAATTATGATTATTATGTGTACGAACGCCTAGAGTCCAACACAATGTGGTGCAATGTTGGGGAGGAGGATCCTCTAAAGTTTTAAACACAACTTAGTAAAGTTGTGAGATTGTGAGCCATTGGATTTGATCCAATGGCTCATAAAAAAAATGAAAAAATAAAAAAAAATAAAAAATAAAAAAATCTTTTGATTTGAGTTGGAGCCATATTTCTTTAGAAGGACAATAATTTTCCTTGGTCATACTCTTGGACCACAGTGATGAAGAGCTGAACTAAGTTCCATTTCCGTCATATTTATAGTTTGGGACATCAACCATAAGTCCATAACTATTGTTGTTTATAAAACAGCTCTTATCAAGTACAAAATATAGGATAAAAATTCGTGTAGTCAAAATCAAAAGTGACATGGTTTTTAAGTTAAGAAATAACTGACGAAGTAGAATGCCTAAAATGGGCAAGATTTTACATCAAAATTTAACATCCCATATTTTACAGTATGATACTTTGGAAATCATATTTTCAAGTCATCAAGGATTGCAAGTCCCAACTACTTTCTTTCAACAAGCATGCCAATTACCAAGTGACCAAGAATACACTAAAAGAAAAGTGCATAAACAAAATAACAATGTTCCTAGTTCCATATATATGTTATATCATCAACCAAACATTAGAAATCAATACAAACCCAAGTGACGTTTATGAGTTCATATATATTGTTCAACAACACATTCTTAACACTAAGTACCATGTAGTCACAAACCATCTACATTGTACACCTTCCAGTGAATAAGTCCAATAGCATACCTCGCTCAAGTTTGACATTAGATTACAACATCTACTAGAGAACTACAATAACTTCTACTAAACATGTTCATTGAACTTTTAAAACATGTTAATACTGTCCGATAAAAGAATAATGGCAAAAAGTTTCAGGGGTAGCCACCATCACTTTACTCTCGAATCATACCTTCCTCGTAATCATCATTAGGACGAAAACGAGGACCATTTGACCGAGGTCCCATTGGTGCCTTGTCAAACCTTCCAGGGCTGCGGCTACGGCTGCGCTTTCCCCATCCTGAACCAGCTTTGCCAGGAGGACTTCTGCTCCTGCCACGCTTCTCTCCAACACCCCCAATGTTTTCATGGAAGCTCCTTTGCTGCTGATACCCACCAGAAGAAAACCTATTGCTGCAGAAAAATGCATCAAAATTAGCAGTTACAAAACAGTGGGTGAAAAGAATCGTACTGAAAAGATTTTAAGTTTTCGTACCTATCACGGCCTCCACCAAAACTACTCCTTCCACCAAAGCTTGAAGCAGATCGTCCTCCACGACCTCCGTCACGACCCCCAAAACTAGGATTAGAACCCCAACGCTTGAACTTGTTGCCCCCACCACCACGTGATGCCATATCTCTAATTTCAGCAGGTACACGCTGATTTGCCCCTTCTAACAATTTAACAAGTTCTGAAGCATGCTTTGCATCCTGGTCCCCAAAAAATGTGTAAGCCTCTCCAGTGGCACCAGCCCTTCCAGTCCTACCAATTCGGTGCACATAGTCCTCCACTCCCGTAGGAAAGTCATAGTTAATCACCAGTCTGTAAATAATTAATGTAACATCATTTAGCCATTTAATCCAATACGACAGCCAAAATTACTGTAAATATATTAAGCAATCTTAAACCTGATATCCTTGATGTCCAATCCACGAGCAGCAACATCAGTTGCTACAAGCACAGGAGACCTGCCACTTCGAAACTGATTCAATACATAATCTCTCTCCCCTTGAGACTTGTCTCCGTGAATAGCAGCAGCAGCAAATTGGCGTGTCAAATTCCGAGCCAACTGATCACACATCTTTTTAGTTGAACAAAAAATGATGATCTTTGATCTCGGCTCTTGAGATCTAAGTATCTGCTCTAGTCGTTTTTGTTTCTCCATTGGAGCCAAAACCTCAATATGCTGCAAACCAGACAAACACCCAAATATAAGACTTGGTAAGATCTTAAAAACAAAGATAGGTTCAGGTTTTTGTTAATTAATACGGAGTACTTTAGATTTGGTACCTGTGTGATGGACTTGTTGGCAACAAGCTCATCAACATTGCCAATGTTGACTTGAACTGGATTAACCAATAAATCTGCAGCAATTTTGCGGACTTCCTTTGGCCATGTAGCGGTGTACATAAGAGTCTGACGGCGTGCTGGGATCGCATTAACTATTTTCCTTATCTGAGGCTCAAATCCCATGTCCAACATCCGGTCAGCCTCATCCAGCACCAAGTAAGTAACCTGGCTGAGACTTATTTTTCGCATTTCAAGAATATCATTCAGACGACCAGGAGTTGCAACCACAATATCAGTTCCACGGTCTAAATCTCGTAGTTGGGGGCCCTTTGGTGCTCCTCCATACAAGCACTTCAATCCAAAATTAAAGAAAAAGATAAGCGTCAGCATAAACAAACATCATATTATGTGCATTTAAAAGATTATTAGGTTTTCAAAAAAATCAAAAAAATAAAATAAAATAAAATAAAAAATAATAATAATAATAATTCAGAACATACGGTGCATAGTATCTTTGATGACTTTCCAAACTTGACCGCTTCAACTTGTATCTGTGTAGCCAATTCTCTGGTGGGTGATAGAACCAAAACAGTTGGACCCATTTGACGATTCTTGTGGACCCTTTTAAGATGAATAAACCCAGGAATCAAGTAACCCAAAGTCTTCCCAGAGCCTGTTTTTGCAATGGCTACAATGTCACGACTTTGCAGAGCAACCGGCCATGACTGTGCTTGTATTGGAGTCGGGGCTGTAAACCCAGCCTCAAGTACCTAAAAATCAAAGAACCATCAACCCCCCATAAGCATCTGATTTCAATCCTTTATGGGCTTAGTTCATGTGATTGATGCAAAAAGCACCATCCCCACGAATTCAATCCCGCCAGGTGGAGGCCTCTTTCTTCAGACGGACCAAGCGGCAGGCAAACTGAATCATCTCCCCATCACAAGACCATGGATGATTCGGAAAGCCCGTTGAAAAGATTGGTCCACCGTTTAAGAGTACTCCAGAGAATATATATGCAACCCCATACAATAATGGTGGGGTGGCACAGCGTACGACATTTGGCTCCTCCCTGGAGCAAATATCGCACCTGGAGAAAAAAAGTACAAATGGAAAAGCAAACATGAGTCTGAAAGTTGGTGAAACTTCCGTAACGACAAAACATAGCAACATGTGCATAAAACACTTTAGTGTACCTACTTTACATATGTTCATGATAATCATCAGGACCTGCATAGATGTGACATAAAACATACCTCTCGAAGCAACTCAGACGGGAAACCAGTATCTTCAAATGATGTAAAAGGTGGAGGCACGTTGTCGCCCTAAAATTCAGGGAATAGTGTCAGAAGCCTTGTAAAGTTAGTTAAAACAGAATCATGCAAAACTAAAAAATCAAACAGGATCAGGTTCTTCGTCTTTCAACAGTTAAATATAAAAAAACAAAGAATAATTTGCATGTTCATTTACTATCTGATTGCTGTTTTCAGACTGCATTACAACACTTTATGTAAAATAAGAGAGAAGCACAGCAGAAAACTAGAAGAGGCACAATTTGACTGTGAGGACTTGCTTTCTATTTTCAGGGTATCGACTCAATGGATTCTAAAGACATGACATATGTGACCTCTGTTTGTTTTTGGGTATAATTTTTTTACGTGGCATTTACATTTTCTAAATACTACTAGTATTTGTTTAGCGATGGAGATGGTTTCCCCTATGTAGTTTATCTATCCTTCCAAATAAAGCAATCACACACGAATGCATCATCAATTTTTGCACAAGACAAAGTACAACATTAAAACAAACTGAAGACAAATTTCTCTTAACTCATATGTAATGACTCTGAATTTTGAGTATAATTTATTCAGGCAATATAAAAGTAGTTTACTCATATAATTGTGGTTCACCAGAAGACAAGAGCATAATATATTGAGAAGAAACTAGACAAAACATATAAGGCAAACACAAGGGGTAATTAACAACACAACAACTTATATTATAACATACACAAAGGTGCAAAACAATTTCAGTACAGTCTGCAAAGATTGAAGAGTTTCGGAAAAATCAATAAATAAATCAAAAGGATGCAAAATGCTTACAGTTACAGTTATCTCATGTTTCCTGCGATAAGCATCTGGAGATAAACCACTTCCGGCCGAAGGCCCATAGGGTCCAACAGCAACAGCCCCATTTGGAGTATTGTGTGTATAATGGGTCCCACTTCTTCCATTCTGACATTGGATTAAAACAAGGATCAGTTAATCATGACTAACGTAATAACAGGCTCAACATACAAAAAATAAAAACTTACTTCATGGCTTCTCGGGCCAGAGGAAAACTTTGATCCACCATTGCCATTTCTACCATATTTATCGTCATCATCAACATAGCCGCCGTTCTCATGTGAAGACGGCTGCACCTGAACTGCAGAGCTTATAGCCACAGAAGATGCCTTCTGTGGTAGACCCGAAGAACCCTTAGGGGCAGAGGGCTTTTCATACTGTGTAACATTAGTATCGGGATTCCAATAGTACAGATACCCAGTCTTGCCATCAACCAACCCTTTCCATGGTTTCGGAAGTGTCGGGTCTTCTGGAGCGTAACGAGGAGCAGCAGCCATTTCGACAAAGCAGTATAAATTAACCTACACAAAACATAATACATCAAAATTTAACTATGAACAGAATACAAACAGTTATATAAGTGGCGTGTTTGTTTATGTTCGTTCATTAAGACACTAAACCAGCGGGCAAGAACAGACACAAATAAACAGACTTTCACCAAGGTAAATAACTAAACAAACATAATATATTAAGGGGGTGTTTGTTTAAGCTTATATTAGGCTTATTAGCTTATTTTTTTCAGCTTATATTTCATAAGCCTTAATTTTCTGGCTTATTTTAGACTTATGAGCTTATATAAGTTTATAATATCATAATAAACTTACATAAGCCAACAAGTCTCAAAATAAGCCGGAAATTGGGGTTTATGAAATATAAGCCACATATAAGCTTAAACAAACACCACCTTAAATTATAATACATACAAAGTTATGCATGCCCTAATTATAATAATAATATGAATTATTGAGAGCGGATCTGAACGAAGATATGAAACCCTAATTATAAAAAACAAACATAAAAATAAAAATAAAAAGGTGTACCTTACGGCGTAACGAGTGATTGAATCTGGGGATAAATATGGAATCTGATAGTTTATTGTGTTTCCTCTCTCTGTGTTGATTTGTATGAAAATAGGATTGATAGTCAGAGAGGAAAACACGCTTGCAAAGAAGCGTAAAGGGGAGAATCTAGTTGTGAGGCCTCAAGATATTTATAAGACCAACCTAAACCAACCTTAGTTTTTCTACTTTAACTTGTAGGTCATTATTTCACTAGTTTTTTTTTTTTTTTTCTTTTTTTTTTTCTTTTTTTTTCTTTATTATTATTATTATTATTATTATTATTATTATTTTATTATAAACATAACTTTATTAGAAACACATAGGATTTACAAGAAGTTAGTAGGGAGCCGAGATACTAACTAGTAACTAGGCTCTCACTCCTTTAATTATAGAAAAACTAATCCTACTAAAGATATAAGCAGCAGCACTTTTTTATTATTATTATTATTATTATTGTTATTATTATTATTATTATCCCAAATAACACTACACCAAGATTAGAATTCATACCATGATTTTTTAATTTTATAAAAACAAACTTTTATGACTTTTCTAGCTTAGCCCACTAAATTCATAGCACTACCATTTTTATTACACAATCTCGCTGTTAAGGATCTGGTGTTTAAGTACACCTCTCTCGTAATATTGCAAGATGCCTAATTTTATTATGTCTTTAAATGATTACAGGTGACATATTATTTATCTATTCAAATATCTATACTACTTAGACATACATAAAACACATAATTGACATTGCCAAGCCTTAATCTAATATTTATCCTAAGAGTCACTTCGAGAGTCAACTTGGGTCTATCCTAAGGGTTATTTCATGACACAGGCAATAAGGATTCTTCAGACTCCATGTCTTCTTGGAAACGATCGTGATTCTTCCTTGCTCCAAGTGGATCTTCTTTTCTTCCATCCGCCCACTGGATCTCCTTTCTTTGTGTCATCTCTCCTTGTAAGGTATTGCTGGTCACCCTCATGGCTTATACAACATGCACAGCAGAAAATAAATAAGCAAAGGTCATGCATACCAAACCCCTAATATACATATCTCCTAATCAGAGATATAACATAATCTTAACACGCATAAAGGGCGTTTATTGAATAGTTACTTGATCTTGCAGTATTGTATGCTCTCAGACCTTTAAAGCTTGCACGAAATCATTTTCTTCTTTGTTGATGCTCTTGTTCAATCATATGAGGGTTTCTTGGGGAGAATCACCACCTTCGTTGCATCAGATATCCACCAGTATTGCACATGTAGAACTAGGTTTAAGAACCTATGCAGGTTGGAAAGTACGAAGTCAACTAGGGTAGTCGACTATGGGAATCTACTATAAGTCAATTTGATTGACCTTAGGGTTTCGACCCTAAGGATCGATTTAGAGGGAGAGGAGATGGAGTTTTAGGGTATAAAGGATTAATGTGATATCTAGTTTAGATTGTCTTTGTATTTATAAGATATCAAAGACAATCCTAATTTAGCTAAAAGTCCCTAGTTAAATATCCTTAAGTAATACAAGTTTGACGAAGAGTCAAACCCCCCTCACGGGGTTCAGCCGATTACCTAACCTTTTAGGGTTTATGGTTTTGCCTTTTATACTTAAATATATTTATCCCAGATAAATATATACACCATGTATAATTATTGTTTTACCATTGTATAAGAATATTACCATACTCTCATATGCCATTTTTATTTCATCTCATCACTCTTTTCGCATTACCAACTTGCATGTTATGTTTATTGTGCACCGGTGTGACCCATTGGCATTTTGATAAGGATTTATTTGGTACCTTTTTAAGGGGTTATTTAAGCCTAAAATCGTATTTATATGATCAAACATTGTTTCACATCGTTTCTTTTTGCATTTTAGGTACTTGGGATGAGAAATCTGGAAATCGGCACTTTTTAAACGTATTTGGACGCAAAAGTGAAGAAACGACGAAGTCGCGAAAAACCTGTCGGACCTGAAGATCTGACGGTGTCACACGCAACAACGTGACGCCGTCACTTGTTAATTATGCTGGAATTTTGGCTCGACCTTAGTCAAATTTTGGAGAAGCATAACCTGACGTCGTCAGGTGTTAACAGAAGAAGGGAGTCACGTGTTAATTGTTACACCCCGTGCTCGCTTTGACCAAAATTTAAAACTTTTAACGCGAAAACGCTTTGACTATAACGGACTTACTGTTACTCTTTTAATAAAATGACAAGATTCTATTACAAGTTATACCTTAGATCAACTTTTAAAAGATACTAGACCCAATTACCTTCAAAACGATAGGTGGCACGACCACCAACGACTTACGGTTTACTTTGTACAGCACTTAGAAAATTACCAAATCTGAACTGCTGAACAGATGCGCCATATCTCAAAAAGAGATGCCCCATATCACATGATACGCCATATCTCAAAAAGAGATGTGTCGTATCTACTCCAAAACTGATATGCCATATCCCCAAAATGAGATATGCCATATCTACCCTCAGTTACAAAAACAGCTGCAAAAAATCTGCATAAACTCAACACTTACCCATAAACCATTTTGACCTCATTACAACACTATAACTTATGCCAAAACAATCATTTAGCATTCAAAACTATAACAAACCATAATACACGGCAAATGACCCGTTTGACCCCAAAGTGGGTAAAAACATGCATTAGACCAAACACCCCTTTAACTTCATACAAACTCATAATCCATTCTATAACACACCTTTAGACACTCAAATAACTATAACAACCATATTACACGCATTGACACAAAATGACATATTTATAACCCAATAAGGACTTGCAGGGGTACAACATCGACATTGAGCTCGGTATTCTATATTAAGCTCTTAAATACCATACCAAGCCTTTAATCCGTAATTCCAATCCTTAAGCCTTAATCCAATCTTTACCTTCTTCGCGAGAACCTACAAAACATTAACATCTATAACGGTAAGCGATAACGCTTAGTAAGTAGCTAGGTTAGTACATGATAATACTTAACCCACACATATGCAATATGAACATTAGTGATGCATTAACATCTATAACGCAATACTATAACACACATATAACTCATAGAATCATAAGCACATACCTTGGTCCTTCTAATCTATATCTAACACTTAACCATTCCACTAATCAAGTCTCCTTAATCCAAATATTCCTAAGCAACTATAACCATTTCTAGCACCTTTATTCAATATCACATAATATGCAAAGTTCATATTAACATATAATAACCGTAGATACTTACCTTAGCCTCCAAGCTAAGTTACCAAACATCTATAATCATCATCATCTTCTTTGTTAGCATCCCAATCCATAATGATCATAAACATAAAGATATAATCAAACTCCTATAACAATTATAATATAATCATGGTTTATATAACCAATAACTCGTCTCTTTAACATTTCAATTCGTCATAGAATCATATGTTGATTATATGACAACCTACCCATGGAATCATTAACTTAAAACCATATCAAACCCTTATGTTTAATTACTGTAACCTTTAATTATCTTTAAAACCATCTTTACCCAATTACCTCAATTAGGGTTCATAAACCCTAGTTTTTAATTCTGTAAATTGACACTAATTAAGCATCATACCTTATGAAGAATCAAGCTTAGAGAATTGTTCCATGAATTGGAACACTTAACCATCTCTAAATCATCATCCTAAGCTCCATCTTCTTCCCTCTCTTCTCTCTATCTCGACATCACAGGAACACACAAGAATTGTGTGGAAATGTCTAAAACCCAACACATATAAACTAGCTGGGAGGGCATTTCTGTCATTTCTGTCCATTTTAGGTCGATACGCCGCATCTATATTTTAGATGCTCCTCATCTACAGATGCTCCGCATCTACTGATGCTCCATATCTATATTTTAGATGCTCCGCATCTAAACCTCATTAGACATGCATTTAAAGATTCAACCACATATTCCTAGTCAAACATGCTTAGGCCCGGGTCAACTTCATCTGGGGTGGGGCCTATTTGTATCCGGGAAATGGGTCTTACATTAATTTAACAAGAGAAGTCTCAAACACTTTTACAAAGTGACGGCGTCAGGACCTACAATGTGACGGCGTTAGAACGGCGACTTGCACAAGACGAACCCTAATCACAGCGAGCTGACGGCGTCAGGATCCATAAGCTGACGCCGTCAGAGACGACTTCCTATATTTATTTTCTTTTGTTTTTCATTGTAAGGGGTGACATCTTTGGGTAACATCTTAGCTAAGGTTTTGGACGAATTTTAGCAGCTTTGTAAGGGTTTTTCAACTCTTGAACTTCATGTTTCAATAAAGATAAGTTATCCCTTTAATCATTTGTTATGTCTATGTATCGATTGATTATGTGTTTATATTCTCTTTACTTTATCATGCTAGCTTAAGTTTCTTTGTGTTTGATTAGATCTAGTGAAACCTAGTTGTTAAATATTGATTTGTCGTCTATTGTTTAGTTGATTGCTTCATGTTAGGCTAAGGAAACTGGCCGATCTCTTATATGTAACTGGCTTGAACGTCTTAGAAATGCAACCGTAGAGTGCACTATTGGTTTTTCTCGTTGTATTTATAGCATGAATTACGGCTTGTAGATCCTGGAAAACTTAATAGACTTTAAGGTTTTTAGGGGAGTGATTCGTGAAAATCAAGTTATAGTATAGATATAAGCTCAAAGAAATCCGCAAAGAAATACGGATAACCCGAGGTCGTATTCCGTGTGAAGGGTGAATGGAATTCCGAATTTCCGATTCGGAAAACGTGTCGTGAAAAGTGGTACAAAGTGATATATATGAGATTACACTAATGATATAGCAAATAAGGCACAATTAATCACTTAAGCAAGTATTTCAAATATGGTAACTAAAAACGTCACGTAAATCGAAACCGTACGTTAAAACGTTAATTAAACGTCAACGTACGAAATAAAACGCGACTTTTAAGCTACACGACTCCTACGAACTTAGAAATAATTTTAAAAAGTAAAAATTGATAAAAGAAAATTTTGGAAAAAAAAAAGAAAAATATTTTTTTTGACTTTTTAATAATTTTTTATGAATTAAAAACTAATTATCTAATTTAAAAATTAAAAGAAAATAGAAATAAAGTGAGAAAAATCCAAATTTAATTTCTGAAATTCTAAAATAACTAAAAATAATTTTCTAATATTTTTTTGGATTTTTCTTGGCTTTTTCTGATTTTTTTAATAATTAAAAAGTAATTAAAAATGATTAAAAAGGAAAATCAAATAAGAAAAATAGCAAAACAACTCAGAAAAATCTGAAAATTTCAGGGAAAATCAAAAATAATGTTCTGAATCCAGGAAAATTATCAAATTTGAAAAATAAGCACTGGAAGTGCTTATTGATTTGAAAATAGCTTATAATAGTGCTTATTAATAAGCACTTTTGAACAATACTTAACCAAACTTTCACCAAATGATTTTTGTACTAAAATAAGCTTATAACAACAACCCAGAAGTAATTTGATCCACAGAAACACAAGTAGTGATGAAATAAGGCACCAATAAGCACTTAGATGAGAAATAAGCTAAAGAGAATAAGCAGAACCCAAACAACACTTGAAACAGATGCACTATACTATATTAAGCTCAGATCAATCAAAATTATCAACTTTAGATCAAAAATAAGCTTTTGCAGCCCAATAAGCCAAACAGATTTATGCATAATTGCTCATAAAGGTGAGCTCAATAAGCTGTGAAAATAAACACTCAGATGCAAACTTTTGGAAGCAACTTATACTCTACCAACCCAGGAACACAAATCAACCTTAAAAACAGATCCTTGAACAAGTTTACTAGTCTAGAAATGCCCAAGAACATGGGCCAGAACCTGTGGTGCAGGGCAAATTTTTGTTCAATAAGCTAATTTCAGTGGGCTTTTCAGATAAGCAAAAGGTTTCCAAATCCAAAAATTCTTGTTCAAATATGAAAACTAAGTACCAAGCTTTTCAAAACAACAAATTTTAACAATTTCCAAACTCTTTTGAAGCCTACACAGACCTCCAAACTTTTAAACAAAATCTGAGTAATAAGCTTTTTGACTTTGTGATAAACACATAAAGTTGACTTAAATGATTTTTAGCTACTCCTAAATGACCAATAAGATGTAAATAAGCTACTTAGTGATTACTACAAGCTACTTTTACTAATATTGCAACTACTTTAAGCTTTTCTTAACCTAAAATTACTTCTATGCTAATTGTTATGCTAATTACCTAGGATTTGACTTTTTTAACTAAAGACTAACTGATTTTATGCTTTAACTAACTATATTATAGCCTAGGTGAGATATTCCAACCAATAATACCCTCTGATATAGGCCTTAACACAACAAACAATGACAATCCAAACACCCCTTTAGGGTATTCACAACTCAGAATACATACACAGATGACACTAATCCACTTCAAATCCAACTCAAACTTGCTTAATATGATCCATGAACAAGATATAAGCCAGAAACAAAGATCATAAACATTCAACACCAACAATTCAAAGATCCACAGATTTGCTTATATGAAACAGTAAGATGCCAAATCACACCAAAGTACTTCAAATAAGGTGAAACAGTAACAAAAAAAAAAAGCAATGATGAACAAGTATAAGCAATATCCAATACTAATAAGCTACTGTATCAGATCTAAACTATATGAGCAATAAGCTATAAGAGTTGAGAAAAATGAAAATGGTACTCACAAGTTTAAAACCCCTCAGCTAGAACAGAGGGGTGTCACTATGCTAGCCTGTCTTTAGACAGGCCAATGGTCTCCTTTTGGCTGCCTTTAACCACCACAAGCTCAGCTTATTGAAATAAGCTGAGCCTTTGACTTTTGTTGACTTTTTAGAGTCTTGGATTTTAGGAACAGGAAAGAAGTTTCAATGATCACTGTAAGCTATATAAGCTTAAATGAGTTTGAAACAACAACAAAACAACAATGAAAAGATCAAAAGAAGGAAAACAGGACACTATTTTTTTGCTTTTTTGTAAGTTTTTATATATATATATATATATATATTTTTTTTGGTTTTTCTTTGATAACAAACAACAATAACAATAATAAGAAATGAAACAGTAGATCAATACTGAATAAGTAACAATAAAAGAACTTTGCTTTAAAGGAATAAGAAAGTAAATAAGCAGAATAAGCAATAAGTAAAAAAAGCAATAAGTAAATAAGCTTTAACTGAAATTAAATACGACAATAAAAAAAAGACTTTCATTAATATTAAAAAAGGTTTACAAAAGTATTTTGGCAAAGTAACACTACTTGAAACTCTACACTCATTACAATATGAGGGGGGGGGGGGGGGTATTTATAAGCTAGCAACTAGGGTTTGGGATGATTCTAGATGATGCTCTCAGCTTTCAATCTTGGCCCTTGATTGTGTCTTGGTCACTAAGCATAAAGGATGTCCATTGATTCCCTGTTATATGGAGCACGATTGTGTTTAGCCTCAATCATTGGTCCACGTATCCTCTTTGTGTCCTTCTTTATATCGTGCCTGAGGAGATGCTCTTGGCATCTGATTGGTCCAATATTGTTACCTAATTGAGGTAATTTTGAGTAACAAAAGGGATTGGGGATTTAGGGTTCTAGTAACAGTAATTCTGGGGAGAGGGGTATGGATTTGGGGGGCGGTAATTTTAAACGGGGTAATAAATGTTGGGTCGGGTAAAGTGGTGTTGGGCTTGGTGTTTATTAAAAGGGATGGTGGGCTGATGTAGTGTTTTGGGCTAGGATATGTGGATCCGGTTGTAACATATGTATATGATTAGTAGTAGTATTAAGACAAGGACCAATAGTGAAATTCTGCAAACCTTAGGGACCAATTCTGTAAACTTTGAAACTTTCTCCCAAGGGTATAAATTGCCATACTCTGAATAATGGAGGACCACATATGCCATTTTCTTCAAATTTGCTTTAAGGACCATAATTGCCAAATTCTGAAATTGCAGGGACTAAATCTGCCAATCTCCCAAAGTTTCTTCCAAGGACCCATATTGAACTTTCTGAATCTTTGAGGACTTCCATGAGAATTGTGAGCTATCTTTGATCATTTTGCTTCCCCGGCTACGGCTTTCGACCTTTTTCCAATCTCGTGCTCGTTTTTGTCGGTTTTGGCTTGTTTTCGTTCATTTTTCACATATCCGTACCTGCACATACACAAATACAAAAACACACATTCTCTTGGCATTTTAGGTTAGTATTTAGTGTATTTGGTCTGATTTTGGGTCTAAAAAGGATGTGTGAATAAGCACACATCAAAATCCCCCCGACTAAGGTATTGCCGTGCCCTCACGCAATGTCATCACATCACGCTTAAAATAATTTCAAAACCTCTCTTTACTGACGTTGTAAAGTAGCAATGACTTTCAAAAGAGATAGTAAAATCATTTATTCTCAAAAACGCTCCGTTTTCCGATTTTCATAAATAATAACTACTACTACTCTTTTTGTATTTTTCATTTTTATACGTGACGGTTTATTTTGACTTTCATTATCAATTCATATCTGTTGATAATTTTTAGGGTCAACGAGTAGAAACACTTCAAGGAGAAGAGACCATACGGATAAAAATCGTCATCCTTGATTTTTCACAAGCCCCCAAACTAAGCGTAAAATCGAAATCATTGTTTAACTAGAAGTTAGATGCTAACACTGCCCACAAAAGTTACTTGTGTATTACCTCTTGTTCCCAGGTCCTATGTTTTGTATCTCAGGATTTTAATTTGTGAGAAATGAATTGCTTCATATTTTTCTCGTTTTGATATTTGTTAGTCCGATAAGAGCACAAAATTTGAACGTTAAGTAGTTTCCAAACTTTCCCTCGAAAATCTCTACATACAAAATTCGGGTCCACATGAAGGTCTCTGATTTAACACGATTTGTAGGAGCTCCCTTTTTATTTACAACTGAGACATACCATGTTTGATACACGAAACGGAAGCTTTTTATTAGGGAAACCCCCGGAGTCGAAGCTTGGCATTTTTGCATAACTATAATCACTTTAATAATATTTCGTCCTTAGTCCTTTATTTCAATTACAACAACGGTTTTAAGCCGCCAAGATGCAAGAGCTTTATTATGACTTTTGGATTATATCCTTTGCTTTTTATAGCTTTGGATTCCTCTGCCTTTTTATTTGGCTTTGGATTGTTATTATTGATATTCATAATCATATGCCAAACCCCAAGTCCTACGGCCTTTACTAAGATCACAACATCGGCTGCGAACCGGCAAGATGCAATAGTCTATTTCATCGTAACACTGGCAGTACCCCTATGTGTACCAAACCCTCATATGCAGAAATTTTGTTGGGAACGAGAAAAAACTAAGTATTGCCCAAACCGTATACACTTAATTAATCCTAGACATCTATTTATATATTGGTGACGTTTCTGATGGGAACAAGGAGGCCACAAGTACCTCTCGTGGGTTTTTTAAATCCCATGGTTGAGATCCGTGTATAGCACGAAACTTCTAAATAAACTCTATCATTCCTCTATCTTCGCAAATTTAAAATCCCAAGTAATGAGATCCGCGGATGCTTAGCCATAATCTTTTGATTATATTGGTTAAGGGAGATGAGCTAGGGCTCAACACGCCCGGTCAAGTCAAAATATTTATTTCTACTCTCGCCGGTAGGATAGTCAAAACAAGGTGTCAAATCTTATTATTCATAACATATCATTTTTCATTTTTTTTCATATTTTTCATATATATATATATATATATATATATATATATATATATATATATATATATATATATATATATATATATATATATATATATATATATATATATATATATATATATATATATATATATTTGCATTATAAAGAGGTGACAAAATTTAAAATTTTTGGTGGAAAACGGAGTTGCGTAAGTTAACAGCTCAGACGATGGTAACAGGTCAAATCGAATCGAGGATTCACCCCCCCCCAGACTAAAGTGAAACATTGTCCTCAATGTTTTAAAGGTACGGGTAATCCTACGTAAAATCTAAGGCCGTTTATTAAGTATGCCAAGAGATAAACGTTAGTCGATAAGATTTTGGATATGGTGAATTTCCAATAGAGCAGCGAAGGATGAGACTCGAGTGGAGAGAACGACAAACCACGAGCACGAGAGTCTTCAAACTTCGGGGAAATTCCTGAACATTCACAAACAACCACGAAAACACGAGTTTGGAAAGGGTCGCCCCCCTCACGTCACGTTATTTAGAAAATAGAAAATAAAGAAGATGAAATGGATAAGCATGGGGTGCCTCCCACGAAGCGCTTGTTTTTGTTAACCGAGTCACATGAGCTTGACTCGATCCCCGAATTAATTCGTCCTTGGGGAGAGCAAATGGAAAAATTAATCTCCATCGGGCTTTCATTCAAAATATTTGGATAAACATATGAATTATGAGAAAGTTCCATCCCGATGAGATAACCATTGGTATTCTAATAGTGAAAACTATTAGAAACGATACCAGGGTCAAAAACAACATCCTCACTCCCCACGGAGTGAAGGATAAGAGAAATCACACCAAATGTTACAAATGGCAAGAAGGTCATGATAACCATCATGAAAAACTCATCATCATCAAAAGAAAACTTCATACTTGTGGAATTATGAATTTTATCATTCAAGCTCATTTTAAAAACTTTTCCGGGTGGGAGGGATGGGATAAATTTTCATTAAAACTTTTATTTTTAAGAATACCACCCGGATCATGATCAATGTCAAGATCAAAACTGAAACTTTCATATTCTGGATTAGAAAATATTTCAATCTTATAAAAAAAATGACTCAAACTCCGGAAGAGAGATAAAAGCATGAGAAGTGGTACTGCCACGACTCGTCTCTTCCGAGTGATTGATATCAAAGTTAAAAGCTTCATAAGTCGGATAAGAAAAATGAGGACGATAAGTGGGATTGCCACTTATCTCCTCAGTCGTATCAAACGAAAAACTCTCAAAGTCGGGTAAAAATTCCTCGAGCTCGTGCTCCTGAGGATCGTCAATCGTAAGCTCAATCTTTTTCTTAACTTTATCCGAAGGGATTGACGGTTCGTCGTTCAATAAATTGTCAAGAAAAATAGTATCCCCCTCCGAATCAAAGTAAGAATCATCAATCTCAGAAAACGGAATTGTATCAATAGCAAGAAATTCATCGAGCTCTTCCCAAAAAGAATCATGTTCCTTAGTCGAAGGAAATGATGGGGAAGCGTCGGAGACGAACGTTTTCACAAAATCATCAAAGGAATAATCACAAACATCAACGCTTTTTACGGAAAACTTCTTTGATTTTGGAGCATCGGCTTTAAAAATCATTATGTCATCATCATGTCGTAAAGTTAGAGTATCCTCAAAATGATCTACTAGGGCTTTTGCGGTTCGTAAAAACGGTCGCCCTAGTATAAGAGGAACTCTCGGATCGGGTTCGAAATTAACAACGACAAAGTCGGCCGGGAAAGTACATGAGTTCACTTGAACAAAAACATCTTCAGCAATTCCGACCGGATAAGTAATCGAACGATTAGCAAGCTCTAAAGTCATTCGGGTCGGTTTAAGTTCTCCCATTCCAAGTTGTTTATAGATTGATAATGGCATGAGGTTAATGCTTGCACCTGAATCGGCCAGGGCATTGCAAACCTCTTGATCTTTCAACGAACAAGGAATAAGAAACTTTCCCGAATCTCCAAGCTTCTCGGGAAGCTTCTTGAGAAGAATGGCGGAGCATTGAACATTAATCGGCGTTTCGGCTAATTCAAGCAATTTCTCTTTATTACTTATGAGATTTTTGAATGTTGCAGCAAATTTTGGCATGTAAACAAGAGCATCCATGAAACTTATATCAAAGTGCAATTTTTGAAAAATATCGAGAAACTTTTCCATTTGTTTTTTAGATTTTGCACGGAGCTCTTCATCATTAAATCTTGATGGATATGGCAATTTTGATTTGTATTTCACATTGTTTTTAGAAATGACTTTTTCTTTATCTTTTGACATTTGGACAACCGGAGGTTGGACGTTTTCAGCACCTCTGTTATTAGTAGGAGGTACCGGGTCCTTTGTCGCCTCGGTCTCACGGTCCACTACCTTAGGAGGAGGAGAAGAAGAGGTAGTCGGAGCCGTGGGTTCATATAAAGCACCACTGCGAGTCGTGATCGCCTTGATCTCGCCCCTTGGGTTAGCGATCGTGTTGCTTGGAAGAGTACCCGAGCCCGAGGGTCGATCATTTAAAGACTTCTTCAATTCGGACACTTGATTAATTAACATTTTATTCATTTCCTCTTGACTTTTCATAAACTGCTTAAGTAACTCATCCGATGAAGACTGATTTTGATTCACAACTGGATTTTGAAAGTTTTGACCACGATTGTTGTTATTGAAACCTTGATTTTGATAATTCTGATTTCCCTGATTATAATTCCCTTGATTAGCATAATTTCCTTGAAAATTCCCTTGATTCGGGCCTTGATTATAATTTCCCCGATTTTGATTTTGAAAACCATTATTCATCCGATTTTGATTAGCATTTTGATTAAATTGATGGTTTCGGTTTTGCACGTTTTGATTCACTTGATTGACTTGATTAACTTGAGTCAGTTGATTGAAACCGGGTGGTCCAACATAATGGTTTGAACGGTAGCTAAGAAGATTTCGGTCACCCTGTGGTTGGTATCCGTTACCGCCCATATTGTAGGTTCCCGAAGTAGCATACACATTCTCGTGAGTGAAGCCACCGGTGGCTGGGCACTCAAAATACGAATGAGGACCACCACAAGTCTCACAAACATTGTTGACCATATTGACTTGATGGTTTTTGACTTGATTTGGACTATTAGACGATTGGTGCATTCGTAAAACAGCCGTCGATAAATCATCGAGTTTCTTAGTGATGGCGGCTATTTCAGAATTAGACGTAGAAGAATTGTGAGCAACGTCTGCTCTTGATTCATTCCTCTCGGCAGAGGAATCCCAGTAATTGTAATGAGCGGTCATATTCTCGATGAGTTCGTAACAATCTTCAGGACGTCGTTTCATAAAAGTACCACCCGCAGCTGCATTGATCGTGTCCCGATGTCGCAAAGTCAAACCATTGTAAAACGTGTCGATTATCGTAACAAGAAGCATGTTATGGTTTGGACACCGATCAATAGCAAGATTATAGCGTTCCCAAGCTTCGAATAAAGATTCGTCGGGAAGCTGACGGAAATTGCTAATATCATTTCGGAGTTTCGTCACCATCGATGGTGGAAAATATTTCGCCAAGAACTTCGATACCATTTCTTCGAAGTTATGAATCGAGTTCTTGGGAAGACGATCAAACCAAGCGGTGGCATGATGCGTCAAAGAATAGGGAAAGAGAGAAAGATGAAGGGCGTCATCGGAGTCCCCGTGTTGTTTCATGCTTTGGGTGACGGTTAAGAATTTATCGAGATGTTTGTTTGCATCGTCACCCGGTAAACCGTGAAATTGGCATGAATTCTGGACTTGTTGAATCATGTGGTGCTTAAGTCCAAAATCCGTAGCCTCGATATTGAGAGGGGCAATCGGACCGCCTCTACCGTGCATTGTCGGTTGACACAGCTCCTCCATCGTTCGGAGATCGGGAGCTGGTGCATTTTCAATACCCACCGGAGGGTGTTGATTGTTGTGTTCCATTTCCATGATGTTCGGGAAACGAACTTTGTGTGTGTTACGTATCAAACTCTCGGGGTTCGATAATGGAGAAATAAGACGTTTAGAAGATGAGCGGGTGTTCATACACCACAAAAATCAAGTTTTCAAATTTGAAAAGGAAAATCTTTTTGTATTTTCTTATAAAACCTTTTTTTTTAAAAAAAACTTTTCTCTTTTGTTTTTCTTTTTCTACGTTACGTTAATTGAAACCGTTTCCCTCAAATCTACTCGCGACGGAACGGGAGAGAAGAATGGATCTCTCTTCAGCTTGCAATTTAATGTCAAAGCTTCCGTATTTTCCGCTTATCCGGTTGTAGAATTAAAGTAGTTCGATTAACAACTAATTTCACGCTTTTGTTATATTGTTAAGCTTATTTGGTTTACAACGCTCCTCCTTTCGGTTGAGTCGAGGCAATAACTTTATTATTTTTTTGGTATTTTTGTGAAAACACTTTAGGAAAAGTGTTTTTGATTTTTCGATATTTATATAATATATACAAAATAGAGGAAGGCTTATCAAAACACAATTTTTCAAAAACGAATATTTCAAAATTCACTTCAACCTTCCCCGGCAACAGCGCCAAAATTGATTCGTGAAAATCAAGTTATAGTATAGATATAAGCTCAAAGAAATCCGCAAAGAAATACGGATAACCCGAGGTCGTATTCCGTGTGAAGGGTGAATGGAATTCCGAATTTCCGATTCAGAAAACGTGTCGTGAAAAGTGGTACAAAGTGATATATATGAGATTACACTAATGATATAGCAAATAAGGCACAATTAATCACTTAAGCAAGTATTTCAAATATGGTAACTAAAAACGTCACGTAAATCGAAACCGTACGTTAAAACGTTAATTAAACGTCAACGTACGAAATAAAACGCGACTTTTAAGCTACACGACTCCTACAAACTTGGAAATAATTTTAAAAAGTAAAAATTGATAAAAGAAAATTTTGGAAAAAAAAAGAAAAATATTTTTTTTGACTTTTTAATAATTTTTTATGAATTAAAAACTAATTATCTAATTTAAAAATTAAAAGAAAATAGAAATAAAGTGAGAAAAATCCAAATTTACTTTCTGAAATTCTAAAATAACTAAAAATAATTTTCTAATAATTTTTTGGATTTTTCTTGGCTTTTTCTGATTTTTTTGTATTTTTTTTAATAATTAAAAATGATTAAAAAGGAAAATTAAATAAGAAAAATAGCAAAACAACTCAGAAAAATCTGAAAATTTCAGGAAAAATCAAAAATAATGTTCTGAATCCAGGAAAATTATCAAATTTGAAAAATAAGCACTGGAAGTGCTTATTGATTTGAAAACAGCTTATAATAGTGCTTATTAATAAGCACTTTTGAACAATACTTAACCAAACTTTCACCAAATGATTTTTGTACTAAAATAAGCTTATAACAACAACCCAGAAGTAATTTGATCCACAGAAACACAAGTAGTGATGAAATAAGGCACCAATAAGCACTTAGATGAGAAATAAGCTAAAGAGAATAAGCAGAACCCAAACAACACTTGAAACAGATGCACTATACTATATTAAGCTCAGATCAATCAAAATTATCAACTTTAGATCAAAAATAAGCTTTTGCAGCCCAATAAGCCAAACAGATTTATGCATAATTGCTCATAAAGGTGAGCTCAATAAGCTGTGAAAATAAACACTCAGATGCAAACTTTTGGAAGCAACTTATACTCTACCAACCCAGGAACACAAATCAACCTTAAAAACAGATCCTTGAACAAGTTTACTAGTCTAGAAATGCCCAAGAACATGGGCCAGAACCTGTGGTGCAGGGCAAATTTTTGTTCAATAAGCTAACTTCAGTGGGCTTTTCAGATAAGCAAAAGGTTTCCAAATCCAAAAATTCTTGTTCAAATATGAAAACTAAGTACCAAGCTTTTCAAAACAACAAATTTTAACAATTTCCAAACTCTTTTGAAGCCTACACAGACCTCCAAACTTTTAAACAAAATCTGAGTAATAAGCTTTTTGACTTTTTGATAAACACATAAAGTTGACTTAAATGATTTTTAGCTACTCCTAAATGACCAATAAGATGTAAATAAGCTACTTAGTGATTACTACAAGCTACTTTTACTAATATTGCAACTACTTTAAGCTTTTCTTAACCTAAAATTACTTCTATGCTAACTGTTATGCTAATTACCTAGGATTTGACTTTTTAAACTAAAGAATAACTGATTTTATGCTTTAACTAACTATATTATAGCCTAGGTGAGATATTCCAACCAATAATACCCTCTGATATAGGCCTTAACACAGCAAACAATGACAATCCAAACACCCCTTTAGGGTATTCACAACTCAGAATACATACACAGATGACACTAATCCACTTCAAATCCAACTCAAACTTGCTTAATATGATCCATGAACAAGATATAAGCCAGAAACAAAGATCATAAATGTGGAAAACTAGAAGGGGGGGTTGAATAGTTTACCTCTTTTTAAAATCCTTTTTAACATAAAAATCCTTTAATAACTTTATGTTTGCTCAACAATATAAACACACCATTATATGTTTGTTTCTTTCAAAAGCTTTTAGTGTAAGTATCAATTCTAATTATACTTGTTTCTTACTTTGAAAAGCTTTACTTGTGATGATCCTAACTTTGCTTGTTTAGTTCTTTGAAAAGCTTTTACACTTGTTTGAAAACTTAAAGATAACTTTAATTGTTTTACTTCTTTGAAAAGCTATATATGTGGTTAACGATTCTAACTAAACAATAACATGCAATAAGCAAAGATAGAGAAAGAAACGATCAAACCACAACACGATTGTTTATCGTGGTTCGGCTACAAGGACTCTTTTTCCTTGCCCTACATCCACGCCCCGAGTTTCCAACTCGAGAGTTATAAACACTAATCAACAAGCTCCTTTCACCGGCGGAGAAAACCTTACACGTCGCTTATACTTTTACCGACACAAAGCTAGATGTCGAGTTCTTTTACAAGGGTACAACCACTCCCACTCGTCGCTTACACTTTTACCGACACAAAGCTAGATGTCGAGTTCTTTACCAAGGGTACAACCACTCCCGTTAGTTCTTTTACTAGGGTACAACAACTCCCAACATACTACGTATTTTGAGGCCTAAAATACTAACCAACAACTTCTACATACATGACACAAATGAAGTATAAACTACCAAAGCTTATACATGACCAAGCTACCAAGACTTGCAACTTTAGAGTTGAAGCTTGTAACTTCTTGAATGATCTTGTGGAAATCCTTGCTACATAAGAGAATCACACAAGTCAAGGGTTACTGAGTTAGTTTAGAGAATATGTGAAAATCTATCCTAAAGAGTTAGCCAAAAATCAAGTTATGGCTTGGTATTTATAGCACACCATACTGCAAGCTTGGCGGATCAGGCGGAACCCTCAGATGGGTTCCGCCCGTGTACCCCCAGGGTACCGCCGGGTTTGCAGTAGGTTTTTGCAATAACTTCCCAAACCAAACAATGTCTTGTCTCATAACTTCTAGCAACCAAACAATGTCACATCACTTAAAGTAAGTCAAACATGATACTTGCAAGCAACATGAAAGCAAGTCAAACACATAACTTGCCATAAATACATAATGACAAAACTTGCCATAAATGTGATGTGACTATTTCTAATTTAAGAAATAAAACCAATGTTTAGTTTAAAAGGAAATGTAAACATTAGTTAAACAAGACTTAAACACTTAAAGTGATAATTTACTTTTAGCTAAAGTTCATACTTTGTTATTAACAAAACTTAGCAAAGATCGTAAAATATAAATAACGTTTTTAGGCGATATTTGTATTAACAATCTCCCCCTTTTTGTTGATGACAAAACATAAACTTTATTTAAAAGTAAGTCATAAGATTTAGTGTTAAGTCTTATAAAGTTAGTAATGAAACTTGTTTTTGCAAAGAGTTAGCTACGCGGAAGTTTAAAATAATAGAGCAAGTTTCATATAAATTCTCCCCCTTTTTGTCGAAACAAAAAGAAGAGTAGCGAAGCGGAATTATAGGCATGCTCCCCCTTGGTTGATACTCCCCCTAAATGGAGTGCCAAGAGAGGAGACATGGATTTTGAACCTACAAAAGAAAAGTTAGTTTCCGCACAAGATAAGTCATGAAAGCATTTCATGTTTAAAAACACAACTTAGAGTTGTGAAGCGGAATAATGCAATGCTCATGCTCCCCCTTGAATATTACTCCCCTAAATGGAGTTTCAAGGAAGGAAAACATGGATAATGAACCTACAAAAAGAGAGGTTAGTTTCTAAAACACAAGATTTATGTATGGTACCATATCAAGGTATAGTTCACTCATTATACCTAAATGGTCAACAAACCCTTCAAACCTTGTTGTAGAATTAATTTCATTTAACTTGTAGAATTTTGACTCTTAGAGAGTCAAAGACACAAAATTAAGATGACAACATCCTACAAAGACAAACTAAAAAATAAACTAAGAACATAAAATGCTACAAGGAAATCATCATTTTCCTTAATGAGAAACATTATCCAAAAACAAGGATTGGGTTGTTTAGGGATGAAAATGTGGATTGAGGGTTGTAGCAGGTTTTATTTGGAGATGTGAGGAGGTGACTTGGTTTTGCTTTGTTGGTTAAAATGGGGACTTTTTCCAAACGAAACGGTTTTGTTTCATTTTGGAGACTCTAAGGTTGTGGTGGATGAGACAAGGATTGTAGACGCTCCAAAATGTGGTTTAGAATAAACCTCATTTCTTCGGATAACTCACGAAGTTCCGTTCGACATCTTTCACTAATGTGAGTGGTTCTTTCGCAATGTCCGCAATCATGGCGGGGGAATGATGGTGGTGGATAGTTTGAACTTGAAGGAGCAAAGGTGGATGGTTGAGAAGTGTTTTTGCTTCCTTCACTTGTTGAGTGTAATGCCGTATTGAATTCCATAACATGGTTGACTTGAGAATCAACCATTCGTTTGAAGGCATTGAGGTGGCTTAAATGAGTGTTAATTTCCTCATTTGTGTTTGGAGGTTCTTGTGGTGATGGTTGTTGTTGTTGTTGTGGTTGAACTAGGTGACGGAAACTTGGTTCTTCGTAAGGATCACCATGAAGGTTTTTGTAAATAGGATGAAACACAAATGAATGTGAGTGGGTATGACCTTGGTCATTTGGAAAAATAGTTGGTCTAGCATAACGGTAAGCCAACCGTTCTACCGTAGATGGGTAACGAGGTTCATCATTGAGTTGCTCATTATGTTGTTGTTGTGTTTCCATTTGAGCAATGGTGTCAAAAAGTGAGAAGGATGGTGGACTTGATGATAAATCATCAAAAGTTTCCAAATTGGGTGTTGGTGATGTTGGTGGTGTATGGAAAAGTTCCATTGGTGTAAGTGTTGGTGATTGAGGTGAAGAAGTTTTTGATTTAAAAGCTTGTTGGGAAGGTGAGGTTAACACACTCAAAAGTTTAGTTGGTGATGGATTAGAGGCTAGGTTGGAGTTGCAAAGTGGTGGAGAAGGTGGTGGAGTGGCAAGATTGAGCAAATCTTGAATGGTGATCACATTGGTATTACAAGGTGTTGAGGATGTAGTTGAGGTAGTAAGGTTAAGAAAATCTTGGATAGGTGAAGAGATGTTTAGTGAGGCATCACTTGATGATGATGAGCTTGACTTTGTGGTTTTGTTGAAGCAACAAGGTTTCACACTAATCCTAGTGGTTTTAGCATATGATTTTGATGACTCGGATGAAGTGTTGGATTTGGTCATTTCAAAGGTTTTGGTTTTGATGTTTGAGGGAAGAAGTCTTGATTGGTGATGGTATGATTTGAATTGTTGTGGAGCTTTCAATTTTATAGGATGAGAAAGGTGTTAAAATAGTGTTTGGATTTGATGTTTTACTATTCAAAGATTGAGGAGTCAAATGATTTTCATGACTATGTCACATCATTTGAGGTCAATCCAATGAATAGGATGGAGTGAAAGACCAACCTAAGCACTCAATGCTTTGTGATCATGGGAAGTGGTTTGGTTGAAAATGTATCAAAGGTTTGAAGGATCCTTTAAAAGGGTTCCTTTGGGTAGTTATGTTTTGAATTTGAATTTTGGCGGGAAGTGTCTTCCTAATTGTTTCAGTGAGTGAGGTTTGTTCCAATATGGTTGTTGGTGTTAATGAAAGATGTTTCTCACTTGGGATAATGATTTGACACTTTACAAGTTATGTTCTAAAGAAAAATGTTCACAAATTTTCTGCAGGTACTGGCGGCACCCTGAGACTACACAAGCGGAACCCAGTATTGGGATCCGCCAGGTCCGTTGGGCCATTTCTGGAATTCCCAGAAATTGTACTGGCGGAACCCAAATTTGGGATCCGCCGGATCCGTCAGACCTGAAAAACTTTACAGTCCGCGTTTTTGACCCGCGAAACGATTTTCAAAATTTTCGAAAACTCTTGGAAATGAAAATTTACTATATGACAGATTAGGAAATGCAAAAATTGTGCATATAGACATTCATCTCTTAGGACTTTGACCGGGGGCTAACAATTTTCACTTAACTTAGTGAATTTTACCATAAGCATGAAATTGACACATACCACCAATATTGTCATTAATCATAAAAGAGCATACAAAACATAATCCATCAAACATAATAAGACATGAATATGAGAAGTAATACAAATCACATAATTTCACATAGTTTTAACACAAAGACGCTTCTAAAGCACACATAAGACAAACACTCCTTAATCTTCTCACAACCGGTCAATCTTCTTTTTGAGCTTGTTTAGGTACCTTCCAAAACACTTGAACATTCCTTTGGTTTGCTTGAATTCTTCGGAAGCATTGTCAATGATGGGGAGAGCTTGAAGATATTCTAAAGGAGGTAACTTAGAGTTTGGTAGATTATCATCGTCGCTCATGCCGGATGATGATGAAGATGGAGTAGGTGATCGAGTACGTTTGCCCTTATTTTTGAAAACTCGTTTATCACTTAGAGGAACGAAGATGTGAGGGACAAGAGAATAGTCAAGGTGCATTCCTTTGTCATTAGGAGGAATGGGTGAAATTGCTCTAAATAGCCGAATAAGAAGCATTCCATATGGAAGGGCGGTTTTTCCAACTAAAGGTATGTCGGCCATTCGTCGGGCTAGGTAGTAGGCTAAGTTGAATGGTTGACCAATGGAAATGCTATAAAGCATGTAGCAAAGGCATGTGTTAACATGATCCCTATTTCCTATGGTACTTATGACATTGGCTCTAAGAATTTCTTCCCACTTCTTAAATTGTGGTTTAAGCTCATTGGTCTCCATACCAAATGGGTCCTTATCCACAATATTCTCCGAACGATTTTTCCTAGTGGTAGAGGCTCTAACAAAGAGATGTTCCTTAATTGTTTCCTTACTAACAAGAGGATTGTTGTGTGGATGAAAACGCTCAATTGAGTCTAGGCTTGAAATAGGCTACTTATCCGTGTAAAGACAAGTACCTTCATTAGGAACACCAAGGATGATAGCTAAGTCTTTAGGTCTATGAAATTTGGTATTTGATTTGTTTTGAAAGTTAATGATATCTTACCCGACTCATCGGTGAAGAGTTCTACGGTTGCATAGAATTCTAGTACGAACCTAGGGCAAATTGGCTCATTAATATCAAGAAGACAATCAAAGTTGATTGCGGCAAAGTTTTGGCGAATAGATGTTTCTTCTAGAAAGGATGGATCAATTGTTCTACCTTCATGAACATAGCGTTTTTCTAGTGCCTTAAAGGTTTCTACTTGAACTTTGTTAAGACCTTTAGTCCTATGGTGTTTGGGCAAGTACTTAAGGGTTTCCACGTGATCGGTTTGATTTGCATTAGGCATGTTGATTCAAAGTTAGTTGGATTGGAAGAGATTGGATTAGAAGCCCTAAAATTCGTATGGTTATGTGTTTTTGAGAGGGTAATGATAGTTTGAAGGTGAATGACTAAATGAGGAGGGTGTTTGGTTTTGAAATTTAGAGTAAAAACAATCTGTGGAATCGGCGGACCAGGCGGAACCAAAAAATGGGTTCCGCCCGTATGGTCTGAGGGTGCCGTGGGTGTCTGCAGGAAAAATCAAAAAGGGATTGTCTTGATTTTTGTGGTTTTATCCTAATGTTCAAACCTAAGATTTTAAGTCTTATTGTGTATGACCAAGCCTAGGAATGATGAATGTTTCACATTCAAGGGGTTTAGTGAAAACGTTGATGGATTGATTAACGTAGAAAAACTTTCTTAGTTAAGATGTTCCTTAATGAACAATTTTAACAAGACGATGATGATGGATCACAATATGTCTGTAAAGACTGTGATGATTTAAATAGTTGCTGAAGTCGATGCATCCTTTGTTGACGAGATAACATTGTTGATGAAGAAATTCCTTTGTCGATAAGAATTAACTTGTTCAAGCGGAGCTTGTTGATGTGCTTCTTCATTAAATTCTCAAATGAGATCCTTCAGCGTTTTGGAGAATCATTGGGTAAGTAAGTATTAAAAGTGCAAGTACCACTTGTGCTTTTCTTATCAACTTATTACCGATGCAATTCTATTTGGCATACACTATGGTTTCTAATCGCATTCTTTTGGGACACCATAATCCTGGTGGTGTAGTACTTCTAAATGAATCCAAGCAAGCTCTTTCGAAAGAGTTGTTTAAGGATCTTCTCTAAAACCGAGCACATAGACAAGCACTAAACATAATGTTAGGTTACATTTGTTGTAAGAACAAGTATACTTCCAAACATATCTCTATGTTTAGCTCTACCTACGGATTTACTAATCTCATTCTTGATAAGTCATAAAGGACTTAATCATTGTGAACAAGTGAATAACTAGGAATGTTTTTAAGTGATTATCCCTTACTTTTGGAGCTTGCTTAGGTAAATAAATAGTCTTTCAAAGATTAACATTCTTTTCTATTTTGAAAGTCTATTTTGTTTTAGTAATTGCTTTACACTAATGTTCAAAAACACTTTTAATTAATTTGTTTCAATTACTATTATGACCCATGTTTCAGGTTTTTATGACCTTGTTGATATTGCTTGACTCAATGTTTTATACAAGACGAAAGGATGTTGTTTTTCAATTTTTAATAGTCCATCTTCCTTGTTATTGATCTTGACATACTTGTCTTATCAATGTTGGGCTTTCGACTAAGTCATCATCTACCATAGATGAGAACTTAGAAGGAGGTGGTCTTTCATTGAATTTTAAACTCAATGATTCCTCGACTCTTTGGGTTTATTTTCTTAAGACCTCATAAGTGTAAATGTCTAAGATATGCAACATCATAAGACTATGGGTCGAATTTGATGTTCACATCCTAGAAGTTTAATAAATCATTTTCTCCCAATCATTCAAATAAAATTCAACTGATTTATTTTACTTTGTGTGTCTTTCGTGAAGCTTTTAGCAAAAGAATGATTGGACTTAGGATGCTATTGAAAATTTAGGGTATAATACCAAAAGACTTTTGTACTACAAGTGTTTGTGAAATGTTTTGGTTTTGCTAGATTTGCAAGCATCACAAAAGTGTTGGTTGTCTTATCACTTAAGAAGTTCTTAGTTCACTCACTTGTAGATAAGGATTAAGTGAGACTTACTCAAGAGTTACTCGTGTATTTTCCCGAAAGATTAAACGAGGCAAGACACCTTATATCTCCTACTAGAAGTAGTATCAAACTACTTTACCTATGAAGGATCTAATCCTTATTGTTACTCACACAATCATAGACACCTTATAGTAAAGACTACTACTAATACTTATGACAAATCATACTGTTAATCAACAAGAAACATTTAAAAGGTAAGTTGAAGAGATGTGTACCTTTTAAGCTCCATAGATTAGCCATCAAGAAGAAAAACATAAAGCAAATAATCTTGATACGTAGAGAGGCTAAACACAACTTCTTATAAATCCAAGAAAGTTAGAAAGACACATAAAAGTATTGACCATGATATTTTTATCCCTTTATCATGTGTTCCTATTAGAGCTGGAGTAATTTCTACAATACACTCTTAGGATTCACAAACACAACATGTTTTGTTTTACTTGTTGATGATTTATTAGAGTTAAATCCTAATCCGGTTCTATCTCTAAATGACCTTTGATTCTTCAAACAACTTTCAAGAGTTTTTGAACTTTCTTCAAATTTAGGAAGCATTTTTCCTTTTTCATTTTGTTTTAGAATTTCATGTTTGTACTCTAGACATACTTTACATTCTAAATCAATTTCAACATGACTCTCAAGTCTAGACATCTTATCTTCTAACATGATTTCATTTTCAAAAGTGTTTACACAAGATCTTGAAGTTTCATTGTTAAAGATAGTTTTTAGGTCCATGTTGCATGAAAGTTTAGACTCATTTTCTATTTTAGAAAACTCTAGGATAAATGTGTCAAAGCAAACATGTTTGGTTTCAAAATGTACCTTGCTTGGTGATTTAGCTAAGAGAGAATCACAAACCGGATGGTTGGCAACATCTTCATCCGTGTTAGTCCATGAATCACAAGCAAGTCCACTAAAGAGCTCGACATGAGAAGTCATCTTCACTTACACCGGATGGTTGGCAACATCTTCATCCGTGTTAGTCCATGAATCACAAGCAAGTCCACCAAAGAGCTCGACATGAGAAGTCATCTTTACTTACACCTTCATTTAAAACATTTAAACTAGTAGTACATGTATTAATCTCAACTAAATGTTTATCAATTAATTTTTCTAAGACCTCTAACTTAAATGTGAGATCAAATTGATCATCTTGGTTTTCAAATTTACTTTTGCATTTAAGCATGCTTTCTTTTTCAAATAGTGGTGGGTTTTGAATAGGTTGCCCTTCTTTGAGATTTTCAAAATCCATGGATCGATCCAAGTTTTAAAATACAGTTTATTTTAAGGAACTTGGGTAACGTAGCTCCTGATGCCAATTGTGGAAAACTAGAAGGGGGGTTGAATAGTTTACCTCTTTTTAAAATCCTTTTTAACATAAAAATCCTTTAATAACTTTATGTTTGCTCAACAATATAAACACACCATTATATGTTTGTTTCTTTCAAAAGCTTTTAGTGTAAGTATCAATTCTAATTATACTTGTTTCTTACTTTGAAAATCTTTACTTGTGATGATCCTAACTTTGCTTGTTTAGTTCTTTGAAAAGCTTTTACACTTGTTTGAAAACTTAAAGATAACTTTAATTGTTTTACTTCTTTGAAAAGCTATATATGTGGTTAACGATTCTAACTAAACAATAACATGCAATAAGCAAAGATAGAGAAAGAAACGATCAAACCACAACACGATTGTTTATCGTGGTTCGGCTACAAGGACTCTTTTTCCTTGCCCTACATCCACGCCCCGAGTTTCCAACTCGAGAGTTATAAACACTAATCAACAAGCTCCTTTCACCGGCGGAGAAAACCTTACACGTCGCTTATACTTTTACCGACACAAAGCTAGATGTCGAGTTCTTTTACAAGGGTACAACCACTCCCACTCGTCGCTTACACTTTTACCGACACAAAGCTAGATGTCGAGTTCTTTACCAAGGGTACAACCACTCCCGTTAGTTCTTTTACTAGGGGTACAACAACTCCCAACATACTACGTATTTTGAGGCCTAAAATACTAACCAACAACTTCTACATACATGACACAAATGAAGTATAAACTACCAAAGCTTATACATGACCAAGCTACCAAGACTTGCAACTTTAGAGTTGAAGCTTGTAACTTCTTGAATGATCTTGTGGAAATCCTTGCTACATAAGAGAATCACACAAGTCAAGGGTTACTGAGTTAGTTTAGAGAATATGTGAAAATCTATCCTAAAGAGTTAGCCAAAAATCAAGTTATGGCTTGGTATTTATAGCACACCATACTGCAAGCTTGGCGGATCAGGCGGAACCCTCAGATGGGTTCCGCCCGTGTACCCCCAGGGTACCGCCGGGTTTGCAGTAGGTTTTTGCAATAACTTCCCAAACCAAACAATGTCTTGTCTCATAACTTCTAGCAACCAAACAATGTCACATCACTTAAAGTAAGTCAAACATGATACTTGCAAGCAACATGAAAGCAAGTCAAACACATAACTTGCCATAAATACATAATGACAAAACTTGCCATAAATGTGATGTGACTATTTCTAATTTAAGAAATAAAACCAATGTTTAGTTTAAAAGGAAATGTAAACATTAGTTAAACAAGACTTAAACACTTAAAGTGATAATTTACTTTTAGCTAAAGTTCATACTTTGTTATTAACAAAACTTAGCAAAGATCGTAAAATATAAATAACGTTTTTAGGCGATATTTGTATTAACAATAAACATTCAACACCAACAATTCAAAGATCCACAGATTTGCTTATATGAAACAGTAAGATGCCAAATCACACCAAAGTACTTCAAATAAGGTGAAACAGTAACAAAAAAAAGCAATGATGAACAAGTATAAGCAATATCCAATACTAATAAGCTACTGTATCAGATCTAAACTATATGAGCAATAAGCTATAAAAGATGAGAAAAATGAAAATGGTACTCACAAGTTTAAAACCCCTCAGCTAGAACAGAGGGGTGTCACTATGCTAGCCTGTCTTTAGACAGGCCAATGGTCTCCTTTTGGCTGCCTTTAACCACCACAAGCTCAGCTTATTGAAATAAGCTGAGCCTTTGACTTTTGTTGACTTTTTAGAGTCTTGGATTTTTGGAACAGGAAAGAAGTTTCAATGATCACTGTAAGCTATATAAGCTTAAATGAGTTTGAAACAACAACAAAACAACAATGAAAAGATCAAAAGAAGGAAAACAGGACACTATTTTTTTGCTTTTTTGTAAGTTTTTATATATATATATATATATATATATATATATATATATATATATATATATATATATATATATATATATATATATATATTTTGGTTTTTCTTTGATAACAAACAACAATAACAATAATAAGAAATGAAACAGTAGATCAATACTGAATAAGTAACAATAAAAGAACTTTGCTTTAAAGGAATAAGAAAGTAAATAAGCAGAATAAGCAATAAGTAAAAAAAGCAATAAGTAAATAAGCTTTAACTGAAATTAAATAAGACAATAAAAAAAAACTTTCATTAATATTAAAAAAGGTTTACAAAAGTATTTTGGCAGAGTAACACTACTTGAAACTCTACACTCATTACAATATGAGGGGGGGGGGGGGGTATTTATAAGTTAGCAACTAGGGTTTGGGATGATTCTAGATGATGCTCTCAGCTTTCAATCTTGGCCCTTGATTGTGTCTTGGTCACTAAGCATAAAGGATGTCCATTGATTCCCTGTTATATGGAGCACGATTGTGTTTAGCCTCTATCATTGGTTCACGTATCCTCTTTGTGTCCTTCTTCATATCGTGCCTGAGGAGATGCTCTTGGCATCTGATTGGTCCAATATTGTTACCTAATTGAGGTAATTTTGAGTAACAAAAGGGATTGGGGATTTAGGGTTCTAGTAACAGTAATTCTGGGGAGAGGGGTATGGATTTGGGGGGCGGTAATTTTAAACGGGGTAATAAATGTTGGGTCGGGTAAAGTGGTGTTGGGCTTGGTGTTTATTAAAAGGGATGGTGGGCTGATGTAGTGTTTTGGGCTAGGATATGTGGATCCGGTTGTAACATATGTATAGGATTAGTAGTAGTATTAAGACAAGGACCAATAGTGAAATTCTGCAAACCTTAGGGACCAATTCTGTAAACTTTGAAACTTTCTCCCAAGGGTATAAATTGCCATACTCTGAATAATGGAGGACCACATATGCCATTTTCTTCAAATTTGCTTTAAGGACCATAATTGCCAAATTCCGAAATTGCAGGGACTAAATCTGCCAATCTCCCAAAGTTTCTTCCAAGGACCCATATTGAACTTTCTGAATCTTTGAGGACTTCCATGAGAATTGTGATCTATCTTTGATCATTTTGCTTCCCTGGCTACGGCTTTCGACCTTTTTCCAATCTCGTGCTCGTTTTTGTCGGTTTTGGCTTGTTTTCGTTCATTTTTCACATATCCGTACCTGCACATACACAAATACAAAAACACACATTCTCTTGGCATTTTAGGTTAGTATTTAGTGTATTTGGTTTGATTTTGGGTCTAAAAAGGATGTGTGAATAAGCACACATCAGGGAGACTAAGATTCATAGAGTCGGGGACTTCGGCACCTCCCCACGAACGACATTAAGGAATAAAGCGCTTCAACTAAAACAAGGGTGTGACAATGTTGGAATTTATATATCAAGTTAACCAATTAACTACGAGTACGCAGCGGATCTTAGATCTAGTTAAGCAATTATGATTAACACATAAATAATAAACAAATTAAAGGAAAACAGAAAACATGAAAATTAAATAGAAGACTAACCCTTGTAGTCACCCGCAAATAAAACTAAGTAGTAAATATATACCACCTCTACGGTTGCTCACACAAACACGTCAAACAAATACGCCCGGAGTGCTAGCCGTGTACCACGTAAATCAAACAACCCTTGTCAAAGCTCAATATAAAATCAAAAGTAAAATAGCTTTTATCCTACTTATGATTTTCTTGTTATCCGAGAACAAAAGGAAGGAACAACAAAAACCCTTGGTTTCTTTCCTTGCTATGACAACCTGGGAACCAACAAGGACCTATGAATCCTATTATTACTTTATTACTGATAAAGCAATAAGGATCAAATAACACCACGTATACACCTTGGATCAGAATGCAAGTTATATGATTGTGATGTGAGATTTGACTAAACAAGAACCCGATGGTAACTTGGTATAATCAGCTATGAATAAGGAATAGATTATGTGGTTTTGATTGCTTTTAAAAATCGTGTGTTACATGCAGAGAATGAGGGGCTTATATAGCTTCTAAATTTTATTCATGATAAGGCTAAAACACCTTGCATGATAAGCCTAAAACTCTACCTCGTTAAGCCTTATCACAACTCTTCTCAATCCTTATCACATCGATGTATCTAGACAGAATAATACTCTTCCAGAATCTTCAATAAACCAGTTATAAAGTTTAGGACAAGAAAGTATTATTGTCTAGTTTATATCGTGTCCAAACGGGTCACTTTTGAGCTTTACGTGAAACATTTATAACTTATTCTAATGTTTAATGTGTGTGCTCCCAATAGGCTCACACACCTCTAGCCGTATTGAGCTCATCCAACTTTCACATTCCAACAGCTCCCACTTGGGAGTTGGAGTAGCAGATAGCACAAATACCAATGACGGAAACGTCTAGCAACGCTCTTACTCGCTATTAAACTAAAGGTGTCTGATATATAATTTCATAAATCATTCTCAGTAGCATGGTCATTTATGTCTTGCTTTTATCATCCTTTGTTATAGATACCGTTAAACCATGGATATGGATCCTAACTCATTCCATATAGTTTAACCATTTAGATCTCGTTATAGAATTTAATTAGATATACCAAATGTAATCAAGAATCATCTTGCATTACCCTTTGGGTTCGACCGAACAATTATCTGATTAATTCTGGAGAGGGCCCATGGTATCTTTCTGCACATATCAAGTGGAGTAACAAATCCTTTGTTGACTACAAGTGTTGTGGATGCTGCTTCACATCACTCCGAAAAATAGCTTTTATAACTACCTTATTCAGGACAGCGTTTGGCATATAATTACAAAAGTGATATCCACACATAATAGAACTTGCTTGTATCTCAAGTCTAAGGATGACTTAACAAACCATTTCAACATTTTACTCATGACAAGGATCCAAAAGTAAATGTTTGAAAGTTGGGGTATCCAATATGCATCCCTTGTGAATACATATGAGTTTGGCGGGAACAATCCACATTCTCATAGAATATAACCAACACTCATGTGGAAAACTAGAAGGGGGGTTGAATAGTTTACCGTTTAAAATCTTTTTAACTTGTTTAGTTAGCTTTGAAACTTTCCGTTTGATCAAAGATATATACACAAACACAATATATAACATGCAAGTAAATGAAAGAAACGATCAAACCACAACACGAGTATTTATCGTGGTTCGGCTACAAGGACTCTTTTTCCTTGCCCTACGTCCACGCCCCGAGTATCCAACTCAAGAGTTTCTTTCACTAGTCAACAAGCTCCTTTCACCGGCGGAGAAAACCTTACACGTCGCTTATACTTTTACCGACACTAAGCTAGATGTCGAGTTCTTTACCAAGGGTACAACCACTCCCGTTAGTTCTTTTACAAGGGTACAACTACTCCCGATACACTTTGTATTTTGAGGACTAAAATACTAACCGATCACTACTGAATATACACAATCAAATGAAGTGTAAACTACACAAGTCTACACAATGCTAAGCTAACAAGTCTTGCAACGTTGTGTTGAATACTTGTTACTTTTTATGAACTCGTGAATCTCTTTGCTACAAAAAGAAACTTCACATATGAAATATTAAAGGGTTAGATGAAAGAATGAATGAATGTGTGTAAATATGATGTAGAGTGATAAGCCAAAAATCAACTTGTGGCTTGGTATTTATAGCAAAGCCTTCTGCAGGCCTGGCGGATACGGCGGAACCCTCAGATGGGTTCCGCCCGTGTACCCCCAGGGTTCCGCCGGGCTTGCAGTTGGTTTTGCAATAAATCTTGCAAACCAAAAAATGTCACATCTCATTACACCTTGTAAACCAAACAATGTCACATCTCATTACCCCTAGTCAAACACATAACTTGCAAGCAAACACAAAGTTAGTCAAACACACTTTCTTTCCATAAATGTATATTGACAAAACTTGCCATAAATGTGATGTGACATTTCTATTTTTAGAAAAAAAAGTGTTGTGTTTTATGAAATGTAAAATGTAGCAAAAGTCTAGTTTATGCAAGTCTTTAAAACTAAGATTATGTTTTACTTAGAAACTAAAGTTTACATTTTGTCGTTAACAAAACTTAGCGAAGATCGTAAAATATAAATAACGCTTTTAGGCGATATTTGTATTAACAATCTCCCCTTTTTTGTTGATGACAAAACATAAACTTTGTTTTTAAGTAACTCACAAAATCTTGGTGTTTAAGACTTAAAAAAAATTTATATTAAACTTGTTTTACTTAAGTGATAAAAATAATATTAAGTTTTGAAGGTTTAATATATTTCTCCCCCTTTTTGTCGAAACAAAAAGTAGAGTAGCGAAGCGGAATAATGCACTTGCTCCCCCTTGCTTGTTACTCCCCCTAACAGGAGTGCCAAGGTGGGAAACATGGATTTTGATCCTACAAAAAAAATGGTTAGTTGGTGATATATATAGTCAAGCTTGTAGTTACCACACACATTGCAACCACAATGACAACACAAAAATGATCAACCAACAATGCACGAAAGTAAGTAGAAAGAAATATCATTCCAAGTAAAATTTTGACTTTGAAAAGTCAAAAGACAAGAAATGTGATATATTCTTCTACTTCTAAACAAAAACTAAAAAATAACCAAGAAAGAAAAATATAATCCTACTTTCCTAAATGGGGCAAACGGCCTCCAAAGGTTGTCTAGGATTTGTTTGGGTGGGAAAGAGCATCCAAACGTTCTATGACGTGTTGGAATGCAAAACGGGTTTCATCTTGGAATTGGTGAAGCAACGTTTTGATGCTTGCACCCATTTGCGCATAATTTGAGCAAACATGGGGATGAGTGGGTAGAAATGGGTTGGTTTTGGTTTCTTGGTTTGAGGGTTGGTTGGTTTTTGGTTCTTGGGTGGAGGATGGATTTGGTATTGAGTCAAGCAAGGTGGTTTGAAATTCCATTGCTTGATGAAGGTGGTTCTCAACCATGCTTTGGATTTCCTCATAAGAAGGAAAGAAAGACTCAAAGGTTTGGGCTTGAGAATGTGGTGGAGTTGGGTGATCATGGTTTTTAAAGTTTGGTTCTCCATAAAGAGGACCATGGATGTCATGGTAGATAGGGTGAAACAACAATGGTTTGGGTTGATGGTACACTTGTTGTGGTGGTTGGGTGTGGTTAAAATCTTCATCAAGGTCAAGAATTGACCTTGGTGATTGATTTGCAAAAGGTGGTGGTTGTGTAGGTCTTGGTGGAAGATCATTTAGATTTTGGACAAAAGGGTGTGGTGATGTGGGAGGAGACCCAAATAACTCCATAGGTTCAATTTTGGGTAATGGTGATGGTGATATGGTTGGGTTGGAGCACTTGGTGGAGTTGGGTCAATGGGTGATTTAGTAGGTGGTGGAGTGAGCTCATTTGGTTCATTAGGTGATGGAGATGGAGATGGAGATGCAAGGTTCAAAAAGTGTTCATTTTTTATAGGTGAGGTGAATTCATCCGAAGATGAGGAGCTTAGGTTGATGGATTGATTAGACCATAGTGATTTTACACTTATCCGGGTGGTTTTCTGGATGGGTCGTGATGGTTGAGAAGTGATTGTTGACTTGGTCATGGTTAAAAATGGTTTGGAAGTTAAGAAATTGTGATGAAGAAGGTGTGATTTGATAGTGTTTAGGATGGTTTAATTTATAGTGATGAAGGATTGTGGGAAGGAGTGTTTGGATTTGATGTTAGTCCATACAAAAATGGAGGTTCCTAACGATTTGGAAAACTAATTGTGGGTTGTCATATCATGGAAGTCAATCCAATGAAAATGGTGAAGTGAGAAGACAAGTTTTGCACTAAATGCTTAGTGGTTTTGGTAGATTTGTTGAAGTATAAATCTCAGGGATTTCAAGGAACCTTTAGAAGGGTTCCTTCCTTTATGTGTAAAAGGTCCTTGGGGTGGTTATGGCTATTTTTGAAATTTGGCGGGAAATGGTTTTGGTTGAGTTATAAGGAATGAGAAGTACCCTATTGTGCTAAACAAATTGCAGGAAATGGGTTTCTATCTAAAAGGATTGTATTTTGGTGTTTGGATGTTGAAATATTGAAAAAAAAAAATCTGCAGGCAACTGGCGGAACCCTCAGGTTACACAGGCGGAACCCGTTTGAGGGTACCGTCTGGTCCGTTGGGCCAAATCTGGGTTGCCCAGAAAATGCACTGGCGGAACCCAATTTTGGGTACCGCCAGATCCGCCAGGGCTAAAAAATTTGGCAGTCCGCGATTTTGACCCGCGAGACGATTTTTAAAAATTTCGAAAACTCCTAAAATCAAAAAGATAATGCATTTCTGGTTAGGAAATGCAAAAAATAGACACGTAAACACACATATCATAGGACTTTGACCTTGAGGTCGAGAATTTCACTATACTTAGTGAAAATATCATAAACATGAAAATTTGACAACTTGGCAAAAGTTGTCTACCTGCATCAAAGTTAGATAATACATGTTCCAAATAGTATCAAACATTGTACCAATCCACAAGTACATCACAAACATTGTTTAAACAACCAAATTTGTTCAAATAGCACCTTGTGCCAAACACTCCTACACACCCGCACTCATTGACGGTCGATCTTGTTCTTGAGCTTTTCAAGGAATCTTCCAAGATTCTTAAACATCCCCTTTGTTTGCTTGAACTCCGCCGACTCATTTGGGATATCCGAAATTTGGGATAGGTATTCGAGAGGTGGGAGCCTAGAGTTGGGCAAATTGTCATCTTCACTCATTGAGGAAGATGATGAGGAGGTAGGAGGATGAGGACGTTTTCCTTGGGCTTTGTACACTCTCTTATCACTAAGTGGGACAAAGGTGTGTGGAATGAGAGAGTAGTCAAGACGAAGACCGTTTGGATTTGGTGGAATGGGTGAGATGAACCTAAAGAGACGAGTCAAGAGCATTCCATACGGCATAGCCGTTGTGCCATGCACGGGAATGTCGACCATTCTCTTGGCCATGTAGTAGGCAAGGTTGAAAGGTTGCCTAACGGACAAAGAGTAGAGCATATAGCAAAGGCAAAGGTTGATATGATCTCGGTTTCCTATGGTGCTAATGACATTTTCTCTAAGGACTTCCTCCCATTTCTTGAATTGGGGCTTAAGTTCATTCATTTCCATTCCATATGGGTCCTTATCGACCTCATTTCCCGAACGGGTTCTCCTAGTATTGGTTGTCCTAACAAAGAGGTGGTCACGAAGTACATCTTTTGACACAAGAGGTGTGTCATAAGGATGGATGCGGTCTTGGAGGTTGTCAAGAGTTGAGAGGGAGTGCAAGTCGGAATAGATGCAAGAACCACGGTTTGGGACACCTAGGATTTGAGCAAACTCCTCAAGAGTGAAGGAGAATTGATGACCACTAGCCCTAAAGTTGATAGACATTTGACCATAATCATCCGTGGAGAGGACGGCGGATGCATAGAATTCCAAAATGAACCTAGGACAAATAGGCTCGTTGATTTCCAAAAGACACTCAAAGTTGATTGTGGCAAATTCGGCATAAAGGTTTGTGCCTTCTAGGAAGGATGGGTCAATGGTTCTACCCTCATAGACATAGTGTTTTTCTAAGGCTTTGAAAACATTGACTTGGTTTGGGGTAAGGCCTTTGGTTTTGTGGTGTTTTGGTAGGTACTTAATGGTGTCCTTGTGGTCGTAGTGGGTTAGAGGAGGCATGATGATTCCTAGAACAACAAAATTCCACATTTTAGTTTAAGTAAACTACTATTATAATGTGGATGTTCTAGTGTGTGCCTATATGAAAACAATGTGGAGGTGCGGTTATCTTGACTCATTTTGATGCTTCAAAAACGTTTTATAATGCAAGTTTTGTTATAAAACAAAAGATAACCCGAACGCTCCTAGTTCAATGTAGCTTCGTTTGAATGTACCCGAAAATACATATTGGTTATGTATTCCCTTTAGCATTCAAGAGACATTATGCAAGTGATGTTTTAAACATAACGTTTTGGTTTTGTATTCTCAATGTGAGACGAAAAAATATTTGTTCTATTTGTGAGAAATTTTTGGAAAAATTTGACATGGGGTGTTTTAGCAAACATGTTTACACTTAGTAAGAATGCAATTCCTAACTATGGGGAACATGATTAGTTTTGTTAAACACCTAATTTCATGCATGATTTTCTCAAGTTAATGCATAACCCCAAGTTTTTGTTTTTGTGCAAGAAATAGAATTCCTAGACTTAGATCAGGATTGTAATCAAGTTTAAAATACTTACAATGATGATTGATTTGCAATGTGAGTGAAAGGAAGACCAAGAAATCGTAGGTATGGATGGATGGTAAAGTGAATAGTAACAGTTTGGAAGTGGTGGCATGAGATAATGGGTGTTTGGTTTAATATAAACAAAAAAAAAATGGTTCTGCAGGTCGGCGGATACGGCGGACCCCTGAAATGGGTTCCGTCCATTGTGTCTGAGGGTTCCGCCGACCCTACTGAGAAAAAGAGTTATGGATTTGTTTTGATTTTTGTGATTTTTGTCTAAAGTTCAGAACTACAATGTAGGTTCCATGAGTCCTAAGCCTAGCCTAAGAAGGTTAAAAGGTTCACGTTTAAGGGGTTTTGTGAGAATTTCGGCTATGTTGTCTTTGGAAGAAACTTTCTCAATTGAGATATTTCCTTTTTGAACGTTGTCACGAAGGAAATGATGACAGATTTCAATATGTTTGGTATGAGCATGTTGAACCGGGTTTTTGCTAAGATCAATGGCACCTTTGTTGTCACAAAGAATTGTGATGTCGTTAAGTTGAATTTCGTAGTCGACAAGAGCTTGCTTCATCCAAAGAGCTTGTTGACATGCCTTTCCGGCCGAAACGTACTCGGCTTCCGTTGTTGAGATAGCAAGAGCCGTTTGCTTTTTAGAGAACCATGAGGTGAGACAATGTCCAACAAAAGTACAAATACCACTTGTACTTTTTCTATCAACATAGTCACCGGCATGATCCGAGTCGGCATACACTATGGTGTTTATTCCCGTTCCTTTGGGATACCATAAACCTAAATGTGTAGTGCCCTTAATATACCTAAAAATCCTTTTAACGGCTTCGAGATGAGTAGTCTTAGGATCTTCTTGAAAACGAGCACATAGACAAACACTAAACATAATGTCGGGTCTACTAGCCATTAGGTAAAGTAGACTACCAATCATACCTCTATATTTAGTGCTATCTACGGATTCACTTTCCTCATCCTTGGTGAGTTTAGTTTCCGTGGACATGGGTGTTTTGATTGGTTAAAGAAGATACCATCTTCTAGTTGTTTAATTTGTAGTCCTAGGAAAAAGTTGAGTTCTCCCATCATACTCATTTCAAACTCGTCATGCATGATTTTTGAGAAATCCACACATAATTCTTGACAAGTTGAACCGAATATAATGTCATCAACATAGATTTGGACTATGATAATATGTGAATCTTTCTTCTTAGTGAAGAGAGTATTATCAACTAAGCCCATGGTATACTTATGGTCAACTAGGAAGGTTTTAAGTCGATCATACCATGCTTTTGGAGCTTGCTTAAGTCCGTAAAGAGCCTTTTTAAGTTTGTAAACATGATTTGGTTTTTCAAAATCGATGAAACCCGGTGATTGAGCAACATACACTTCTTCATTTATGACTCTGTTTAGAAATGCACTTTTGACGTCCATTTGAAAGAGTTTAAAATTGTGTGCACATGCATATGCAAGTAAGATTCTAATTGACTCGAGCCTAGCAACCGGAGCAAAAGTTTCATCGTAGTCAATGCCTTCTTGTTGGTTATATCCTTGTGCAACTAGCCTAGCTTTGTTTCTAGACACAATTCAATTTTCATCCATTTTATTACGAAATACCCATTTTGTTCCAATTATAGTTTGACTCTTTGGTTGAGGAACTAATGTCCATACATCATTCCTAACAAATTGGTTTAACTCTTCTTGTATTGCAATTACCCAAGACTCATCTTTAATGGCTTCATTAATGTTTTTAGGTTCAATGGTTGACACGAAACAAAAGTAGTTGCTTTCATTTTGAACTTTTGACCTTAGTGTTCTTTCGTTAATGTTGCCTATGACACTATCTAATGGATGACTTTTAGATTCTTTGACATTGACAAGTTCTTTGTTTAATAGTTCATCTTCTTTGTCTTTACCTAAAATCTCTTGACTTTCTATTACTTGGCTTTCAACTAAGTCATCATCTACCAAAGGTGATGTCTTAGAGGGAGGTGGACTCTCGTCAAATGTTACGTTCAACGATTCCTCGACTCTTAAGGTTTCTTTGTTCAAAACAATGTAAGCTTTACTATTTTGTGAATATCCAAGAAATACACCTTCATAAGACTTTGGGTCAAATTTGGTGAGATAATCCTTGGTGTTAAGAATGAAACATTTCCTCCCAAATACTCTAAAGTATCCTAATGTAGGCTTTTTACCTTTATATAGTTCATAAGGAGTTTTATTCAAAAATGGTCTAATTAAGACTCGATTTAAAATGTACGTTGATGTGTCAACGGCATTACACCAAAACTTTTGTGGAATGTTTTGTTCATTAAGCATTGTTCTACTCATCTCTTGCAATGTCCGGTTTTTACGTTCTACTACACCATTAGATTGAGGAGTACGTGGAGCCAAAAAGTTATGAGTAATACCATTAATATCACAAAAGTTTCCAAATTGAAATTCATTATCAAATTCACGACCGTGATCCGTTCTAATAGACACAATATTAGACCCTACTTGATTTTGAATTTTCTTACTTAGAATCTCAAATTTATCAAAAGCTTCATTTTTACTTTGCAAAATTTTTGTCCAAGTATATCTTGAGTAATCATCAACTATGACCAAAGTGTAGAAGTTACCTCTATAACTTTGTATAGCGGATGGACCAAATAAATCCATATGCAAAAGTTCTAGACACCTAGATGTAGAAACCAAGTTTTTAGCCTTATGGCTACTATGGACTTGTTTACCGACTTTGCAAGCATCACAAAAGTGTTGGTTATATTTCAACTTAGGTAGGTTTCGAACTAAGTCTTTGGAGGAGAGGTTTTGGATTAGTCTCATGTTAGCATGTCCTAGACGTCTATGCCATAAAGTTGAAGATTCATCTAATGAGGTAAGACAAAGTTTGTCTCTAGATGTTGGATCCATCTTCATGATGTATACGTTGTTCTTAAGGACACCTTTGGCTATGGTTATACCATCTTTAAGTATTTTACTTCCGTTTTCACTAAAAAGGACATTATACTTATTACGACAAAGTTGACTAATACTAAGGAGATTAAAACCTAAGTTATCAACATGAGCTACATCATCTATAAAAAAGGGAGTCATGAGAGATTGTACCTTTTCCGATGATTTTGCTCTTAGCTTTACTACCAAACATAACATTACCTCCGTCACATTTGTGATAAGTAGTGAAGAGGCTTTTGTTACCCGTCATGTGCCTTGAACAACCGCTATCTTTAATACATTCATCCGGTTCCAAACAAACTTTGAGGCACACCTATTTTATGAAAAATACTCAAACATTTGGTCCCCAATTTCTCATGGGTCCATTTTGGTTAAGCATATCATTAACTTGTTCCAAATATGAAAATAGAGCATAAGGGTTCCATGACATGTAATTTGAAGTTTGGTAATGTCCAGGAGTGTTTTGGTTCCAAACATGTTGGTAATGTGGTCGAGCGTTGAAGTTGCTCTTCGGAAAGGGGCGTTTGGGAATTGGAGTCTTAGGTCTTGGTTGAGTAGTCTTAGCTCTAAATTCATTTTTACTAAGTCCTACTCTAGTTTTAAACACAGGATTTGTTCCATTTTTATACGTAACTTTAACAAATTTTGAACGATCCGATGTGGATGGACTTACTGCTGCAGCAGACCTGGCGGAACCTTCGGGTCCAACGGGCGGAACCCTGGATTGGGTTCCGTCTGATCCGCAGGCTGCTGTAGCAGTTTTGTTAGTTTATTGTGTATTCTTTTCTTGTTTCGTTTGACCCTTTAAAGTTTCTATTTTCGTAAATCCTAGTCCTGTTTTATCAAAGGGTGACTTTTGAAGTTTCATAATTTCATCCGCACAAGAAATGCTCTTATCGAACTTCTTAAACTTTGTGGTTTGTTTTATTAGATCATTTTGAGTAATTTTAAGTTTCTCAACTTCTAGTTTAAGCTCTTCACAAGATTTGCATGATGTGTCAATACCTTTACTCTTTTCTAATCTCTTAGCTTTTTCTTTCAACTCATAAACTTCATTTTCTAAATACTCCTTTTTAGTTTTCAAAAATTTATTTTTGTTTATGATTTTTAAGCTCAATTCACAAAGTTTGTTATATTCTTTTTGTAAGGTGTCATCATCAATAGAGGAGTAAGATGAGTCGGAGAGTACATCATTTGAGTTGTGAGCCATGAGAGCAATATCATCATTCTTTGGCTCATCGTCATCTCCTTCATAGTTCCTCCAAGAACCACCCACAAAAGCTTGTTGAGGTTTGCTCTTGGGTGGTTTTGGACATTCTCCTACAAGATGACTTGTGTCTCCACACCTATAGCATTTTCTTTCAACCTTTCCTTTCCTATCATCACGATCTTTTCGGAAAGTTTTCTTGTCATCTTTAGGTTGCCTTACAAACTTCCCTCTTCTACGAAAGAACTTCTTGAAGTCTCTAACGGCCATAGCATATTCCTCATCATCACTATCTGAAGTAGATTCTTCATCATCAATTGATTGGACTCTAACTTTCAAGGCAATGGACTTAACTTTTTCTTTCTTGCCTCTAACTAGTTCCGAATCTTTTTCCATTACCATTTCATGAACTTTGAGATTTCCAATTAGCTCGTCAAGTGACATGCTTGAAAGATCTTTGGATTCTTCAATTGCCGTCACTTTTGCCCTCCACTTCGGATGGAGTGCTCTAAGAAATTTTCTGACAAAGTTCTTACTACAAAAAGATTCATCAAGTGCTTTAAGTGAAGTAATAATAGTGTTAAACCTAGCAAAAGCATTATCAATAATCTCATCTTCGGAAATAACAAATTGTTCATATTGTTGAACAAGAAGATCAATTTTGTTATCTTTAACTTGTGAGTTTCCTTGATGAGTGACAATTAAAGATTGCCAAATATCTTTGGCGGTTTTACACATAAAGACTCTTTCATATTCTTTCTTAGGCAAAGCATTGTAAAGCATCATTTTAGCTTCATTATTTTTACCAATCAATTTCTTTTGATCATCATCTTTAATGTTAGTAACTATGTTATCACCATCAATGATTATATACCATAAATCTATATCTTTAGATTTCACGTAAGTTTCAAAATGGTTTTTCCAATATATAAAACCATTTGCTTCGAAAAGTGGTGGTCTTTGCATAGATTGCCCTTCTTTGTAATTTTCAAAATCCATGGATCGTTTCAAGTTTTAAAACACAATATATTTTAAAAGCTTGAGTAACGTAGCTCTTGATGCCAATTGTGGAAAACTAGAAGGGGGATTGAATAGTTTACCGTTTAAAATCTTTTTAACTTGTTTAGTTAGCTTTGAAACTTTTCGTTTGATAAAAGATATATACACAAACACAATATATAACATGCAAGTAAATGAAAGAAACGATCAAACCACAACACGAGTATTTATCGTGGTTCGGCTACAAGGACTCTTTTTCCTTGCCCTACGTCCACGCCCCGAGTATCCAACTCGAGAGTTTCTTTCACTAGTCAACAAGCTCCTTTCACCGGCGGAGAAAACCTTACACGTCGCTTATACTTTTACCCACACTAAGCTAGATGTCGAGTTCTTTACCTAGGGTACAACCACTCCCGTTAGTTCTTTTACAAGGGTACAAATACTCCCGATACACTTTGTATTTTGAGGACTAAAATACTAACCGATCACTACTGAATATACACAATCAAATGAAGTGTAAACTACACAAGTCTACACAATGCTAAGCTAACAAGTCTTGCAACGTTGTGTTGAATACTTGTTACTTTTTATGAACTCGTGAATCTCTTTGCTACAAAAAGAAACTTCACATATGAAATGTTAAAGGGTTAGATGAAAGAATGAATGAATGTGTGTAAATATGATGTAGAGTGATAAGCCAAAAATCAACTTGTGGCTTGCTATTTATAGCAAAGCCTTCTGCAGGCCTGGCTGATACGGAGGAACCCTCAGATGGGTTCCGCCCATGTACCCCCAGGGTTCCGCCGGGCTTGCAGTTGGTTTTGCAATAAATCTTGCAAACCAAACAATGTCACATCTCATTACACCTTGTAAACCAAACAATGTCACATCTCATTACCCCTAGTCAAACACATAACTTGCAAGCAAACACAAAGTTAGTCAAACACACTTTCTTTCCATAAATGTATATTGACAAAACTTGCCATAAATGTGATGTGACATTTCTATTTAAAGAAATAAAAAGTGTTGTGTTTTATGAAATGTAAAATGTAGCAAAAGTCTAGTTTATGCAAGTCTTTAAAACTAAGATTATGTTTTACTTAGAAACTAAAGTTTACATTTTGTCGTTAACATAACTTTGTGAAGATCGTAAAATATAAATAACGTTTTTAGGCGATATTTGTATTAACAACTCACATTTACCTTGCATAACAATATTCCCATATTGTTAACCGACAATGGACCTATTTAGAATGAACAAATCATTTCACGGATTAAACATGCAAATATGGAATAACAGGTTATATGAATAAAATAAAAGATACCTCGTATCTTTATTTATCAGAAAATAAAATTGTCTTACAATTCCAAATTATCCAAATACTAATTACACACAGATTTACATGTAACACCCCCAATTCATGGTTGCAGCGGAATTCGAACTGGGTGTTACTTGACGGCACAATAGTCACAATAATAGAAAACGATCTCTAACCGAGTCGTATTAAAAAGATTTATCATTCAAATTATATAAATATCAGAGGTTACAAAATGAGGTCCCAGATGATTCCATGTTTACAATTTAAATGAGTTTTGAATGATAATAAAATTTATAGCCCACTTGAGTATCCGTGCCCTTCCGTGCCATCCTTGATCGTCATGAACCTGAAATACATGCTTGAGAGGTCAACACAAAGGTTGAGTGATATTCATAGAGTTTGTTTAATGTTTGAACACAATATGTTGGTAGTGTGAGTTATAGGCTCACACCAATGTTTGGAAAGCAAAATAGGTAGGCTATGTTGTTATACGCCCATAAAATGTATTATACACTAAGCTTATGACACCAAAACGTTAACGTGTACCAATATCGATCGGCAGATTTATCCCGGTAGGTACTTTGCTAACATACCTAAATCTCAAATATTAGTGCATTTGTTTGAACTTAGTCAAAACAAATGGGATTCGTCAATCCCAATAGGCCTATTCACAATATTCGCGCTCACTATTGCTAGTGATTAAATGGTTCATAATAAAGGATCTCGGTTTAGCAAGGCTGGTACTTAGTGATAATAAAACAATCAGGCAAGCATACAATTTAAAAACATTGTGCTCGGTTAAAATAGCATGTATTTCCCCCAAGGGTTTGTAAAACAATTAAGTAATGGAAAGTGGGGCTATGAACTCACCTTATGTTATGTAGTGAGTAGTGAATGTGATGGTCGAATCGCGAAGGTTTCTATGAGCAACCTATAATAGAATGTTGCGACTTAGGATTTGAGTAAAGAATATGAAGTAGTGCCTATATATATATCTTGCATTTAGTCCATGATGTGGTATGATGTATATTGTAAGTCTTAGAAAGAAAAGATTCATGAAACATGTATGTTTTATATATCGTTTACTACCGTTCGGGCCGACATAATTCAGAAGTCATGTTAGTAAGCGTTCGAGGAGCCAGGACACTTTAATTCGTAAATCCACAACTCATCTCGACGGCTTACATAATGAACTCCTCACATGAGGCTCCCTACTATTGTAGTAGTTGATAAAATATATATGTATATAAGTTTTTATCCGAAAAGTTACATGTCCGATATTTGAATAAACTTAGGAAAGTTTATTAGTACATGAAGATTGTTATTAGGGGTAGTTTCATAAGTTTTGTATGACCATTTTCTCTTTGTAATATCTCATGGTTCCTTTTTAAGTGAAGTAGATCCAAATTGCTTGTTCAAATTATCGCCAATTCCTTGTTTCATGTTTTCGCCTAAGTAAGTTGGTATGGTCATTTCGTCATGGCCTAGCCATGACCTTTGGTCCTTGTTCCAAGGTCATGAGACACAACCTTGGCTCTAGCCATGGTTGTGGTCTTGATTATAGGTCATAAGACCTCTTGTTCCTTTTAAAGTATAACCATAATATAGTGACTTTGGCCTAAAAATGGGCTGTTTAGAATTTGAAGAATTTTATCACTCGGAAAGCGTTTTCAGGGCTCGAGCTTCTTTAGACCTGACCGAAAACGTTGTTCCGGACAACTTTCGTGTTTTAACTTTTTGATGAATCGGACCAGAAGTGGGACTTTCAAAATCAAAATTTGATCAGAATGCTATTTAGGCAGTTTTGCCGGAAATCTTTGGTAACTTCAAATGGGCGTAACTTTTGACTCGTATACTCGTTTTGGGTGGTTCAAATTGCTACGGTTTCCTTGTTAAGTCCTCTACTGTAATATGTAATGATCAAATATCATATTTTTACCATTTTGATCAGGTATTACCAAGAAAGTCACTAGTTTGCTTGTTATAGTAACTTGTCTTATCAATCATGTACAATAACTTGTTTTACTCACTTTTATACATCATGGACATGCATACAAGACATAATATAGCAAGAATAATATGAAAATAACATGAACATGATTATTTAACAAGAAGCAAGTTAGGGTTTGGCTCACAACTTTTGGCTTTCAAAGATGAAAGGAAGTTAACATGTAAGGATAGGACTTTGATAGACTTGCTTCAACCCACTTCACTTCATGCAATCTTTCTACCCTTGTAATCTTGAAAGATGGATGATGAAGGTTGAGGTGACTTGAGTGGATTCAAACTCAAGAGAAATCACCAAGTATATGAGGTTATGGAAGTGTTTTGAGAACCTAAGATCAAACTAGGGTTTCAACCTTGAAGAAGCACTTGAATCATGCATGAAACTAGAAGGAAAAGAGCAAAGGATATGGTGTTGGTGTGTGTAGAAGTGGATGGCAACAAAGGGGAATGGGGGGGCTTTTATAGGGTCTTAAGGAGGTTACTTATGTTGACTTGTCAACCCTTGGAGGCCAAGTTCTACACATGTACTAATCTTAAGGTCTCTTGCATAAGATTGAGCCACATAGTGTGAATCCCCCCCCCCCACCAAGAGGTGGTTCACAAAGCTTGGGGAGGAAGGTTTAGCTTTTTGATGATATTATCCAAGTTATGGAGCTAGTTTCGACTCCGTAAAATGCTAACCGTAAGTTGTTACGTCACAAAACGTAAAACCGGGTATCGTAAAAATACGAAACTTGTAAGAATGGTTAAACATGTCATTATACTCCATAATAAAATATAAAATGAGTGATAGGTTCCATTTGGGTGGTAAAACCCTGCTAAAAACTGGAAACACGGGTCTAAAACGTGTAATACGTAAAATGTACGAATATTGCGTAAAATTGAGAAAAGTAAAATGTTACTTTTCTAATAGGATAAAAATGATTTAAAATGACTTATAATATCTAGACTGGGCTCAGTCTAGTTTCGGTTGGTATTAAATGTCTTTTAGACATCAAACCGTAAGCCTAAAAATCAAGGAATGACTTATAAAATCAAGGGATGATTTTTGGTCAATGGAGGAGGGAAAAATATGTTGACTTTTTCTAAAAAGTTGAAAACTTAAATCGTCTTAGAAATGCGGTGCAGGTATAGGCTAAGGTTACGGCTGAGTAAAAATGCTTAAAACTGAAAATTCCAGTTTTTCACGGCCGAGGCTTATTTTGGTCATGTTTTTCTCAGTCACGATTAATTCTCAAATAAATCATGAGTGTGTCAAACATTTTTCCGATGTGGGGAAAATTAACGCGACCGAATTTCGTTGTGCGTAGAATTTTTGAATGACGTTTTACCCTAAAACGTAAAATTCCGTGTAATTCCTTAATAACTTTCATGAAAATGAGCTTATGAATGTCAAACTTTTAATTTGCCATGGAAATGATTTATCACTTTAGCCCAAGAAATAAAAATCAAATTTCGGGAAAATTTTCGGGAAAAATGAATAGTAAAAGTGAATAGTGAAATTTTTCGGGAATAGTAATTATCCTGAAAAATGCGAATTGTTACATTCTATGAGACTACTAGCTGGTATCAAACCAATATCCCTAGTCAATTTAGAATGCTTAGGATATGCTAAAGCCTTCGTAAATGGATCAGCTAGATTGTCATCTGTGTGAACTTTTGATATATTCACGCCACCCATCTCAATGGTCTCTCGAAGATAATGAACTTTTGCGCGGTAATGTCTAGCACCCTTGGTGATTCCACTTTCATTAGCTATAGTAATGGCTCCAGTATTATCACAATTCATATTTATGGGTTCTTCAATTGTGGGAACAATGCCAAGCCCATAAATGAATTTTCGAATCCATACAGCCTCTTTAGATGCATCATAAGCAGCTATATACTCGGCTTCTGTAGATGAAGTTGCATAAATACTTTGCTTTGTGCTTTTCCAGTCAACAGCACCTCCATTTAAAATGAATACATATCCAATCTGAGATTTTGTGAAGATCGTTTAAGCCCATCTAGGATATAGTAACATTGATTGCACAGCGGAATAAAAACAATAAGAACATAATCAATATTACTCCAAGGTTTTCTTTATTGAAAATAAAATAAACTACTACGTACTAAACTAATATACACACGCTATAATCGTGTGTCTAGACTCTCATTGAAAGAGTTTTCTATTGAATTGATGATCTGTAACCCTAGACGCCTACCCTCTTTATATAATAGAGGGAGGTTACAAACCCTAATATGTTTAGCTTACTAAGAAAGCTAACTATTTTATATTAAGTCCCTATTGTTTCTTCTTTCTTCATTTCTTCTTGTGGGTTTTGTAATCTTCAAATCTTGTAATTCCCAACAATCTTCCCCTATTTGATATTACAAAACAATCTGCATGAAGAAACAATGTCATCACCAATAAGAAGCTGCACATCATAACTATTCTTCCCCTTTTTGTAATCTTCTAATAGGGTCTTGTGCATCTTGTAAACGCTTCCCCTCAAGTGATGCATGTAGATGGTTAACAAGCTTCCCCTTAAGAATAGACTAACCATCTCAAGAACCAACTAATAATTAATAATAATAATAATAATAATAATAATAATAATAATAATAATAATAATAATAATAATAATAACTTTTTTTTAAACTAATAACACAAGCAGCAGTAACGAGCAGCAGTATCGAAGTGTCAGCAGCAGTAACAAGCATCAGCAATAATGAGCATCAGAAACAAATAAGCACATGAAGATAGTCAAGTATATTAACAATAAGCTTCCCCTTAAAAGTATACTTGCTATCTCATAAATCCAGTAGGTTCCATGGAGTGATCACTGATGAAGAAAATCAACTATAACTGATTTGATGAAGAAATGGAATCTCCCAACCTTGCATCTTATGTCTTGCACTATCCACGTGACGGCCTCTTGACAAACTCCTCATTGACTTATCCAATGAGACACTGAGCACAAATAACGTAACTCCTTCAAGTGATAGCAAATGTACGCATTAAGCACAATAAGATAGATCGTACCCCTTCACTAGAGTCATCAAGTCTTTGTCACATCATTAACGCACGAACAAGGTATCTCCAAAGTGTTCCACTCACTTTGAGATATGATAAGAACATGCACCTGTGAAATTCAACTACAACATCAAGTAAATTATAATCAAATATCTTCATCAAGTAATCTTCTCAACGAAATGATGATGGTTAATAACTCCGTCCTCCCTAATCACTAGTAATCTCACATGACTAGTAGGAATCAAAACCGACCAAAAGAAAAAATATACAACAAGCCAGCAGTAACCATAAAGAAGTCAGTAAGAATCATCAGTAGAAACCACCAGGAGAAACCGAACAGTAGAAACCGATCAGCATGAACGGATAACCTATCAATAGTAACGGTCAGTAGGAACAAATAAGTATAGCAGCAACAACGTAGCAGCATAATCAAACAGCAGAAATATTTTACCAGCAGTATCCATGTGAGATGAATTAAAAGTACCCACATGCAGTCTTACAATCATGATATAATCACTGCCCCACTCCTCAATTCATAATTTAATATGCATCGACCCTGAACTATCTGCACCTCAGACCCACATCTTCGAACAATAAAATAATCAACAAAGCAGCCATTATTCCTTATGAATAAAATAACCCTTTGCATATAATACGCTCAGCCATATCTACCAATAAGCGTCCAATCTCCAATCAACATAACAAACTCATAACTGATCACGTGATGAACAAATTGCCTCCACCAATAAGAATGAACAACACGACAAGCCATCATAAATATTCCAAGGCAATTATATAAAAATTGAAGACCCACCAATCGATAATAAAGAAACCAATTAAAATATTTGCTTCTGTGATTCTCGTCCATATTAACTCAAGAGACAAACACAATTAATTGGTACCATGACAAAACTTCTTATTCCAAATTAGTACGAGATAACAATTGTCACCCAATCAAATTAGTAATTCAAACAATCAAGATCCACACCATGTGATCCGCTTTAAATCCATCATCTCATAACTGCCCCATGCTCCAAAAGCGAATCTTAAACATTACTATGTTATAATAATCGAATAAATCACCTCCTACAAACTAACACATTCGATTAATTAAATATTCAATACCTTGACAAACATAGCAGCAGAAAGCAGTACGAATATCGACCACTGATTGACCAATCCATGATAATAAATTTAATGCGCCGTCCCATTTTCATGAATTGATATGAGCACATGAAATCCACCAATTAATTAACATGAGATTCATAATACCCAACTAATACAAAATTCGACAAACAAATCATACGGACCCTCATTCATTGACCAATCACAATCATTCCCACAACATGATCACATAACTTTACCAATAAAGTATCACAACAACCCCTTGTATATTTAATTGATTTAACCAGTACGATGTAACATACATATCCAATAATCTTTAAAAAAATAATAAATGATTACCTCAACCCTCTTTTCACGGCTGCTTCTGTTCGACAACTTTCACAAGATCTGCTCCTTCATCAAAATTTCTCTTTATTCATACGAACATGAAAACCTTGAAACCCTAGATATCAAGCCCCCGTGCTCTGATACCAATTGTGAAGATCGTTTAAGCCCATCTAGGATATAGTAACATTGATTGCACAGCGGAATAAAAACAATAAGAACATAATCAATATTACTCCAAGGTTTTCTTTATTGAAAATAAAATAAACTACTACGTACTAAACTAATATACACACGCTATAATCGTGTGTCTAGACTCTCATTGAAAGAGTTTTCTATTGAATTGATGATCTGTAACCCTAGACGCCTACCCTCTTTATATAATAGAGGGAGGTTACAAACCCTAATATGTTTAGCTTACTAATAAAGCTAACTATTTTATATTAAGTCCCTATTGTTTCTTCTTTCTTCATTTCTTCTTGTGGGTTTTGTAATCTTCAAATCTTGTAATTCCCAACAGATTTAGGTCATCAACATCTGTCAGATATCCAGTATCAGTGTAGCAAGAAACCCTGAGCTCTCGTTTCATATTACCTCCATAAACCAGAAACATATCCTTAGTATTCCGTAAATACTTAAGAATATTCTTAACAGCAGTCCAGTGAAGTTCACCTGGATTCTGTTGAAATCGGCTTGTTATGTTCTGAGCGAACGCAACATCAGGACGAGTACATCTCACAGCATACATAATTGATCCTATATCCCAGGCGTAGGGAACTCTTTACATGCGCTCTTTATCAGCAGGTGTTTCAGCACCTTGTGATTTACTCAATTTAAGCTTTTCTTGCATTGGGATAGTTCCTCGTTTGGAATTTTCCATAAAATATTTCTTCAATATTTTCTCAATGTAAGCACTTTGACTTAAACCAATTAACCGTCTTGATCTATCTCTATAGATCTTGATTCCAAGAATATATGCGGCTTCTCCTAGATCTTTCATGGCAAAACATCTTCCAAGATAGGATTTTACATCTTGTAACATTGGAATGTTGTTTCCCATGAGTAATATGTCATCAACATATAGAATTAGGAAAGTGACATAACTCCCACTAGCTTTCTGATATACACATGGCTCATCTTGATTTTGAGTGAAACCAAATTTCTTAATTTCATCATCAAAACGTTTATTCCATTGCCTAGATGCTTGCTTAAGCCAATAAATGGAACGCTTGAGCTTGCATACTCGTTTAGGATATTTTGGATTAACAAAACCTTCAGGTTGCTCCATATAGACTTCTTTGTAAAGATGTCCATTGAGAAAGGCGGTTTTGACATCCATTTGCCAAATCTCATAGTTATAGAACGCAACTATGGCTATAAGAATCCTTATAGCTCTAATGTCTGCAAAAGGAGAAAAGGTCTCTTCATAATCAATCCCGTAGGTTTTAGTGAAGCCCTTTGCTACGAGACGAGCTTTAAAGGTCTGTACTGCACCATCCATGCCAGTATTCTTTTTGAAGAGCCATTTGCTACCAACAGTTCTACAGTTAGGAGGAAGCTCAACTAATTCCCATACTTCGTTGTCTTTCATGGATTGTATTTCCACATTCATCGCACCAAGCCATTTCTTGGATTCAGGATCCAATAATACAGCTTTATAGGTTTTGGGTTCACCAAGATCCCCCAACTCATGCTCCTCAGCATCGACGTATAAGCACATTCGATCTGGAGCACGACGTGTCCTAGTGGACTTACGAATGGGATTGATATCACTTTGAGGTTCATCAATTTCTTGATCATCCTCATCATGACCTAAGCTAGTGTCTACAGAAGGATTTGTATCTTCTGTTAATACAAATATCGCCTAAAAACGTTATTTATATTTTACGATCTTTGCTAAGTTTTGTTAATGACAAAGTATGAATTTTAGCTAAGAGTAAATCATCACTTTAAGTGTTTAAGTCTTGTTTAAACTAATGTTTACATTTCCTTTTAAACAAAACATTGTTTTTATTTCTTAAATTAGAAAGTGTCTTGTCACATCACATTTATTTCTTAAAATAGTAATGTCACATCACATTTACGGCAAGCTTTGTCAATATACATTTATGGTAAGAAAGAGTGTTTGACTAACCATATGTTTGCTTGCAAGTCTTGTGTTTGACTAGGTGTAATGAGATGTGACCTTGTTTGGTTTGGAAGATTTATTGCAAAACCAACTGCAGCCCTGACGGAACCCTGGCGGTACACGGGCGGAACCCATCTGAGGGTTCCGTCGTATCCGTCAGACCTGCAGAATAGTTTGCTATAAATACCAAACCATTTGTTAGTTTTGGGTGATGACTTTAGGACATATTTTCATATACTCTCTCAAACTAACTCAGTAACATTTTGACTTGTGTGACTCTCTTATGTAGCAAGGGACTTCACAAGATCATTCAAGAAGTTACAAGCTTCAACTCTAAAGTTGCAAGTCTTGTTAGCTTTGTTATGTATAAGCTTTGGTAGTTTATACTTCATTTGTATCATGTATGTAGAAGTGATTGGTTAGTATTTTAGGCCTGAAAATACGTAGTGTGTCGGGAGTTGTTGTACCCTTGTAAAAGAACTAACGGGAGTGGTTGTACCCTTGGTAAAAAACTCGACATCTAGCTTAGTGTCGGTAAAAGTGTAAGCGACGATGGGAGTGGTTGTACCCGTGTAAAAGAACTCGACATCTAGCTTAGTGTCGGTAAAAGTGTAAGCGACGTTGTAAAGGTTCTCCGCCGGTGAAAGGAGCTTGTTGATTAGTGCTTATAACTCTCGAGTTGGAAACTCGGGGCGTGGATGTAGGGCAAGGAAAAAGAGTCCTTGTAGCCGAACCACGATAAACAATCGTGTTGTAGTTTGATCGTTTATTTCTTTATCTTTGCTTATTACATGTTGTCTTTTAGTTAGAATCGCTAATCACATATAAAGCTTTTCAAAGAATTAAACAAGTAAAGTTGTATTTATATCTTCAAACAAATGTAAAGCTTTTCAAAGAACTAAACAAGCAAAGTTAGGATCATCACAAGTAAAGCTTTTCAAAGTATGAAACAAGTAAAGTTAGAATTGTTATTCACATGAAAAGCTTTTCAAAAAATCAAACATATAACGTTGTGTTTATATCTTTAAGCAAACGTAAAGTTTTTTAAAGGATATTCAAGCTAAAAAGGATTTAAAAAGCGGTAAACTATTCAACCCCCCTTCTAGTTTTCGACAATTGGTATCAGAGCTACGTTACTCAAGATCTTTAAAATAGAATGTATTTTAAAACTTGGATCGATCCATGGATTTTGTCTCAAAGAAGGGCAACCTATTCAAAACCCACCGCTATTTGAAAAAGAAAACTTAATTGAATGGAAAAGTAATTTTGAAAACTATGTGAAATCAATTGATCAAGATCTTTGGCTTATTATTTCTTTTGGTGATTTCAAACCAAAGAAAACAAGTTTTTGAAAACCAAGATAACTATCTTAAACTTGATAAAAATACTAAAGCTAAAACAATGATTTATAAAGCTTTAGTACCAAATATGAAAGAATGTATTTTTGTCAAACGGCTAATGATATTTGGAAAAATATGTTAAACTTTCATCAAGAAATATGTCAAGTCAAAGATGATCAATTTGATCTCACATATGAATTAGAAGTCTTAGAAATATTAATAGATAGACATTTAGTTGTGATAAATACATGTACTACTAGTTTAAATGTTTTAAATGAAGGTGTAAGTGAAGATGATTACTCATGTCGAGCTCTTTGTGGTCTTGCTTACGATTCATGGAATAACACGGATGAAGATGAAGCCAACCATCCGGTTTGTGATTCTCAACTAGATAAAACATCAAGCAAGGTACATTTTAAAACCAAACACTTTTGCTTTGACAAATTTATCCTAGAGTTTTCTAAACTAGAAAATGAGTCTAAACGTTTATGCAACATGGACCTGAAAACTATCTTTAACAATGAGTCTTCAAAATCTTTTAAGAATATTTTTGAAAAGGAAATCTTGTTAGAAGATAAAATGTCTAGAATTGAGAGTAATGTTGAAATTGATCTAGAATGTAAATTATGTCTAGATTACAAACATGAGATTAAAAAGCAATATGAGAAAGGAAAAATATTAGTTAAATTTGATGAAGGCTCAAAATCTCTTGAAAGATTGTTAAGGAGTCAAAGGGTGTTTAAAGATAAAACCGGATTAGGATTTAACTCAAAAGCACCATTAACTAGTAAAACAAAACAAGTAAAATTTGTCTAACCTAGAAGAGAGATTTAGAGATAATTCAATCTCTAATAGAAACTCATGATAAAAAGTTGAAGATTATCATGCTCTATGCTTTTATATGATTATCTAACCTTCTTGGATACATGAGTAATTGAGTTTCAAAGCGTGTCGTCAAACCAAGATTTTATGCGTTGTGTTTATCCTCTTGATAACATCTCTATGCAATTTAAAAAGGTACGCATTATTTCAACTTGACTTTGATTGTCTCTTGTTTCTAGCATTATGTGTTGGAATATGTGTTATTAGTAATACTCTAAAAGTGTTTACTTGCTATTAGTAATAACTAAGATTAGATTCTATGCAACAAGGAATTTAGTCATTAGTACTAGTAGGAGATATAAGGTGTTTTGGTTCTTTAACCATCAAAGAGATAAACACGAGAAACTCTTGAGTGAGTCTCACTCAACTCTTGCTTACAAGTGAGCTAACTAAGAATTTCCTAAGTGTTAAAATGTCTAACACTTTTGTGATGCTTGCAAAACAAACTTTTGTTAAACAACATTCTCAAACACCATACTTTGAGTCTTAAATTGTGTTTTTCTTCGATCACTCCTTTATAATAATCTCACATAAAACACACAAGGTGAAATAAATCACATTAGCATACATTAGGATGTGTGGAAGAAAATGAGTTTTCAACATCTAGGATTTACACATCAAATATGACACTTAGTTTTATGATGTTGTACCTCTTGGACTTTTTCAAAACAAGTAGAGTTCATAGTGTCTTAAGTAAGAAAACCCAAAGAGTCGAGGAGTCGTTGAGTATAACATTTAACGAATAATCTCCCGCTTCTAAGATATCATCTTTGGTAGATGATGACTTAGTCGAAAGTCCAATGATGGCAAGACAAGTATGTTGTGTAAAACATTAAGAATAAAAGTACAAAATAACATCTTCTCACCTTGAGTCAAACATTGAATCAAGCAAAATTGACATAAGTTATAAAACTTGATTTATAGGTCATAGTTGTGTCTAAACAAATTCAACAAAAATAGTTTTTGAAATTTAGAGTAAAACAACTAGTGAAACATAATAGATTTTTCGAAATAATCAAGTGTTTATAGTGTCAATATTTGAAAGTCTTTTTTATAATAAAAGCAAGCTCCAAAAGCAAGGGATTTTAACTCAAAGACATTCCTAGTTACTCTCTTGTTCTCAATGGTTAAGTTATTGATGACTTATCAAGAATGAGATTAGTAAATCCGTAGGTAAAACTAAAGGTAGAGAAATGTTCGGAAGACTACTTGTTCTCATAACAATTAGATTCAACATTATGTTTAGCGTTTGTCTATGTGCTCATTTTAAAGAAGATCCTAAAACAACTCTTTAGTTGAGCTTGTTTGGATTCATCGTAAGGTACTACACAACTAGGATTATGGTATCCCAAAAGAACGGGAATAGAAACCATAGTGTATGCCAAATGGAATTATGCCGGTAATAAGTTGATAAGAAAAGCACAAGTGGTACTTGCACTTTTATACTTACTTACTCAATGATTCTCCAAAACACGTAAGGTTCTCAAATTAGTTTCGGATGGAGAAGCACATCAACAAGCTCCGCTTGAACAAGCAAATTTGTGTCAACAACGGAATTCGTTTATCAACATTGTTATCCCTTCAACAAAGGAATCATCGACTTCGGCTACAATTCAATCCATTATGGTCTTAAAAGACATATTGTGATCCATCATCATCGCCTTGGTAAGATTGTTCATTGAGGAACGTCTTAACTAAGAAAGTCTTCTACGTTAACCATTCTATCAATTTTTTCACAAAACCTCTTGAATGTGAAGCATTCATCATTCCTAGGCTTAGTCAAAGACTCATAAGACCTAAAACCTTAGTTTTGAACATTAGGATAAAACCACAAAAATCAAGACAATCCTTTTTGATTTTTTCCCTGCAGCTCCCACGGTACCCTCAGACCATACGGGCGGAACCCTCTTTTTGGTTCCGCCTGGTCCGCCAAAGCTACAGAATGTTTTATTTTAATTTCAAAACCAAACACCCTCTTAACTTAATCATTCACTTTCAAACAGCCATCACCCTCTCAAAAACACATAACCACACGAAATTTAGGGCTCTCAATCCAATATCTTCAAATCCAACTAACTTTGTAAGTGTTCTAATCACAATTGCATTTTTTATTCAAGTATAACATTCTTATTTACATTCATTAACTAGAATCTTAGGATTTATGCATAAAACTTCTTGATTCATGAAAAACTTGGTGGCTAGCCAATCATGTCTTCCATTAGTTAAGAATTGTATCCTTTTTTGTTGTTACTTTGATTTTCCAAACACACCAAGTGCATTGTCTTTCAATAATCGCAATCCAAGACTAGAACATGATTCATCACCACATTGTTAAAACAAATGAAAAACATCATTAAAACATCACTTGCATACTATCTCTTGAATGCTAAAGGGAATACATAACTAATATGTATTTTTGGGTACATTCAATCGAAGACGCATTCAATTAGGAGAGTTTTGGTTATCTTTTGTTTTTATAAACTTGCATAACAAAACAATTTGGGCATTGATGAGTGCTCAAACACTCATCATTTTTAGTAAAATCTGAACTGCAAAACATACAAAAACACTCAAATATGCATCAAAATACTGAAAATATTCCAAAATTGTGTTTTATATGTTTCAGATGCAAAATGAGTAAAAACAGATGAAAAACGTACAAAGTTTGCAAAATTGGCAGTTTCAGTCCCCCAACTTTCAAAAATGGGCAAAAATAGTCCCTGAGCACATATTTTAAAAGAAAAGTCACCAAAGGTCCTTTTGAAATCATAAATTGTCATATTTAGTCCTTTGGTGAAAAAGTTAAAAAGTTTTAGAAATTTACAGTTTCATTCCCTAAACTTCATAAATTGGCAGAATTGGTCCCTGGTGGGAAATTTTTGGAAGAAAAAGCATTTATGGTCCTGTGGTTACTTATTTTGGCAAGATTAGTCCTTGGAATGAAAGTTTGGTGAAATGGCAATTTTGGTCCTCGGGGTTTGGAAATTTACAAAAATGGTCCTTGGGTGTTTATTTATGAAAAAGTACATTTTGGGTCTTTGGGTTATTGAAGTTGTCAATTTTGATCCTTGTGATAACTTTGGAACAATTACATTTTGCAGCCCTCAACTTTCGGCAAAATACAAGTTTGGTCCTTGTGTTATAATTTCTAAAAACCAAACCAAAACCCTTAATACTAAACCCAAAAACAACCCTTTACCCAAACCAACCAACACCCCAGCCCAATCCTACCCTAGGCCCAACCAAAGCCCACCCCAGTTTAATATACTCCCCCGGTCAACAAACAGGTCAAACAACCACCCCTAACCTTCCTTTTCCCTCCACCATTAACACCCCTAATTACCAGGAATTTTGTCCACCCCCTCCTCCACTTTTCCACCAAACACTCAACCTCACCACTCCAAACCCCCCTCCTCATTAATAATACCTCACCAACCTCACCAAACCCACTCACCCTGCCATTTATATATTTCCCGCCAAAATGGATTTTGAAGGCTGAGATCAATTGGAGCCCATCCAACGGCTTGGAATAAAGTGGGAAAGAAAAAAGGTGCCTCAAAGATCTATTTAAGTGAAAAAAAGAGCAGAAGGGAAGGCATTAGAGTAGTAATTAGCTTAGTTTAGTTTTAAATAGTGTCGAATTATTATTTTAATTTTTAGTTGTTCTTTTCAGTTTCAAAAGCTTGTAAACAGTTAAATTAGTGTAATAAATACTTTGTATTCCTTTAATCTCCAATTATTAAGTTTCAATTTAGTGTTTGCAATTTCAAGTTTGAAAAATCCATTTTAGCTTGTTAAGTTGTTGAAATTAGTTGTTTACTGTTTCCTTGAGCTTATTAGAGCTTATTCATAAACTTTGTAAGGTTTAGAAAGCATTAAATTCAGTTATACATAAAAATCTCAAAAATATCAAAAATAGTTGAAAAATAAAAGAAAAATAAAAAATCAGTTTCAAGGGGGAAGGAAGTCAAGATACCCGTGGATTTTGGATGTTTTATGGTTTAGAACTCCTTGGGGAGTGATAGGTTTATGGTTTGATGCCTTTGTCAACCATCTCAGTTCACTGCCATTTGTAAGCTATTTTGTCTATTTTTTGCATAATCACTGTTCAATTGCTTGTTATTGTTTATTTCTTTGTTTCTCAGCTTGATTTGTTTATGTTAGTTGCTATAACACTTAAAATCATATGCTTGTTCAGATTGAAACATTGTTGCTTATTTTCTTGTCCACTGCCATTATAAGCATAATTTAATCACATGCTTGATTAGTTGTTATCATTGATACTTGTATGTTTCTATAAGTTTTTTAGGTCATACTATGCCATTTTGGATCATTGTAATAACTTCAGTTAGTGATTTGCTTTAAAAACTCAAAACAGTTTGATATTAAGGGGGTATTTGGATCTGCATGTTCCAATGTGTCATTGTTGATTGTTGTTGTTGTTTCTTGCATAAACATGTTCTTTTAGGTCATAATAGCATAGTTGAAGTTTAAAATCAGTCACTCTTTAGCTAAAAAGTCAAAACTTGCTTTGATCCCTCTTAAGAATGCACTGTTAGGATTTAAGGGGCTTGATATCATCAAATCATCACATAAGTAGTTTATATAGCTTTAATCCACCTCATTGTAACTTAATATAGCATAGTTAATCAGTAGGATCACTTAGAATCTCATTAAAGTCAAACTTAGGTAGTAAACTCAAAAAGTCAAAAACTTCCATTGGACAGAAACTCAATTTTTGGGTGATTTGTTTTGAATTATGTGTTTGCTTTTAAGCCTTGAGCTTTTCAGAGATTGTAGTCCCCCACCTTGTCTTTGAAGTCCCATTGTTCTTTTATTTTTGCCATTTTTCTGTGGGTCCCCACAGCCCCCCAAAGTCAGCTGCAGGGAAGCCTCCTTCCCCTGCTGCAGCAGACCTCAGTCACCACACCACCTTTGGTGGTGGTTTCTGGCCACCACAGTGGTCCCACAAGCCCCATCCTTGGTTCTCTCAACCCCCTCCTAGTACTCTTCATGGTTTGACCATAAGTTTGACCTTAAGACCCCTGGGACCCACTTGGAATTGCCCCTCTTATCTGTCCCATTTCTGAGTTGATAAGGAATTTGGAAAGAGCTTATTCAGGCTTTTTGGCTTATTCTAATTGCTTATTTGAGTGAAACCTGCTTAAACATGTCCAAGCAACTCAAGTGAACCAGAATTAACCCTTGTGGACCCTACTTAAGCTCATTTGTGCTTAATTTCTCTCTTGGTCAACATAAGTCAACTGTCAAGCTTTTTAGCTTGCATTTGGCTTATTTTTAAGCTTTGGAAATTTTGTTTTCACAAAAGTTTCATGTTTTTAGTATTCTAAGAGTTTTGTAAAAGAAAAATCCAGAAAAACAAATTTAATTTCAAGTGATAGTTTCTAATTAATGCAATTTAAATTTTAATTTTCCTTTTTATATTTTTTTAAGCACTTAGTATTTTTATATTTTTCTTAAATTCCTTTTATATTAAAGTAATTTTAGTAATTTTCTTAGATTTTTATATTATCATTTGGTAATTTTTAGATTTAATATTAGTTTTAGTTATAATTAATTAATAATTAAGTTTAAATAGCAAAATTAGTTTTTATAAAGTAAACCTTAGTTTTTATATTTTTCCTAGCTTTTATATAATATAATATAATTTTAGGAATTTTTATAGAATTTTTACTATTCATTTTCTATTTTTTATAATTTAAATAGTTTAACTAGTAATTAATTAATATTAAATATAATAATTAGTTAAATAGTGTAAAAACTTATAAAATAAACTTTTTATAATTTTTTAGGATTCATGTGATGGTTAATTAGATATATAAAATTTTTCATAATTATCTAAGTCTTTTTAGTATTATTAATAATTAAAAAGTAGTTTAATTAGTTTAATAAATATAATTAGTAATTAATTAATAGAAAAATCACAAAAAGACAAAAATACATATTTTTAGTTTTAAAAATTATTTTTAGTTATTTTATAATTTTCGAAATTTAATTTTCACTTTTCTAGTATTTAAATAATATTATATTATATTTAAGTAATTTAAATATTAATAATTAGTGTTAAATAGTTTTTAATTAATATTAAATAATTAATTAGTGAAAAAATTTATTTTCTTTTTCTAAAAATTTTCTTTTATCCTTAGGTTTATAAAAAAGTCATTTTCACCCCCCTGGGGGTTATCAGATTTCAGATCTCACGTTTTATTTTGTACGTTTACGTTATTTTAAATGTAAACGTACGTGTTTTAGGTTTTAAACGTTTTTGGTTTTTCTAAATTTTCAGTCTTGTTCATATAGCTGATTTAAGCTATTTCCTTGTAGATTCCTTAGTATAACCAATCTCAAACCCTTTTCCGTCCAAATTAACCCGATCACAAACCCGTTTGATAACCATCCACACCTCGTCGGGACATAACGACCCGGGGAAACCCTATACTTCCACGGAGCATTGAGCCTAAGGAGTTTGACTATATTGACTACATCCGTGGTTGACTTTAGTTGACAGCTTTTGCCTCAATCAGGCATAAAAATGAGTCAAGATAACCTAGTCTCCACATTGTTTGCATATAGGAACACATTAGAACATCCACATTGTTAAAAGTCATTAACATATAATTTTGTGTTTTCTAGGAATCAACATGCCTCACGCAAATAAATCCGATCACAAGGAAACCCTTAAGTACTTGCCCAAACACCATATGACCAAAGGTCTCAACAAAGTTCAAGTAGAAACCTTTAAGGCATTAGAAAAACGCTATGTTCACGAAGGTAGAACAATTGATCCATCCTTTCTAGAAGGAACATCTATTCGCCAAAATTTTGCCGCAATCAACTTTGATTGTCTCCTTGATATCGATGAGCCAATTTGTCCTAGGTTCATCTTAGAATTCTATGCAACCGTAAACCTTTCCACAAATGATTTTGGTAAGTTATCATTAAACCTCACAACCAATCATATACCAAATTTCAAAGATTTGAAAGACTTAGCTATCATTTTTGGTGTCCCAAATGCGGGTACTTGTCTCTACACGGATAAGTGGCCCATTTAAAGCCTTGACTCGATTGAGCATTTTCATTCATACGACACCCCTCTTTGAAAGACTTAGCTATCATTTTTGGTGTCCCAAATGCGGGTACTTGTCTCTACACGGATAAGTGGCCCATTTAAAGCCTTGACTCGATTGAGAATTTTCATCCATACGACACCCCTCTAGCGAGTAAGGAAACAATTAAGGAACATCTCTTCGTTAGAACCTCTACCACTAGGAAGAATCGTTCGGGGAATATTGTGGATAAGGATCCTTTTGGTATGGAGGTCAATGAGCTTAAACCACAATTTAAGAAGTGGGAAGAAATCCTTAGAGCTAACGCCATAAGTACCTGATGAGTGCTTAATCACTCATCCTTTTTAGTCTTTATTTCAGACCAAAAACACCAAATACTAACCAAAAATGCCAAGAGAATGCATGTTTTTGTATTTGTGTATGTGCAGGTACGGATATGAGAAAAATAGACAAAAAACAAAGGAAAACCGACAAAAACGAGCACGAGAATGGAAAGTGTCAAAAGCCGGAGCCGAGGAAGTCAAATGTTCAAAGTCCAAGTTTAAAAAGTCAAAGTCAACCTCAGAGATTCGTCAAAGTTACATATTTGATCCCTGGTCAAAGTTTGAAGAATTGGCGATTTTAGTCCCTGCATTTTCTGGAAATTACATAAATGGTCCCTTGAAGTAAACTTTGAAGAAAGTCAGATTTGGTCCCTCATGATTTTAAAATTACAACATTGGTCCTTTGTTTTTACTACTACTCTTTTACACTTAAAAAGAAATACCCGGATCCACTAATGTTTTTATACCTCAAGCCCAAGATTACAATTAATATTACCCAAGCCCAATCCCTCATTATACCTAGCCTGCTAACAAAACCCACCCATGGTCAACTCACTCAACCAGGTCAAACCAAGTAATAAAAACACAACCCCGCCAAATTCGGCCCCAATTCATAAAATTACCCAGAAAAGTACTGTTTACCATGAACCCTAGATTCACCCCTCTCCCATTTTACCTCAATTAATAATAATTACCCATTCATTGGGGCTTCTAGAAGGTCTGACAAGTCAGGTGATGGCAGAGGCACACACGTGGACCAATTACATTACACACGGAGGATACATCACATCAGGGCACGCAATCCAAGGGTCAAAAATGATTAGAAGCATCTGGAAGGTGATCTAAGGGACTATATTCAATTGAAGAAACACAAAGAGGCGTGGATTGATGACTTGGACATACCCTAGCAGGCTCAACCTCAGCTATAAATACCCCCTCCATCTCATGTAATAGTGTGCCTTTTTATGTATTGTTATGCTGTCATTTTTAAATTGTAATGAATTTCTTTTATTAATGAAAAGCTTCTTTCAGTTTTAAATTACTTGTCTCAATTCTAATTTACTGCTTATTGTTACTATCTATTTCCAGCTTATAGTTTGTCTTCTAGTATTGCTTTTTTAAATTCAGTATTAATTTTCAGTTCATTTACTAATTGTTGTTTGAAGTAAAAAAAAAAAATTAAAAAAAAAAATATATTAAGTACTTAACTCCAAAAGCTTCAAAAAGCTTTTAATTTGTTTTATCAGTTTCATATAAGCTTCTAATAGCTTTTGTGGAGCTTTGTTTGGCACCTTGTTCTCAAATCACAAAATTCACAAAAAGTCAACATTGGTCAAACACCAGCTTATTGGTGATAAGCTAAGCTTATTTTGGAGATTAAGGCAGCCAATAAGGTGCTATTGGCCTGTCAAAAGACAGGCAAGCTAAGTGAATCCCCCTCTATTTGAGCTGCGGGGGAATTTTGGTTGTAAGTTTCATCTTAATTTACTATTTCATCTTAATAGCTTAATAGTATAAGTAGTAGTATAGATCTGTGTTTAGCTGCTCTTTATTGATTGTTTCTGCTTGTGTTAATCTGATTATAATAGTTGGATAGTAGTAGTAGTTTGATTTATCTGTTTGGCTAATTGTTGATAGAATTGTGGTTTGATATTCATCTGTCATAATCTGTGGATCCATTTTTCTGAGTGAGCTGCATCTGAGATCTGTATTGTTGATTCATCATTGCATCAGTGTTCATAATTGGAGTATTATTTACACTTAAGTTGAGGTTTGGTTCAGCATTGAGTGAATTGGTGGTGTTTTGGTTGTAACAGTCATTTCAGAGGGTGTTTGGATAGTTTTGGTTTGCTGATATTAGACTGTTTTCAGAAGTTGTGTTTAGTTAAAATTAGTCATAGAGGTTAAAACAGATATAAATTAGTCATTAATTCAGTAGTTATATAGCATTTAGTCAAATCAACTTAGTGTTTTCAATTCTGCACATCAGATATCATAAGTAGGTTGCATAATTAGTTAAGTGATAGTATAGATATTAGTTTTAGCTTATTTCATATATAAATCAGTTTCATATTTCATTTTCAGTGGGATTTAAGCAAGTAAAATGCATTTAAGTCAAAATCTCTTTGAAATCAAAAAGTCAAACAAAGATTGTGAACTCAGGTTTTGGTCAGGTTTTTGTGAAGTTTTCTAGTATTCAATATTTGTTGGAAATACTTGTGGATAGCTGATTTTCAAAGTTTGGTAGTAAGTTAACAAATATCAAAAAGGAAATTGCTGTTTGGAAATCATTTGCTTATCTCAAAAGCTTATTAAAATCATCTGTTCAGCCTTTTGCTTACCCTGCACCTCAGCTTTTAACCAAACTTCTTGGATATTTTTAGGTTGGTAAATTGGATTAGAAAATCTTTCTCTTGATTGTTTTGTGATCTCTGCTGGTTGGTCAATAGTTTGGACCATTAAGTTTGCTTGTCTCAGCTTATTTGCTCACCTTAATAGCTTATTCAGTTGAGCACATTGAATCCTAAGTCTGCCATTTAGAGTAGGGCTGCAATTGTGTTTCCTGGCTTATACTCTGAGTTTTGTTGTTCTTTTGAGCTTGCTAGTACCCATAGTAGTTGTTCTCAGTTGACTTGTGCCATCTGCTTATTTGTATCAGCTTATTGCTTATTCTATTTGGCTTATTGAACTTGAATTGTGCCCACATCTGTGTTTCTGTGAATCTTTTGGCCTCACAACTGTTTCATTAAGCTTATATAAGTTCAAAAATCACTTAGTAAAAGTTTTGGTCAGTTTGGTAAAGTTTTGCTTATAAATAAGCACTTTTCAATAAGCAGTTTGGGTCTAATCAGCACTTCCAGTGCTTATTTTTCAATTTTTTTTTATTTTTCCTAGCTTTTAAATATTATTTTAGATTTTCCCTGAAATTTTCATATTTTTCTGAGCTCATTTGCTATTTTTCCTATTTAATTTTCATTTTTAATTACTAAAAAATACAAAAAAATCAGAAAAACCCCAGAAAATTCCAAAAAAAATATTAGAAAATTATTTTTAGTTATTTTAGAATTTTAGAAATTTATTTTGCATTTTTCTCAATTTATTTGCATTTTCTTTTAATTTTTAATTAGTTAAATTAGCTTTTAATTCATAATAAATAAATAAAAAGTCAAAAAAATATTTTTCTTTTTCTCAAAATTTTCTTTTATCATTTTTAATTTTTGAAAATTATTTCCAAGTCCGTAGGAGTAGCGTAGCTTAAAAGTCGGGTTTTATTTCGTTCGTTAACGTTTATTTTCCGTTTTAGCTTACGTTTTCGATTCTACGTTACGTTTCTAGTTGCCTTACTTGATTTACGTGTTTAGTTGATTATTTGTGTTTCATTTACTATTTCGTTAGTGTAATCTCATTCACATCACTTTTTACCACTTTTCACGACACGTTTTCCGAATCGGAAATTCGGAATTCCATTCACCCTTCACACGGAATACGACCTCGGGTTATCCGTATTTCTTTGCGGATCTCTTGAGCTTATATCTATACTATAATATTGATATTGTGTTTTTCACGAATCAGTACCATAGGAAATAGAGATCATGTCAACACATGCCTTTGCTACATGCTCTATAGCATCTCTACCGGTCAACCCTTTAACTTAGCCTACTACCTAGCCAAAAGAATGGCCGACATACCCTTAGTTGGAACAACCGCTCTTCCTTATGGAATGCTTCTTACTCGCCTCTTTAGAGCAATCTCACCCATTCCTCCTAACGATAATGGAATGCGCCTTGACTATTCTCTCGTACCACACATCTTCGTTCCTCTAACTGATAAACGAGTTTTCAAAGGTAAGGGCAAACGTACTCGCTCACCTACACCATCATCATCATCATCATCCGACATGAGCGAGGACGATAAACTTCCTAACTCTAAGTTACCTCCTTTAGAATACCTTCAAGCACTCCCCATCATTGACAATGCATCCGAAGAGTTCAAGCAAACCAAAGGATTGTTCAAGTGCTTTGGAAGGTACCTAAGCAAGCTCAATAAGAAGATAGACCGGTTGTGAGAAGATTAAGGAGTGTTTGGCTTATGAATGTTTTAGAACCTTTTATGTGTTAAACTACGTGATTTGTATTGCTTTTCACTTTCATGTTTTATTACGTTTGTCGGATTATGTTTGTATGAGCTTTTATGCATAATGACAATGTTTGAGGTGTTTGTCAATTTTTTATGCTTATGGCAATTCTTACTAAGTATAGTGAAATCCTCGACCTCAAGATCAAAGTCCTATGATATGTATGTTTACGTGTCTAATTTTTGCATTGCCTAACCAGAAATGCATTATCTTTTTGATTTTAGGAGTTTTCGAAAATTTTGAAAATCGTCTCGCGAGTCAAAATCACGGACTGCCAAATTTTTTAGCCCTGGCAGATCTGGCGGTACCCAAAATTGGGTTCCGCCAGTGCATTTTCTGGGCAACCCAGAATTGGCCCAACGGACCAGACGGTACCCTCAAATGGGTTCCGCCTGTGTATTCTGAAGGTTCCGCCAGTCACCTGCAGAAAATTTTTATCATTTTTCTTAAGTCCAAAACTTGTAAAGTGTCAAACCATTATCCTAAGTAAGAAACATCTTCCATTAACTCCAATAACCATATTAGAACAACTCTCACTCACTAAAACAATTAGGAAGTCACTTCCCTCCAAAAATTCAAATTCAAACATAACTAACTCATGGAACCCTTTTAAAGGATCCTTCAAACCATTGAAACATTTTCAACCAAATCACATCCCATGATCACAAAGCATTGAGTGCATATGTTGGTCTTTCACTCCACCCTATTCCATTGGATTGACATCAAATGATGTGACATGGTCATGAAAATCATTTGAACCTCAATCTTTAAATGGTAGAACATCAAATCCAAACACCCATTTCAACATCTTTTCCATCCTATAAATTTGAAAGTTTTGCAACAATTCAAATCACACCACCACCATCAAAACTTCTTCTCTCAAAACACCAAAACCACACCTTTAAAATGACTAAATCCAACACATCATCCGAGTCATCAAAATCCTTCTCAAAAACCACTAGGATTAGTGTTAAACCTTGTTGCTTCAACAAAACTGTCAAGTCAAGCTCATCATCTTCAAGTGATGCTTCGCTTAACATTTCTTCACCTATCCAAGATTTCATTAACCTCACTAACTCAACACCATCCCCAACACATTGTAATACCAATGTAATCACCTTTCAAGATTTGCTTAATCTTGATACTCCAACACCCTCTCCAACACATTGCTACACAAACATAGCCACCATTCCTCCACCAACTAGACCTTCAAGTGATTCAACATCACCTTCTCAACAAGCTCAACCAACAAAAACTTCACACCTCAATCACCAACACTTACACCAATGGAACTTTTCCATACACCTCCAACATCACCACTACCTTATTTGGAAACATTAGAAGACCTATCACCCAAATCATCAAGTCCACCATCCTTATCACTCTTTGACACCATTGCTCAAATTGAAACCCAACAACAATCTAGTGAGCAACTAGATGATGAACCCCATCAACCCTCATTGGTAGAACGGTTGGCTTATCGTTATGCTAGACCATCCATTTTTCCAAATGATCAAGGTCATATCCACTCACAATCATTTGTGTTTCACCCAATTTACAAAGACCTTCATGGCAATCCTTCCGGCGAACCAAGCTTCCGCCATTTTGTTCAAAACCAACAACCACAACAACAAAAACCACAACAACAACAACCATCACCACAAGAACCTTCCCAACAATTTGAATCTCTACTTTCTTCTTATAAGAAAATAGAAGCATCCATATGGGAAAAACCTCCAAACCTTAATGATGAGATTGACACTCATTTAAACCACCTTCATGCCTTCAAACGTATGGTTAACTCTCAAATCAACCATATTATGGTTTTACAAACGACTCTACACTCAACTAATGAAGGAAGCAAAAACACTACTCAACCATCCACCTTTGCTCCTTCAAGCTCAAACCATCCACCACCAACAAATCAAACCACTCTTCCACCAAACTTTCCCCGACATGATTGCAATTATTGCGAAAGAACCGCTCACATTAGTGAAGGGTGTCGAGGGGAAATTCGTGAGCTATCCGAAGAAATGAGGTTTATACTAAACCACATTTTGGATCTTCTACAATCCTTGTCTCACACACCTCAACCTTAGAGTCTCCAAAATGAAACAAAACCGTTTCTTTTGGAAAATGTTTCCCATTTAAACCAACAAACCAAAATCGTGTCATCCTCTCAACCTTCAAAATAAAGCCCGCTACAACCCTCAACACACATTTTCATCCTTAAACAACCTTAGCCTTGTTTTTGGAAAATGTTTCTCATTAAGGAAAATGATGATTTCCTTGTAGCTTTTCATGTTCTTAGTTTATTTTTAGTTTTTCTTTATTTTTAGAAGTAGGATGGTGTCATCCAAATTTCTTGTCTTTGACTTTTTAAGAGTCAAAATTTTACATGAAATGAATTTTAATCTATTACAAGGTTTGCATTGTTTGTTGACCATTTAGGTATAATAAGTGAACTATACCTTGCTATGGTAGCATACATATATCTTGTGTTTTTGAAACTAACCTTTCTTTTTGTAGGATCATTATCCATGTTTTCCTTCCTTGATACTCCATTTAGGGGAGTAATATTCAAGGGGGAGCATGAGTGTTGCGTTATTCCACTTCACAACTCTTAGTTGTGTTTCAGACATGCAATGCTTTCATGACTTGTCTTGTGCGACAACTAATCTTTTTCTTGTAGGTTCAAAATCCATGTCTCCTCTCTTGGCACTCCATTTAGGGGGAGTATCGTCTAAGGGGGAGCAAGTGCTTACTTCCACTTCGCTACTCTTCTTTTTGTTTCGATAAAAAGGGGGAGAATTTTTATATAAACTTGTTTCAAATTTTTTTTTTTGCATACCACATCATCTTAGCAAAAACAAGTTTTTATACTAACTTTATAAGACTTAACTCTAAAACTAGTGACTTACTTATAAATAAAGTTTATGTTTTGTCATCAACAAAAAGGGGGAGATTGTTAATACAAATATCGCCTAAAAACGTTATTTATATTTTACGATCTTTGCTAAGTTTTGTTAATGACAAAGTATGAATTTTAGCTAAGAGTAAATCATCACTTTAAGTGTTTAAGTCTTGTTTAAACTAATGTTTACATTTCCTTTTAAACAAAACATTGTTTTTATTTCTTAAATTAGAAAGTGTCTTGTCACATCACATTTATTTCTTAAAATAGTAATGTCACATCACATTTAGGGCAAGCTTTGTCAATATACATTTATGGTAAGAAAGAGTGTTTGACTAACCATATGTTTGCTTGCAAGTCTTGTGTTTGACTAGGTGTAATGAGATGTGACCTTGTTTGGTTTGGAAGATTTATTGCAAAACCAACTGCAGCCCTGACGGAACCCTGGGGGTACACGGGCGGAACCCATCTGAGGGTTCCGCCGTATCCGCCAGACCTGCAGAATAGTTTGCTATAAATACCAAACCATTTGTTAGTTTTGCGTGATGACTTTAGGACATATTTTCATATACTCTCTCAAACTAACTCAGTAACATTTTGACTTGTGTGACTCTCTTATGTAGCAAGGGACTTCACAAGATCATTCAAGAAGTTACAAGCTTCAACTCTAAAGTTGCAAGTCTTGTTAGCTTTGTTATGTATAAGCTTTGGTAGTTTATACTTCATTTGTATCATGTATGTAGAAGTGATTGGTTAGTATTTTAGGCCTGAAAATACGTAGTGTGTCGGGAGTTGTTGTACCCTTGTAAAAGAACTAACGGGAGTGGTTGTACCCTTGGTAAAGAACTCGACATCTAGCTTAGTGTCGGTAAAAGTGTAAGCGACGATGGGAGTGGTTGTACCCGTGTAAAAGAACTCGACATCTAGCTTAGTGTTGGTAAAAGTGTAAGCGACGTTGTAAAGGTTTTCTCCGCCGGTGAAAGGAGCTTGTTGATTAGTGCTTATAACTCTCGAGTTGGAAACTCGGGGCGTGGATGTAAGGCATGGAAAAAGAGTCCTTGTAGCCGAACCACGATAAACAACCGTGTTGTGGTTTGATCGTTTCTTTCTTTATCTTTGCTTATTACATGTTGTCTTTTAGTTAGAATCGCTAATCACATATAAAGCTTTTCAAAGAATTAAACAAGTAAAGTTGTGTTTATATCTTCAAACAAATGTAAAGCTTTTCAAAGAACTAAACAAGCAAAGTTAGGATCATCACAAGTAAAGCTTTTCAAAGTATGAAACAAGTAAAGTTAGAATTGTTATTCACATGAAAAGCTTTTCAAAGAATCAAACATATAACGTTTTGTTTATATCTTTAAGAAAACGTAAAGTTTTTTAAAGGATATTCAAGCTAAACAGGATTTAAAAAGCGGTAAACTATTCAACCCCCCTTCTAGTTTTCCACATCTTCTTCTTGAATAATTTCAAGATCTTCTGGACTCCCACTTGCTTCTTGATCCAAGAGATTTTTCTCAAAGAACTCAGCATTTCGAGCAACAAATACTTTGTTCTCAGATGGAAGATAGAAAGAATATCACATTGTTTCCTTTAGGTATCCTATGAAGATACTCTTAATAGATCTGGGTTCTAGTTTGTCAGGTTTGGTAAGTGTATCACGCTTAACAAATGCCTCACAACCCCAGACTTTTAAGTAAGACAACTTAGGGGCTTTGCCATGCCATACCTCGTATGGTGTCTTATCAACCTTCTTAGTTGGAACCATGTTGAGAATGCGTGCAGCAGACTCAAGGGCATAATCCCAAAAGGACTTTGGAAGAGTAGTTTGACTCATCATGGAGCGAACCATGTCTTGAAGTGTTCGATTTCTCCTTTCAGACACACCATTATGTTGTGGCGTGTAAGGAGGAGTGCGTTGGGCAATAATCCCATGCTCCTTAAGATGATCCAAAAACTCTTGACTCATATATTCACCTCCACGATCAGAACGTAGTGACTTAATGGTCTTCCCGAGTTGGTTTTCTACTTCCTTTTGAAACACTTTAAATGTTTCAAACACTTCATGTTTATGTTTCAGCAGGTAAACATAACCATACCGACTATAGTCATCAGTAAAAGTGACGAAGTAACTTGCTCCTTGTCTTGACACAATTCTAAATGGTCCACATACATCGGTGTGTATTAGTCCAAGTAGATCCTTAGCCCTTTCCACTTGATGTGAATAGGGTTTTCTTGCCATCTTACCAGACATGCATGAAACACACTTTTCAAATGACTTAATGTCAGTTGAGTTGAGAAGTCCATCATGTTGCAACTTCTCCATGCGTTTCTTGCTAATGTGTCAAAGGCAACAATGCCACAAGAGAGTAGAGTCTAATGTGAGATTGGCTCTTTTATTGCTAACAACATACATAGAACTATCATTTGTTTTAGAACAAGACATATATATTTCATAGATACCATCCCTTGGGATATCACTAAAATAAACAACATTATTCCTAGAAACTGAAATTGTATTATTCAATTCAAAACAATTAACAAAATCATCGTCAAACAAACGTGAAACTGAAATACTTCCTCTAGTAATAGAGGGAGCATAATGACAATTGTTCAAAACAACTACTAATCCACTAGGGAGACATAAATGATAATTTCCAATAGCTTCAACTTCTGCCCGTTGACCATTGCCCACGTATAGACTTAAAGCTCCTGGCTTCAGCTTCCTACTTCCCCTGAGACCCTGAGTAGTATTACAGATGTGAGTACCACAACCCGTGTCATAAACCCAAGCTTTAATAGGAAAAGAATAAAGTTCTATAGTGAAAATACTTGAAGTGCTAGCTCCTGGAGATAGCTTCTTCTTTTTCAGCAACTCGGCGAGATACATGGGACAATTCCTTCTCCAATGACCTGTTTCACCACAATGGTGACAGGTCACGTCCTTTGCAGGGTTATCCTTCTTTGGTGGTGGAGGTTTCTTGGGCTTGGAGGCATAAGATGGTTTATGCTCAGGAGCATAAGCCAAATTATACTTTCCGTTCCCTTGATTCCCCTTAGCAGCCTTGAATGGTTTTTTACCATGGTTTTTTTGGACCTTTCCTGCACGTATAGCATGAAGTGCAGGTGCAACATCTTTCTTGGGTAACGTCTGCACATGTTGTTTAAGCATAGCATGTAATTCATTCACAGTCTTCCCCATGCTGTGCATATTATAGTTCTCCACAAAGCTGTCATACTCCCTAGAGAGTCCAATTAAGATTAGACTTACTCCAAGGTTCAAAGTGACGGGATGACCGAGACGCTCCAATTTGTCAATGTAGCTCTTCATCTTTAGAACATATGAGCTTACAGATTGACCTTCTTCTTGCTTGCACAAGTGAAATTCCCTCGCGGTTTGCAGAAGTTCCTGTTCTGCCTGTTGAGCAAACATGCTTTTCAACTCCTGTAACATGTCATATGCACCAAGATGGGTTAGATTTCGTTGGATTTCTAAGTCCATGGTCATAAGCATGAAAGCAGCAGTGTCCTTTGATCCCTTGACCCAAGTAGTGTGAGCTGCAAGAGCCTCAGGAAGGACTGGGTGTCGAAGAGTTGCAACAGGTGCAGCAGGAATAAGATGCTCCAAGTAATTTTCCTTATCTTCAGCTGACAGGATAATGCGAAGCTGGAGATACCAGTCAATGAAGTTAGGTCCAGTGAGTTTTTGTTTCTCAAAGAAACTCCTGAGTACCGAATTGTTTCCGACTGAGGTAGTCATCTACAATTAAAAAGTTCAAGTAATTGGTATTTTCAATAATTAAATTCTTAATAGAATTAACTACCCAATTAATTACTAATTAAGACTAAGATCCAACTTGACTTCCCACTTATTACCAAAGGTCTGACCAATGTGTAAACAAGTAGGGCAAGAGGTAAGCGACGAGCGTTAATTGCATAAAAATGCAACTCTTAGACTTATGAGACTGATCACGACATTAGTAGACAAGTAGTAATGTCATGAGCATGTTTAGTCTCATCTTATGCCTCGGGTCCAAGGTTTAACCAAGCATACTCGAAATAAGTCGACCAAGCAAGAACATGCAAATATCACCAAAAGTCTGACTATTGAGCAAAATTCACCATGGGTTTGGAATGGCCCTAAGGTCTGACCAAAGAGGTCAAGCCAAAAGCACGTGTTCTTGGTTAGCTGGCATAGACTTAAAATTACAAATAGGTATACACATAAATGTGGTAAAATCGTGTACAAAGAAGCATGCAAAACAACTTTGTAGCACTTAATTTAAAAACTTTAGTAATGACACTGTAGTGATCATCATGGTTCACGGTAGCTTCAATCGAACTCGCAAGGAAGCGGAGGACCAGGTCAGCGCAAGGCTATGACCGGAAATCCCTTAGGTGTGAATGTGCGCACCGCCTTATACCCCCTTATAGTTTGTTCTAGTGAGTGGGCCGTACTTCCCAAGTGTCCATAGCGTCCAGTTTTTAATTTCATGAAAAACTTGTTTCAAAGTATTTAGGTCACTTAATTTTACAAAAACAATTTTCCACAAATCAAATAGCAGGTCACAATGAGCATGGTATTTAGGCATGTAAATTAAGTCCATATTAATGTCATGATTTCGATATGTATTATTCCATATTGCATGCAATTAGGTGTGTAAAACATGTAACAATTATGCAAATAAAGAATCAAGTACATAAACATAAACACTAATTAAACATTTAAAAACCGAGTCCACTAGGAGTCTTCCCCGTGATGCCACTGTTGGAATTTATATATCAAGTTAACCAATTAACTACGAGTACGCAGCGGATCTTAGATCTAGTTAAGCAATTATGATTAACACATAAATAATAAACAAATTAAAGGAAAAGAGAAAACATAAAAATTAAATAGAAGACTAACCCTTGTAGTCACCCGCAAATAAAACTAAGTAGTAAATATATACCACCTCTACGGTTGCTCACACAAACACGTCAAACAAATACGCCCGGAGTGCTAGCCGTGTACCACGTAAATCAAACAACCCTTGTCAAAGCTCAATATAAAATCAAAAGTAAAATAGCTTTTATCCTACTTATGATTTTCTTGTTATTACTAAAACATACATTTACTAGGAAATGTATAAGCCCCAACATTTTGGCCCTTTGTTGCTACAGTGTTTTTGTGAGGAGATACACAGTGAAATGTACAGTAAAATGAATAAAAAACTGCTCTCCATCCGGATTCTTTCCTTCCTCTAGCCTTTGTGAATACACACTAAACACACATACACGCATCTCTATCTTTCTCTCTCAAATCTGCTGCAAATCAAAAGAAAGAAAAAAAAAGTCTTGCAGGTTGTTTTAATCTACTTCCACAAAACACATACCCGATCTCATACTCGGTCACACACTATATCTCACCCACCTCTTTTACCTCTCTCAAAAAATAGAACTCTCCCAAAATTACGGTTCAAATGGCGGACGAGGTAAATTTCAAGGTATTTATGATTGATTGGTTGATTTGTAAATTAGGGTTTCTGTAAATTAGGGTATTTTTTTCGATATTTGTTTTTTGATAGGGTTTTCATATAATTAGCCATTTTTTGTTAGGTTTGTGGCTGTTTGGAATTGGTTGTTGAAACAGCTTATATGATAACGAATATATTATTTATTTAGTGGTTTTGGTTTCAAGTTTTAATTTTTATATGTTTCTTGGTTAAAGATTTGAAATTTTTGGGTAATTGATTGGTGGAAGAGATGTTAGTATGTGTAGTAGGTATACTTCATCTTCAATGCATTCAAAGTGTTTGTGAAAATGCCAGTTCAGGTTTTTTTTCTGATTCAATAAACGGATGGTGTTTGTGTGCAAGTATTTGAGCTAATGGTATGTATGAAAAAGGTGATTTGAATAAAGTTTGGTGTGCTACAACATGAAGGCATAGTTGCTCATATTCTATGTTGTTATAGGCCGTGTCTAAACTGTGTGTAATTTATGGTTTAGAAAAGGTGTAGTTTGAGATGTCACGGGTTGTGGTCATGCTTGTTGACTTTATACAGTCATGAGCGTTGTCTATAGTCTGTGTGTGAGACTTGATTTTGCACGCTTCTACAAGCTGTAGGGAAATTCTAGCTATAAATGCTGTCTCATAAATACTTGGTGGCATAAATGATAATCTTTCATTGGCTTTAAGAGTTTCGTAATGGTGGTGAAAAGGACATATTTATTGCCCTAAAAGCTTTTGTTTGATATGTTGGTCTGATTTTGGAGGCTCAAAGGTAGGACTAATGATGACTTAAATAATTATTATTTTTGTGATAGGTTTTTAGTTTGCTCAAATGGATTTTCGAAAAATCATCAGGTAACTTCTTTTGACCTGATTTATGTGTATTCAATATTCCAATTTCATATGTGCTTACAAGCCCAAAATATAAGCTAATCCAAACACTCCGAAGTTGGTAATTTTTTTATTATTATTGTTAGTAGGTTTATTTGAATGGTTACTGTATATTAAAATGATATACAAGATGTTATAGAAACTTTTTAATACTAGGCTTAATGATGTTGTTGTTGGCTGTCATTAGAGGCTATTATTAGGGTTAATCAATGAATGATGTTGCTTATATGCATTTTCGCCGGGCAATTCAGATGGTAATTGCTATAATGGTTTTGATATTGAGTTTTATTATTGTGTGTCAGGAGCCGCCGTCGTATTTGAGGTACAAAAAAAGTGGTAGATTAGAAGCTAAGAAAGAAGAAATCCATAATCCTAAAACTGAGGTAAAAGTTATGGTAATTGATGGTTATAACGTGTGTTTTTAATGTTAACGTTGTTAATTTTCAAGTGTGTTTTGTAGTGATTAGTGGTAAAATGTGTGTTTTTTACCTTTTAAGTAAAGTGTAGGTGCAAACAAGACTGTGGACAAGGGTGAACAAGGTTCTTCTTGGCTTTTTAAACGGGCTACTGGGGCCAATAAAGGTATTCCTGTCGTTCAATAGCTAGAAGATGGGTCTGGAGTTTTTTATTTAGCGATTTTTTGCCATTCTTCTGTAAATTAGGAGGCATGCAGCGGTTTCTCTTGCTGTTGTAGCAGCAGATGTAGCGATTTTGTTGCAGCCCAATGAATAGATGCTATAGAGATTGCAGGAGCTGAGCGCAAGCATCTGATTTGGGGACACCATGAAGACTCTTTCTGAAACGTTATTAGCAACTCTTCGCAATATTAGTCTTAAGGAAGATTTAGTACAACAACACTCTCAAGTAGCGGATGAAGCACTCGAAGGTATACAACATTTTTTTTCTACTTTATATCTTCCAAAAGCTCCATTTTAGTGTCGAGATTGATTAACCAATTTTTAGCTTCATGAACAAAAGTGGAATCAAATACTGATTAAAAGTATATGATTCCTCATTTTATTATTTGTTACCAATACAAAATATATGTTCATTAGCAGATTTATTAAAAAAAAAAAAAAAAAAAAAAAAAAAAAAAAAAAAAAAAGACCTTATTGTGAATCCTATTTATCTTTACAATTGGCTTCACATTTTCTTATTTGTTATGATATAAAAGGATATCAAGCTTTATTGAAAACTCTTTAAAATCCTTTTATCGTAAAAGTCTACTGTTATTTAAATTAGTCACTAGCACACTTTTGATGGGCTAATCCCCTTACTGACATTTGAAAAGTCAATAAAGCTCGCATTTTTTGGCTTATAAACTGCCTATCACCTTGAGCGTACAGCTCAAGTGCATAAACTCGATATAATATGCCGAAAAATGTGAGTTTATATCGACTTTTACAAATCTTAGTGAGTTAACACAAATGATGAGTGTGTAAATACTCATCATTTTTACCTTTTCTGAGCTGCCAAAACATCTAAAAACACTCAAAATTGCATCAAAATACTGAAAATATCCCTGGAATGTGTTTTATATGTTTCAGATGCAAAATAATAAAAAACGGATGAAAAATGAACAAAGTTTGCATAATTGGCAGTTTCAGTCCCTCATCTTTCAAAAATTGTCAAATCTAGTCCCTGGTTATCCTAAAAACTTGAAAATGTCACCAAAGGTCCTTTTAAATCACAAAGTTACATAATTAGTCCTTTGGTACAAAGTTTTACAAAATTGCAAGTTTAGTCCCTGAACTTTGAAAATTGACAAAAATGGTCCCTGGGATATTAAAACTTTGAGAAAAACAAATTTTGTCCTTGTACTTCTCATTTATGGCAGGAATGGTCCTTGGTTGCAAAGTTGGTGAAATTACAGATTTGGTCCCTGAAGTTTGAAAAGTTGACAGAAATGGTCCCTGGAAATTCAAAATTGGAAATTATCAACACAGGTCCTCATAATATTCTCACTTGGCAGAAAATACCCTCAGGAAATACTTTGGAAGAATGCCAGATTTGGTCCCTCAAAATTCAGAATATTGCAAAATTGGTCCTTGTGATGCTATAATACCAAACCGGACCCTTAATAATAATAAATCCCAAACACCAAGTCCAATCCAAACAAAAGCCCACCCACTCCCTTTATCCTGGCCCAAATAAACACCAGCCCATCCCCATCCTTTTGATATCAAAACGTAGGGTCAAAGTTTGACCCTGTGGTCAAACCTAGGTCAAAACAACACCATCCCCCCTTTCCCCCCCAACTTGCAGCCATCACTTCACCATCCCCCACCATCACTGTCCCATCTCCACCGCCCAAACCACTCTTACCACCCCACTTACCTAACAAAGACAACAAGCATTTAATGCTTCCCTCCCCATTACACTCAAACAGAGCAAATTGCTCTGTTTTGTCTTTCCCGCCAAAACAATCCAAGGGTCAAAGAGCTATCAGAAGTCATCCAACGGATGAGGTTAAATGTGGGAAATGATCAGAGGTCATCACAAACCCTAGAAGACCCCTATTTAAGGGAAGAGATTGCAAGGAGAAGGGAGTGTAGTCACTTAGCTTATAATTTATGTCGTATTAGTATAATTTCAAATTCTAGTTATTAGTTTTACTTCCAAAATCTTGTAATCTGTTTCAGTATTGTAATTTGATCTTTTGATAATAAAAAACTAAAGCATTTCAGTCCAATTCAGTTTTCACATTTTAATTTAAGTTTTCTTTTTATTTTCTAATCATGCTCTTAACTTAGTATTACTGTCATATAAGCTCACTTAAGCTCTTAATTATATAAGAAAAACATAAAAAAAAAAAGGAACATAAAACAGCTACAACCAAATCACAGGGTACCTTTGCAATTATAGTGGAAAGCTTAAGGAAGTTGCCAGTAATGGATATGACAAGAAGGACTTATACCTAGCTTGTTTACAAGCTAGGAGCTTGTAGCTGCCCTATTGGGTCCCCTTGTTCAGCTAAGGTCCCAAGTAAGCTCAACTTTTCATTTTTCTTTGATTTTACTTTAGTACTGTAGAATAAGCTATAAGCTTCTATCTCTGTGTTTTTTATGTTTGTTTGCTTCATTCTAGTTATAATCTCACTTAAATTCAGTGGCTTGTTTGTTGATTTTCATAGTTGTTAAAAATTCCAAGTTTCACAATTAAAATAGATCACTTAGTAATCTTGGGTTGTTGTTGTTAAATCTAGTGATTCTGTGCTTAAAATCAGCTTAACTTAACATAAGTCAACTTCTGGAACCAAGATTGTAGCTTAAACCTTTAAAAATCTTTGGAATCCACAAAAATCAGTTCATAAAGGTGTGTTTGGATTAGTGTGATCCTGGGTATTCTAGTACTTAATTATTGTTGTTATCTGTTGTTATAAGTCACTGAGGATCACTTTAGCTCAGAAGAACCATAAAAACTTGGCCTTATTTCACCAAAAGTCAAAATCACAAATCATTTGGTCTAATCATCTATCTGAGTTGATTTTAAAGTAGCATAAGCCTCATTTTGGTTCACAAGTGCAAGTTTTAGCTTATTTTAGTCTCCTTATAGCTTAAGTAACTTAAATTAGTCAATAAATCAAAGTAGAATCTCATCAAAGTCAACCTTTTGTAAAAACTCAAAAAGTAAAAATACACCTTTGTTTCAGAAATCCAAATCTTGGAAGAATATTTTTGATTTTTGTGTTTAGTTTGAGACTTAGATCTTTTCAGAAATTAAAGATTGTCACCTAGTGTTCAAGCTCCCATAAACAACTTATTTTTTAGATTTTTGTATAAGCTTGTGCAAAAGCTTAAATTGACCTGTAGGGCAAGTACATGCCCTGCACCAGGGTAACTGACCCAACTTCCTTAGCCATTTGTGACTCAACCAGTGGGACCCACCCTTAGCTTATTGGCTTTTTGGAAAGCCAAGCAACCCATCTTGATAAATCAGAGCTTATTTCACCCTTTTGAGCTTATTTGATAGGGCTGCATGCCCTATTAAGTTTGGCCATTCCCTGAGTGTACACTTAGTACTCAGTGTTTGACCCCAACTTCCAAGCATCACCCAGAGCTTAATAAAAAACCATAGGTCTAGCTCATTGGCTTATTTTGTAGTCACCCAGTCCCTTTTCAAGTTTCAACTTTCAATTTGGACCCCTGAAAGGGACCAAAGGTCCTTGATTTGGCCTGTTTGGATTGTGTGGAATCATTAAGTGCTTATTTGTAGTATATAGCTTATTCAGTGTGCTTAATTGTTCCATTTTGCTTATTTCAAGTTTATAATCATCTGTGTGTGCTTAATTTGTCATTTCCTAGCTTTTTCAAATATGGCATAAGTCCTAATAAGCTTAATAGTAAACTGTTTAGGAAAAGGGGGTGCACATAGCTTATTTTTAAGCTATTCAAAAAGTGTCTTTGTAAAAAGTTCTTATTTTTAACTTATTTTCATCTGTCAAAAAGAAAAACCAACAAAAATCCAAATTTAAAATTAGTGATAGCTTCTATTTAATAGATTCTATCTTTTTAATTTTTCTTTTCAGCTTATTAATAAGCAATCTATCATTTTCATAATTTTATTAATTTCCTGTCACCTTAAAGTAATTTCAGTAATTTTATTAGATTTTTCTCTTTTAGTTTAATAATTATTAGAATTAAAAATAGTTTAATTAATTAATTAGGTAATATTAGTAATTAAATAGTTTTCTTAATTTTTAATTAACAACAGTAGGTTTTTATAATTTTCCTAGGTTTCATAAATCATTTAAGACTTAATGTGATTCATCACATTTCATAATTTAATAACGTCTTATTAATCTTCTAGGAGTCTAATTGAGTATATTCAATTCATACTCAATTTCTAACCTTGATAACTTTTGGAAGAAAAGATATCATAGTTATCTTTAATCAAACAATCTATCAAGAGTTTGATTCCCTAACTGAACATACTATCCATATGTGGTACTTCAATTAGAATTAATATTGTAAGAAGATCTAACAATATATAAGATAACCATATTCCTGTTGGCATACCTATTTACCAACTAAGTCAACTTAATGGTATAATAGTATTTCCAAACCAATTGCATGCTCTATAACGCAAGTACTTTCGACCAAGTCACTTCATGTTTATGTCTTATAAAAACATAAACTTGTTATAATCCCACTTTACGTTATTAATCATTGATTAACTCAATGACTTCTTGTATATGTCTTAATTAAAAGACCATAACAAGCTAACGTCTCACTTAATTATAAGTCTTGTAATACTTAGAAGACTTCATGTTTATAACTATACAATAAAGTATAAACATGTATAATTAAAGTAATCATGAACACCACCATTTGGTTTCAATAAGATTTTCAAGTTAACACACTACTTTATTTATTTATGTCATTCTAAGAATACATAATTATTGAAGTAGTTTTATATTACTTCATGCATTTATGTCATTCCAATAATACATAAATATCAAAGCTGGAGTAGTATTGTTATTTGACACAATGTTCTAATAGATGTCTAATTTAGAAACAGTAAATTATCCATGTTGGTCTCACGCATACATGAAAATTCACCATGTTGTTAATATTTAGTCTGCGTCTCACGTTTACTAAATTTTAACACCAAGTGTTTCTTAGATTAGATGTATTAATCTAATTAGAATTATAATCTCTTACTTTACAGTTAAGAGAATCCTTTAAATCATATACTTATGTGTTGTACTTTGCACATAATGAAGATTTCTCCCACTTGTGCATGGTACAACACCATGTATCATATAAACAACACGCACGCGTTTGTTAATTTGAACAATATGATTTGTGTCATTAACATAACTTAGTAGATATAGAGTTTACTCAATCAATCAAGGAAGCGTACATGACTATCCTTGAAAATATTAGTGTCTATATTTGGAAAGTAATTACCTTGAGATGTTCAAAAGATAATCTAAGTTACAATCAAGACAATAAGTCTTGTAACTCCCACTGAATTAGAGAACATTATAATAATCCCTTATTCAGCCATAAGAACACAATACTCCCACTGAATTTGACAACATTGTAAATGTTTCATTAATCAGTGAAAGGAAATAGTGTACTTGTTTACTTTCCTACATCTTTTAAGAAAACCCATTCAAACAATTATATAGGTTATAAAAGGATGTAATCTACTACATAAATGTGATTCATCACATTCCAAACTATTAACTTGAAAAAACTGGGCATGCAATTTCTTCCTTTATAGATTTACCATTCCAACAATTGTATGTAGTATTGTAAATGGTCAAACCAAAACAACTAGATAAAGTAATCTAATTCGTCTTTTACCATTATGCAGTAATTAGTCTAGCTTCTAATTTAATAACTCATAAGCTGCATATACTCTTACTATTAAAGATTGCTATGAGTTATGTATTTAGAATTTAGACAATTCTAATCATCCTATTGTACCTTTCTTATTCATGAAAAGGAATAGGATTTAAGTCTCACACTTCTTCTAATGGAAAGAAGACTATATTTATTCTTTTTGTAACATTGACTCTAACCAAAGAACCCTTACGGGTGTAGATCAATAAAAAGAATAACTTACGTTTACGGTTTTGAGTTGCATTAATACATTTAAAGAATTTACAAAATTCAATTTTAGTATTTTCGATAATTTATATTTCCAAGAAAATATAATACCCAAGGATATATTCATATAACCAACATATTTTCTTGAAAATCTAGGATCCAACTTTACATAGATTCCACCACATCAGTTGATCTGCTAGTGGTGAAAGTATAAAAGATGGTAATCTGTCGAACAATAATTGGCAAACACTTTTCCAATTCCTAGATCATTATGGGATTTACATCAAATTGATTCATCAATTTGTCATGTAAGCATGTTTCATCCCATCTCATGCCTTAAGCTCTAGGTCTCACGCATCAACTTAATTAAGTCGTCTAACTTAGAAACTGCAAATTCTCCATGTGTGGTCTCATGCACACTCGGAAATTTACCTTGTCATTAAAATTTAGCCTGCGTCTCACGTTTACTAAATAATAACTCCAAGTGTTTCTTATATTTAGATGGCATGTAACTTAAATTTTTAGGGTATATAAATTTTTTGATGTGAAAATCAAAACATGTATAAAGATGCATGCACTCATCTTTATAACATAAGTTTTCAAAACTCTTTTATTACCAATTCGTGAAATTAATACACAAAGTTTTACTTGAGGTTTAATAAACCCTAAGATGACTTTCTACAATTATGACTTTAAAAGTAATTCGTTTAAGACATATTCAAGATTGTGATAACCAAGGCAGACTCTAAGGCTCTTTTCTAAGCCTTCAAATCACGGTTATGAATATCATCTTAAAGGACTTAATTTTAAAAGTATATTTGTACAAAACATCACTCAAGCAAAAGTTTATGGATTCAATCTCAAAATCATGTAATAAAGTGTGAATTTTGCTAGTCTCGCCTGGGAGCTGATTACCGTGCGAATCGGACCACTAGCGGCACTTAAGACCTTGTAAGATTCTTACTTTATCACTTGGGGTTTCACCATTATTAGTCCGTATTATTTTCTTTATGGAAAAATTACCCTTTTATTGCTTACAAACGTGTCCAACAATCAAACAATAAAACAAGTAATAAAGACAAATAAAAACAACTAATTACATAACAATTATAAAGGTGAAACAATTAGCCACATGCAATCTTTTTAGAAAAGATCCTAACAAAATCAATTCTAGGTTTTTATATGCATATAATTAACTAGGGCCTTCACCTCTTAATGGAAGTGAGCCACATACATTGACAAGTCAATTGCGTAGGCCAAAGCTAATCACATACCACATAGCACATAATTGATTTTAATAATTATGGGGTCTTCCCCAATAAAGGATCTATCTAAACATGTGAAAAGCTTAACAATTAATAAATAATAAATAACCCATGACTAACATGCATGTTTCGTCATGGATCAAAGCATAACAATTACCAATTAGGTCAAGGATACGCCCAACTAACACATAAACATGTAGGCAACCTAGGGTTTCTAATCCAATTAATTAATAAAACCACAAACCCTAATTAGGGTTCATGGAATAAATCGACCCCCCCCCCAAAATTAGGGTTGGGGTAAAAAAAAACAAAACCCTAGAACCAAAACATGTATCTAACACAATCAAAATTCGTTTTTTTATGTGTTTTATGTAATCAATTACATGTTATAGCAAGCTCGTGATACCACTGTTAGAATATTATAACATGACAATCATAAAATAGGTAAACACATTTGCGGAAGCGTAGGAACATCTATAACACATAAGAGATTAACATAAATTAAATAGGAACGTACCGTGGTGATTCTAGCCCGAACAAGAATCAAAAGCAATATCTTTAATATTATGAAGAACCCTAATTAGGGTTTATATGGATCAATGATTAACCCCTTACCGTTTTGTTAATCGATCCCTTGATAATTACTAAAGTAAGTAATTACCTCGTTCTTGTACACACAAACTACCAATGAATAAAGGTTTGATGCAAGTAAACAAAACACTTATATTTTTAGCCTTAGGAAAATCGATCCAAACCCTAAGGATGGGAGTGAGTCGATCGGCCAAGAAAAGAAACACAAGAAGAAAAGAATTAGGGTTAGTGTGTGTGCACAAAAGATGTGAAACCCTAATCCTTGGCCTTGTATATATACTAGAGTAAACTTGGAGGACAAGACAAGCATGGGTTGGGCTTCCCCTCACCATGATCGACCGGCCTAGGCACCCACAAGGGTGTTCTAGATCCTTCTTGACTCCCAAGTTACATTCTAGTCCTCATCTTTCGTTACTAATGATAGTTAGTCCATACGGTTAATAACTAACGACCATTTAGTCCATTAAGTGTTTATAAATATATATATATATATATATACACGATACGTTTAACATATATATATATATATATTTATTATTCATTATTCTTGTTTGTAAAGTGTGCAATCCCGAGGTCTCGGGTTCGATACTAGACATTTACATATTAATATTTATCCATATATTTAACAGCTCCCACTTGGATATCTATTAATAGTAAAATGACATTGGTTAGCGTCTTGCAACACTCCAATGCCCCTAGTTCAATCCGAGCTAGGTTTCCTGAAAAACCTTTAATGATTCATCATTATAATTATCCTTTCATTACTAATACCACATTAATAAAGATGTGAGGTTCTTTATTAAATTTCTGTTTCTCGTCTCTTTATGATTTAACAAAATTACCAAAACATCTGAACGTATTCCAGATAGACTTTGGGCGTGGCCACGCAAACATTTTGTCAACCCTACGAGGGGCCCAGCGGTATTAAACTTCTGAACAAATCAGAAGGAACAAATTCTCTCTTGACTACAAGAATAACCCATGAACTTTGCAACACTTCTGAAAACAACCCTTATGACTCCCTGTTACGGTGAGCGGTAGATTGCTTCACAAAAATGCACTACATCCATGACACTTATCTGGTATCTCAAGTCTGTGGATAACTTTAAATATGATTCTCACATTTAAATATTAAATCATATTATTGGGATAAGTCCAATATTCAATTCATCAAATATCATGTGGAATTGGTATGTCAACGCATCAATATACTTTCAAGTATATTCTTAACCAATACTCAGATTTGTCTTAGTTTAATGATATTCCCATATCATTAATCGACAATGGACAATTTAGAATAACATTAAGTTATTCACGGATTTAAACATGCAAATATAGGACACAATTTATTATTAATGAAAACAAACGTACTAAGTACTTTAATTCATTTATAATAATTGCTTAATGTCCTTTATCCAAATACTAAATAGATCAATGCATGATAATTCTAGTTAATGAATTATGCCTTAAGTCATGTCATTCATACTTGTTGACAAGGCATAAATAAACTAACCTTGATCTAAAGGAATTTTGAGAATACTTATTTCAAGACTTCAATAAGCGAGATTCTTGTATGTGTTCATCCAACTTTCTTGATATAGCCACATAATATTCATAAATGGTGTGAACTCCTCAATCACTAATTTATGATAATCAAACTTTCAAACATTTTAAAGTTTAAAGTATTCTAATTCTTTAATGTATAATGCAACTATGCTCTTAGTTGAGCACAACTAGTTCTCATGAAATCCTTCATGACTAGTTATTGATTGTCATCTCAATCAAACCAGCATCATTGTATATTAAACACAATATGCTCTTAAAATTTTCGTAAACTTAATATCCATTGTGTAATGTTTAGGAGCTATTCCAATTTGAGGATCATTATTCTAATTTCAAACATTTTCCATTAGAATATCTATTACACAAGTTATATAATAACTTTTAATTGGATATCAAATATTGTCAAATCATTTAAGCACTTAAGCATGATACAACAATAATATAATGCACATGAAAATCCTTCAGTCAAACTTAGATTTTATTCATGTTTGATCTTTACAAATATGTATATCCATTTAGTCATCCTAAATAATATATCATATTCTATTTAGAATTTATTTACCGCACTTGTTTATTTTTTTAATAATAAACTTTTGTTTCAAGGTTGTATGTTATATTTCCTAAATCTTTCAAGTAACGTTTCATTCCAAATTAAGTCTAACCTTTTACTTATATGGAATGTTACTCTTATATGTTATACAACATATATGATTTAGTAAATCAAACATAATACTCCCACTAGCTTTCAGGAATACTTAGAAATTACCTTATTTTAATTATAAACCTAAACATAGATTTAATAATTTATCATAAGAATAATCTCCTAGATGCATGCATTTATCCATTCATGGATTATTGCATTTTGTACACTTCCAAAGATTTTCTTGAATTCATAAACTCCTTTTTGATTACTTATCGTCCTCGCTCAAGTAATTATTCAAGAAGGAGTTATTGATATTCCATTGTCAAATTTCACATTCATGTAAATATGACAATTACCATCTTTATATCTTTAATGTACTTAAGAAAGAGTATTCAATCATAATTAATTGCTTAAGTATGATTAATAATCTTGTCATAAGATATTTATTAAGATATGTGTACAATTTTGTCCATATGCTTATTTCACAAAGATTTAAACCACTAGGGTTACATTATCTTTGAATAAACTCATCATCATTCTCTAACTATTAAGAATTAAGATAAACCAAATTTTTAAATTTGAATATCTTTATGAACTGCATCTTTAACATTCATAATATGAGTAATTCACCCAATTCATTATTTTGGTAATACTACATCATATAATCATCAGCATATTAATTAAATATCTGAGATATCCAAGTGGATCTATGAATGATAATTCCATCATCTTGAGGTTTATCATTTACATGTTAAGCCTCATCATGATTTTAACTAGTGTGGTTTTAGAAGATTATGTATCTTGTAATTCTATCTTTTCAAGATAAAATACTCCCACTTGCCTTTAGCATTATATAGAATATAAGTACTTAGCAATTAGAGCAACAATCCAATTTTCTCTTTTAGGAGTTTACAACTACACATTGATAGCTCTTTGTTAACAATCCTTCTTATAAGTGGCTTAACAAATTCAGAACTTCAATTTAAGACTTAATGTGATTCATCACATTTCATAATTTAATAACGTCTTATTAATCTTCTAGGAGTCTAATTGAGTATATTCAATTCATACTCAATTTCTAACCTTGATAACTTTTGGAAGAAAAGATATCATAGTTATCTTTAATCAAACAATCTATCAAGAGTTTGATTCCCTAACTGAACATACTATCCATATGTGGTACTTCAATTAGAATTAATATTGTAAGAAGATCTAACAATATATAAGATAACCATATTCCTGTTGGCATACCTATTTACCAACTAAGTCAACTTAATGGTATAATAGTATTTCCAAACCAATTGCATGCTCTATAACGCAAGTACTTTCGACCAAGTCACTTCATGTTTATGTCTTATAAAAACATAAACTTGTTATAATCCCACTTTACGTTATTAATCATTGATTAACTCAATGACTTCTTGTATATGTCTTAATTAAAAGACCATAACAAGCTAACGTCTCACTTAATTATAAGTCTTGTAATACTTAGAAGACTTCATGTTTATAACTATACAATAAAGTATAAACATGTATAATTAAAGTAATCATGAACACCACCATTTGGTTTCAATAAGATTTTCAAGTTAACACACTACTTTATTTATTTATGTCATTCTAAGAATACATAATTATTGAAGTAGTTTTATATTACTTCATGCATTTATGTCATTCCAATAATACATAAATATCAAAGCTGGAGTAGTATTGTTATTTGACACAATGTTCTAATAGATGTCTAATTTAGAAACAGTAAATTATCCATGTTGGTCTCACGCATACATGAAAATTCACCATGTTGTTAATATTTAGTCTGCGTCTCACGTTTACTAAATTTTAACACCAAGTGTTTCTTAGATTAGATGTATTAATCTAATTAGAATTATAATCTCTTACTTTACAGTTAAGAGAATCCTTTAAATCATATACTTATGTGTTGTACTTTGCACATAATGAAGATTTCTCCCACTTGTGCATGGTACAACACCATGTATCATATAAACAACACGCACGCGTTTGTTAATTTGAACAATATGATTTGTGTCATTAACATAACTTAGTAGATATAGAGTTTACTCAATCAATCAAGGAAGCGTACATGACTATCCTTGAAAATATTAGTGTCTATATTTGGAAAGTAATTACCTTGAGATGTTCAAAAGATAATCTAAGTTACAATCAAGACAATAAGTCTTGTAACTCCCACTGAATTAGAGAACATTATAATAATCCCTTATTCAGCCATAAGAACACAATACTCCCACTGAATTTGACAACATTGTAAATGTTTCATTAATCAGTGAAAGGAAATAGTGTACTTGTTTACTTTCCTACATCTTTTAAGAAAACCCATTCAAACAATTATATAGGTTATAAAAGGATGTAATCTACTACATAAATGTGATTCATCACATTCCAAACTATTAACTTGAAAAAACTGGGCATGCAATTTCTTCCTTTATAGATTTACCATTCCAACAATTGTATGTAGTATTGTAAATGGTCAAACCAAAACAACTAGATAAAGTAATCTAATTCGTCTTTTACCATTATGCGGTAATTAGTCTAGCTTCTAATTTAATAACTCATAAGCTGCATATACTCTTACTATTAAAGATTGCTATGAGTTATGTATTTAGAATTTAGACAATTCTAATCATCCTATTGTACCTTTCTTATTCATGAAAAGGAATAGGATTTAAGTCTCACACTTCTTCTAATGGAAAGAAGACTATATTTATTCTTTTTGTAACATTGACTCTAACCAAAGAACCCTTACGGGTGTAGATCAATAAAAAGAATAACTTACGTTTACGGTTTTGAGTTGCATTAATACATTTAAAGAATTTACAAAATTCAATTTTAGTATTTTCGATAATTTATATTTCCAAGAAAATATAATACCCAAGGATATATTCATATAACCAACATATTTTCTTGAAAATCTAGGATCCAACTTTACATAGATTCCACCACATCAGTTGATCTGCTAGTGGTGAAAGTATAAAAGATGGTAATCTGTCGAACAATAATTGGCAAACACTTTTCCAATTCCTAGATCATTATGGGATTTACATCAAATTGATTCATCAATTTGTCATGTAAGCATGTTTCATCCCATCTCATGCCTTAAGCTCTAGGTCTCACGCATCAACTTAATTAAGTCGTCTAACTTAGAAACTGCAAATTCTCCATGTGTGGTCTCATGCACACTCGGAAATTTACCTTGTCATTAAAATTTAGCCTGCGTCTCACGTTTACTAAATAATAACTCCAAGTGTTTCTTATATTTAGATGGCATGTAACTTAAATTTTTAGGGTATATAAATTTTTTGATGTGAAAATCAAAACATGTATAAAGATGCATGCACTCATCTTTATAACATAAGTTTTCAAAACTCTTTTATTACCAATTCGTGAAATTAATACACAAAGTTTTACTTGAGGTTTAATAAACCCTAAGATGACTTTCTACAATTATGACTTTAAAAGTAATTCGTTTAAGACATATTCAAGATTGTGATAACCAAGGCAGACTCTAAGGCTCTTTTCTAAGCCTTCAAATCACGGTTATGAATATCATCTTAAAGGACTTAATTTTAAAAGTATATTTGTACAAAACATCACTCAAGCAAAAGTTTATGGATTCAATCTCAAAATCATGTAATAAAGTGTGAATTTTGCTAGTCTCGCCTGGGAGCTGATTACCGTGCGAATCGGACCACTAGCGGCACTTAAGACCTTGTAAGATTCTTACTTTATCACTTGGGGTTTCACCATTATTAGTCCGTATTATTTTCTTTATGGAAAAATTACCCTTTTATTGCTTACAAACGTGTCCAACAATCAAACAATAAAACAAGTAATAAAGACAAATAAAAACAACTAATTACATAACAATTATAAAGGTGAAACAATTAGCCACATGCAATCTTTTTAGAAAAGATCCTAACAAAATCAATTCTAGGTTTTTATATGCATATAATTAACTAGGGCCTTCACCTCTTAATGGAAGTGAGCCACATACATTGACAAGTCAATTGCGTAGGCCAAAGCTAATCACATACCACATAGCACATAATTGATTTTAATAATTATGGGGTCTTCCCCAATAAAGGATCTATCTAAACATGTGAAAAGCTTAACAATTAATAAATAATAAATAACCCATGACTAACATGCATGTTTCGTCATGGATCAAAGCATAACAATTACCAATTAGGTCAAGGATACGCCCAACTAACACATAAACATGTAGGCAACCTAGGGTTTCTAATCCAATTAATTAATAAAACCACAAACCCTAATTAGGGTTCATGGAATAAATCGACCCCCCCCCCCAAAATTAGGGTTGGGGTAAAAAAAAACAAAACCCTAGAACCAAAACATGTATCTAACACAATCAAAATTCGTTTTTTTATGTGTTTTATGTAATCAATTACATGTTATAGCAAGCTCGTGATACCACTGTTAGAATATTATAACATGACAATCATAAAATAGGTAAACACATTTGCGGAAGCGTAGGAACATCTATAACACATAAGAGATTAACATAAATTAAATAGGAACGTACCGTGGTGATTCTAGCCCGAACAAGAATCAAAAGCAATATCTTTAATATTATGAAGAACCCTAATTAGGGTTTATATGGATCAATGATTAACCCCTTACCGTTTTGTTAATCGATCCCTTGATAATTACTAAAGTAAGTAATTACCTCGTTCTTGTACACACAAACTACCAATGAATAAAGGTTTGATGCAAGTAAACAAAACACTTATATTTTTAGCCTTAGGAAAATCGATCCAAACCCTAAGGATGGGAGTGAGTCGATCGGCCAAGAAAAGAAACACAAGAAGAAAAGAATTAGGGTTAGTGTGTGTGCACAAAAGATGTGAAACCCTAATCCTTGGCCTTGTATATATACTAGAGTAAACTTGGAGGACAAGACAAGCATGGGTTGGGCTTCCCCTCACCATGATCGACCGGCCTAGGCACCCACAAGGGTGTTCTAGATCCTTCTTGACTCCCAAGTTACATTCTAGTCCTCATCTTTCGTTACTAATGATAGTTAGTCCATACGGTTAATAACTAACGACCATTTAGTCCATTAAGTGTTTATAAATATATATATATATATATATATATATATATATATATATATATATATATATATATATATATATATATATATATATATATATATATATATATATATATATATACGATACGTTTAACATATATATATTTATTATTCATTATTCTTGTTTGTAAAGTGTGCAATCCCGAGGTCTCGGGTTCAATACTAGACATTTACATATTAATATTTATCCATATATTTAACATTAGGTGCTGAAATGGGGGCTGAGACGGGTGGGTTTTAGTGATGAAACGGGGGCTGAATTAGGTGCGTTTAAATGCTAAAATGGGTGCGTTTAGGGGATGAAATGGGTGAGTTTGGGTGCTGAAATGGAAGCTGAAATGCTGGGTTTAGGGGCTGAAATGGGGCCTGAAATGAGTGGGTTGAGGGGCTGAAATGGGTGGTTTCGGTGGCTCAAACTGTTGTCAGTTTTGGGGCTGAAACCAGGGCGTTTAGGTGCTGAAATGGGGGCTGAGACGGGTGAGTTTTAGTGCTGAAATGGGGGCTGAATTAGGTGCGTTTGAATGCTGAAATGGGTGCATTTAGGGGCTGAAATGGGTGACTCTGAGTGCTAAAACGAAAGCTGAAATTGCTGCGTTTGGGGGCTGAAATGGGGCCTGAAACGAGTGGGTTTAGGGGCTGAAATGGTTGGTTTCGGGGGCTCAAATTGGTGTATGTTTTGGGGCTGAAATCGGGCCATTTAGGTGCTGAAATGGGGGCTGAGACGGGTGGGTTTTAGTGCTGAAACGGGGGCTAAATTAGGTGCGTTTGAATGCTGAAATGGGTGCGTTCAGGGGCTGAAGTTGGTTATAGGTCCTCTTTGATAATGGCTGCAATATTTGGTTTATTGTAGGAAATAATTTTTTTTAACCTGAAATAAGTTATAGGTTCTCTTTATATATATATATATATATATATATATATATATATATAGGGGGGCTTTATTTTCAGAACCCTGTTAAGTGCGGGAACTGCGAGAACTCCAATTTTGCATTAGAAAACATGCATATTCACATAAAACATGTATGTTTTCTTACATACACCTTAGTACACATGCCGGCGTATTAAGGTGTATGTAAGAAAATATACATGTTTTATATGAACATGCATGTTTTCTAATGCATAATTGGAGTTCTCGCACTTAACAGAGTTCTAAAAATAAAACCATTTTGCATTGATTTATTGCACTTAACACATTTTTATATGAACATGTATGTTATGCATGTATGTGTATTAAGGTGTATGTAAGAAAACATACTTGTTTTATATGAACATGCATGTTTTCTAATGCAAAATTAGAGTTATCGCAGTTCCTGCACTTAACAGGGTTCTGAAAATAAAGATACACTATATATATATATATATATATATATATATATATATATATATATATATATATATATATATCAATTGTAGGAAATAATTTTTTTAACCTGAAGGTTGCGCCTCTTTATATTTCGGCCTCTTTACATATAATATTTGGTTTATTGTAGGAAATAATTTTTTTTAACCTGAAATAAGTTATAGGTTCTCTCTCTCTCTCTCTCTCTCTATATATATATATATATATATATATATATATCAATTGTAGGAAATAATTTTTTTAACCTGAAGGTTGCGCCTCTTTATATTTCGGCCTCTTTACATATGTCATACATAACACTTAAGTTTTTACATTTCCCTCATGTTGGCGTCTTAATTTTTTTAGCTTTATGCATTTCTTTGTTGCAATTACATGTCATCCATAAGAAAGATGCTTATAGTGCATTTCTTTGTTGCCATTACAGGTCATCCATAGAAGTTGGCAACGTTATAGATGCAACGGATAACGCTCCAAGTAGATATTTGATTAGCAGTTGCCGTGTTTTACTAGGAAAGCTATGGTTCTAAAATCTAAACTTTGGCAGACGTTAAAAATGACCTCTGCAATGTCATATATTAAAATAGTTGTAAAATCTTTTGATAGGGAAATTTTGACCCGTGTACGTAGAATTATGTCAATTCAGGTTATGTTCTATCTGTAACGGGTCAAATGGGTAAGTATGAAAGTAGATGAAAATAGAAAGGTTCATAGATGATTGATTTTATTCTAAAGACAGAAACTTTGAATTCACGTTATGTTGTATTTGTAACAGGTCAAACGGGTAAATATGGCATAATTGGGTGACAGTAGGATTAAAAGGTTAGATACTCTTTAATACATGACCCAAGGTTCTTACCTAGATAAGTATCTTGAAAGTTAATAGTTTTGCTAATGATTCCAAGCATCCGGGCGAGAGGTATCGCTCATGGGCATCAGACAGGTACTATATTTCTTCACTTTATAGTAAATTAAATCAAGCCTTTCCCTTACAAAAGCATTGTGACTCACGTTAATTGGTTCCGTTAATTGTATAGGCAAGAAAGATTAATTTGCCGAAATGTAAAGATGTTGTCTGATTCACGCGTCACTAAAGAGCTTCACAGCATCTGGAACTCATATTGGTTTCAGGTTCATTAGCTTTACTTTAGCTTTCCTCCCTTTTTCCATTTTAAAGGAGATAAAAGTTCACTCTTATGGTTGTGACTTGAATACAATCAAACTTTTTCTTGATGTAATGCGTGATTAATATAATAGTAGATCATCATCTAACGTGGCATATATATATGCGGTGGATGTTAAAAAAAAACAAAAAAACTAAAAAAAGTCGAGAAAATTGTTGAGAATGTGAAAGTGAGTTTAATACATTGCATAAATGAATCCTTTTGTACATGAACTTCAAAGTTAATAGTATCTTATCAACGCATTTTTTCAGGGTGTGAGGTGCAAACAACGCATTTCCATTGAATATGTATGTACATCCTTAATAGCTCAAGATGTCACGGAATTAGTCTATGGAAAGAGCCTTCCAGTTCTACAAGGTGAAAGTTTTAGCATCAGATTATCGATAGACGCTCATGTTGTGAAGTGTAACATGTAGTTAACGAATACAAATAACTACCCTTATAACTTTATAAGTATTGTAGATCAGAGAATATTAAGCAAGATATTATGTTTTACCACTGATGGATAAATGTGTTTGCATCAGGCCATCAGTAAAAGTGTACATAACAGATAATAAATTGTTATATTCCAGGTTGATCATTCAATGGTGGAAAGCTTTGATCAAGGTGGAAATACGGTAATAACCTCAGTGGCATATCCGACGAAAGCAATCTACATTGCAACAAAGGTTTTCCTGTTTGACAATGCCACATGAGTAAGTATTGCAGCAAATATAAATGTTTGGAATATACGCTTGGCACAAATTGAACATTCCCCCCTTCGTCAGCACTAGAACTACGCGGCTACCACCAGGATATTTAGATAGCATATTACAGAATTTATATGAATTGTGAAATTGTTGGTGATAGAAATGTCATTAGTGTCAACCATTTAACAAAAAAACATACAACCGCTGCAATACATAATAATTTTTTAACGGTATAGACATAAATTTCTTTTATTTTACTTAGTGATAAGCTCAAATGAAGGGAACATAAGCTCCTTCGTAACTTTGACTAACAAATGAAACCCAAAGACTAGCGTTTAAGAAACTAACCACCATAGTTTGCAAAAAAATTATGTCAATCACCCCGCGGCAACGCGTGGGTTTAAAATACTAGTCCGAGAACAAAAGGAAGGAACAACAAAAACCCTTGGCTTCTTTCCTTGCTATGACAACCTGGGAACCATCAAGGACCTATGAATCCTATTATTACTTTATTATTGATAAAGCAATAAGGATCAAATAACACCACGTATACACCTTGGATCAGAATGCAAGTTATATGATTGTGAAGTGAGATTTGACTAAACAAGAACCTGATGGTAACTTGGTATAATCGGCTGTGAATAAGGAATAGATTATGTGGTTTTGATTGCTTTTAAAAATCGGTGTTACATGCAGAGAATGAGGGGCTTATATAGCTTCTAAATTTTATTCATGATAAGGCTAAAACACCTTGCATGATAAGCCTAAAACTCTACCTCATTAAGCCTTATCACAACTCTTCTCAATCCTTATCACATCGATGTATCTAGACAGAATAATACTCTTCCAGAATCTTCAATAAACCAGTTATAAAGTTTAGGACAAGAAAGTATTATTGTCTAGTTTATATCGTGTCCAAACGGGTCACTTTTGAGCTTTACGTGAAACATTTATAACGTATTCTAATGTTTAATGTGTGTGCCCCCAATAGGCTCACACACCTCTAGCCGTATCGAGCTCATCCAACTCTCACATTCCAACAGACAATTCAACAGATCAATAGGAACTAGGGAGTAATGAAATATAAGTAAACATGCTTTTCCCTATTATTAAAAGTCACAAACTGTATTTTCTCTCTTTTTAATTAGTTTAATTCAATTATATTAGTTTTTGGTTTAGTTGATTAGCAACTAATTCCGCCACTCTTCTAAAATCGAGATTTTTACTGCTTTCATAATATAAGATACGATGTTTGTGGATTGCATTTTTTGGGGAGTAATACAGAGGAAAGTGTTTGATTTGTGAGATGAAGAAGTTCAGATGTAAAAGATGAGATACATAGTAAGATGTAAAATATGGGGGGCGTGTGTATTTAGAGAAATATTAGGGTTATGTCTTTTATTGTTAAAGACTTAAAACATTAGGATTTTATTTTATTTTATTTTTTTAGTTGGCCTTTTCCTTTTTATCTTGGACCCAATTAATAAGTTACATAAATGGCCTAACTTAAATTATTCAATTAGACTCACAAATATTTAAGTGACTCAAACATACAATTAAATGCATACATAATATAAATTTTGCAACATTTGTATAAAATATTTATTAAAAATATAACTTTTAATAATAAAATTAATAAAAGCCTATAAGTATGCATATAAAATATATAAATACTTATTAAAAATATAAATAATGATATCTCACCGCGATAACAGCTATTTCAAATCTCGATCCTTTCTTATAAAGATATTGTTTTACAACTTAGCATACAATGGTTATACGGCTTAGGGAATAGGATAGTCATTTGACATAAGAGCCTAACTCATATAGCATACATTTGCTACATACAACATTCCACGATTATTTCAAATTTTTGCATATTCCGAATTAGGTTTTCTAATAACACGGTAATCAAAATAACAGACTAATAACATTGAGCTGGAAGGAGTAAGATGTGAATTGTGATAGTGTAGATAGCCCGTGGAAATCTTAATGTTGAGGTGAAATTTGGAGATGGACCTTTCGAAAAATAAATTATCCTCAGAAGATGTTTCTATATATGTTTTCCTTTTTTGTCTGGTGCCGTTTCCCTCCATCTTCATCCTCGTTAGGAAGACCACAACTCATCTCAACTATTCCCATGTCAAACTATCAATGGAATTAATGTTATTAAGGTATTAATTAGCAATCCATTGACCTTCACATACTGGATTACATTGTTACAAGTCTTCTTTTCCTTTGAGTCGACTCTCTCTGTTGCTAAGATAGTACAACATAACCATATTCTGTTAATACAATTGCTAGCAACTAGTTACCACTATCTACCAATCATTAAGCCTATTTGGCAACACACACATGTTCTAAAAACTCCAATTTCTTTCATATCCAGAAGCGTTTAAGGTTAAATTTAAGATCCTAGATTCTCAAGTTGCTTTCAGGCAAGAAATATGTGTTTCTCAGCCTGTATTTCAGATGCATATTACAAAAAAAAGGTCATTCTTAATGATTATCTTAAGCCTATTTTAGGTCAGTTTTATCCGGAGGTGACAATTTCAACCGATTTACTTATAGATGGGTAAATTCAAGTTATTGTTATCAATAACGGGTAAAATTGATAAATATTAAACTAGCCAAGAAAGAAATGGATCAAATGGTCTGAAAGTCACTAAAAAAAACATGCAAAAACCTCCCAAATCATTTTTATTAAAAGAATCAGACTTCTTATAATGATAACTGACACACTATATGTTTATAAAAATTTGGGACAAAAAGAGATCCATGTGAACCCAAACTTACCCGAACCAGAACATATAAAAAAACAAACTTGAAAAACTAAGCAGGTCTGAGAAACTAACCAGGGTGATAAAACCCACACAATGATAACAAATGGACGTTCTTCAGATATAATAATGTAGGATCAGAAACAATTATGAACTGAGAAGAGATGCGGTGAAAACTAACCAGGTCGCAGATTATTGATTTCCAGGTTTAATGCACAAGAAATCTGCATTTGGAAGTTTGCTTTATAGCTTGATCTATGATTTTACAAAGTTAGGACACCTGCATCTAATTACTCCGTATTAGTCTTTTTGTTGTCGTAAACCAATAAACTAGGTATAATACTTCAATATTTATTTTGAATTAAGGGATCTGCCGTCAATGGGATAGCTCTCTCTCCCTTCTATGTGTCTGAGACATCTCAGAAATTACTCACGTTATGTATCTGCAGTGAGTCAGTGACCAAAGTGCTTCTTACCTAATAAGCTTCATGAGTGAGCAAAAGCTTCTTATAGTTGCCCTTCACACCATTCTTGTTTACCGCATAATCTTCCGGTTTCATCTCATCATATAGATAGTCAAGCAACCAATAGATATCTACTAGATTTATATGCGAATTATCACCCACATGAAACTCATGAAGCTGGGCATCGTTCTCAATCCAACTAGAACCAGGAATTTTAGTTACACCATTTTGTTTCATAAGTATTCTCATCTTAGCCGAATCATCCCACCTTTTTGAATTTGCGTATATTTGTGATGAGATTATATAGTTTCCAGAATTCTTAGGCTCGATTTCTAGTAAAAGCTTTATGACTTTTTCACTAACATCTACATTTCTAGCTTTCTGACACGCCCCAAGCAATGCTCCTAACGCAATTTCATCGGGTTTTTCAGGCATTTTCTGAATAAAATCCCATGCCTCGTGTACCAACCCCGCTCTTGATAAAAGATCTACCATACAAGAATAGTGCTCGATTTTAGGCACCAATTTAAAAGATGAACTCATTATATCAAAAAACCGGCGCCCTTCATTGACCATTCCACCATGCACACATGCAGATAGCACTCCCACAAATGTTACATCATCAGGGGTAATAACGTCACTCTCTTCAGACATTTGGTTAAATAATGATATAGCCTCTCGTGCCCGTCCATTAAAAGCAAATGCAGAAATCATGGTATTCCATGTGACCACATTCTTGAAAGGCATATTTTCAAAAACTTGAAGTGCAAGGTCCACAGTCCCACATTTGGCATACATGTCAATCAAAGCAGTGGCGACATATATATCTCTTTGCAAACCTCTTTCCGATGCATATGATTCTACCGACTTACCAACATCAAGAGCACCAATTGAGGCACAGGCGGATAGAACTCCACTCAATGTGATTTTATCAGCTTTTACCCCTTCAGCTTTCATGATGTTGAACAATGAAATTGCTTCATCTGATGATCCACTTTGTGCATATCTATCATGTGAACAAATAATAAATAAGGCTAAGATTTTCAATTTTATAAATGGTAGTATCAAAAGCTTATTAACATAATAAAAATAACTAGTGAAATCATCTACAGAAATAAGATTAAGAGCATACAAATGAACCGCGAGTAATATGTTTATTATCAATGAAAAGGTCCAAAAGGTCACATATCAAAATTAACCGGTTACCAGGTTTCACAGGAATGTGGTTTGCGCAACACTGACATAAAGCAATTTTGATTATGCAATTTTTATTTAATATAAGATGGATACAATTCTGCCTCAGCCCAGGTACGTCTCTCCTTGCCCATTATAAATTAGCCCATTTCAAATGCTGTTCTCGATATATGACCATTATCTCTCAAACCATCAAATTACCACTATTCTTTAGAGCTTCTAAGTGGTGTACATGGAGCGAACGTCGTCTTATATTTGTAAATACTTTAGGTATGCAGTATGCTTGTAAAAAAACAGTCATTCTTAATCCTGATTATATCAGTTTTGGTTTCCCACCTTAAGCAATCACGAAAAAACAAAATTTGATATAAAAAACGGAAGTACTTTCGTTACTTACCCTGTAATCATAGCATTCCACGTCACCAAATCTTTCCTACCCATCTTATCAAAAACCCTCCTCGCCGACACCAAATCCCCACACTTGCCATACATACCAATCAACGCCGAACCAACATAAGAATTCACCTCCATCTTATTCTCCACAACATACTCCTCAACCACCTTCCCCAACTCCAAATTCCCAATATCCCCACACGCCCCAAGAACACTCACAACCGTCATCTCATCCGGCTCAAACCCATCCCTTTTCATCTCCTCAAACAACTCCAACGCACCTTTCGCAAAGCCCATCTTCACACACCCAGAAATCATCGAATTCCACGACACCAAATCCCTCTCAGCAATTTCATCAAACACCTTACGCGCACAGCCCAATTCCCCACACCGCGCATACATACTAATCAACGAATGCCTAACATACCCATCCACCATCAACCCACTTTTCACCACATTACAATGACCCAATCTCCCATGATAAATACCCCCAACATTCGCACACGCGATAAACACAAAAGGGTATGTAAAATTATTAGCCTTAATACCCAACCCCCTCATTTTATAATAAAACTCTAAAGTAAGTTCAAATTTTTGCCACGCGGTCGCTAAGCCACGTATCATTACATTAAAAGCGTAGTCGTTTGGTTCGGGTATCGAGTTAAATAATTTATAAGAGTAATTGAATTTTTTTAGATCAACTAGTTTTGCTAATAAGAAATTGGGTTTGTGAAATGAGTTTATGATCATTTGTGTGTGGATTTGTTCAACTGTTTTCGGCGAAACACATTGTTTTAAAAGGATTAAGAGATGTTCTGTATAAGGTTGTTGTTTTTGTTGGTTTTGGAAGTTGAAATGGCGGGAAAATGTGGTGGTTTTTTGTAACATGTTTTTTTAGTGAAATGTTTGGTTGATTGGAAATGGAGTGTAGCAATGCGCCTCTTATTGTTGTAGCACTGGACTTTGGGTGTTTGGATGAACCAAAGTAAAAAAAAGAAAATGAGTTAAAGCAGTATTAGGTGTTGTTTGTTATGAGTTTTTGGAATGGTTTTAGAAATGATGTGACACTTATAAAATGTTTGGTTGAAGATTTGGGTGTTAGGACACTGGCAGTCATGCTTCCGAAATCACCCATACCTCTGAAATCCACCAATAATATCATTCTACCTCATTTTACCTCATTCATACTTTTTTCATACCTCCCAACCCCATTTTAGTGGCAACCATGCCTTTTTCATACCTCCCAACTTTTTTTTTTTTTTTTTTTTTTTTTTTTTTTTTTTTTTAATAATAAATTAAATTAAACAATTTAAATAAAACATAAATATTTCATTAATAATTAAAATAACATTACATAATACTTGGGAAAAAAATACATTATTAAATCTAAAAATCCGTAGGCCATCCATATGTCTCCGCGTACCCACGTTTTGTCTTGATAATGAAATCTCGCATAACCTGATTGGTTATGTGTTCGTGCGGCTCGTTGTAGAATTTCAGTGCCCGAATCATAGCCTTTTCTTTAGCATTTTCGATTTGTGTCTGCAGCAACTGGTGAGACAATTGATCCTTTGCACGTTTATCTGCCATGGCCTCATCCAACGCTAGTGCTTTCTTTGCCGTATACTGCCCAATAAACTCAGTAGCACTATTCTTTGTCGACGCCTCACTAGCGGTCTTTTTTCCTTTTCTTTTTGAAACAGGAGTTGTGTCGTCATTTAGATCCGGAATAACAGGATCAACATTGTCATTGCTTCCGGACCCATAGAAGCTAGATTCCGACGACTTTCTTCGTTTGTCGGAATGATCCAATGAAGATACTTTTTCAAAACATCATTGCTCCAACCATTTCGATTCATCCTTAACAACCCTCCACGCTTCAATATGATTAAACGAAGCACCCTTATTCCTCTTACTATAATCAGACATGGCATTTTCCAAGACGTTGACATCGTCACACCCACTCTCACGAATGCGATTCTACACGTATATAAAAATTAACACAATTATATAAAAATTAACACAACTATATATAAATTAACACAAGTATATAAAAATTACTTGTTGGATATGAAGGCCGTTAAAGACTCCCATTGCTTGATTCAAATGTTTCCACTTTGTGTTTAACGCATGATGAGTTCGATTAGTATTTTTAATTGTGGCTTTGAAATGCTCCAAAATTCTTTCCCAAAACTTATCTCTTCCTTGTTCATTCCCGACTTTTTTACATGTCGAGATATGAATCCATGCTTTGGCCAAAGCAACCTCTTCGATCGACGTCCAACTCTTTTTATCCGCTTTAGTTTTCCCTTTAGCCACTTGAACATCTTCATCTAAAAAATAATGTATATATATATATATATATATATATATATATATATATATATATATATATATATATATATATATATATATATATATAATAAATTACGAAAAAAAAACATATAAAAAATATAACAAATAAATAACGAAAAAAAAACATATAAAAATAAATAACGAAAAAAAAAACATATAAAAAACATAACAAATAAATAACGAAAAAAAAAACATATAAAAACTATAAAAATTAAATAACGCGTATAAAAATATATATATACCAATTTGAGTTTGTTGTTGCGTTTCGGGAACAAAATCAACGTCATCATCATCGTCGTCACCATATAAAGGAAGTTCGCGTTCCACACTTTGTTCACGACGGGAAGGACCTTCACGGTAGTCAACAAACGGGTTGAAGTCACTCGTCATCGATATGTTATATTGGCTTGGGTTCATTGCGGGTGGAGGTTGGGGATAGTTAAAAGATTGAGGGTATTGTTGATGCATCGGTTGTGGAGGTTGGGGATAATATCCCGATTGAGGGTATTGTGGATACGCCGGTGGTGGACCTTGCGGACGAACACGAGGACGGTAGCCACGTCCACGACCTCTTTGTGTTGAACCACTTCTTGATTTCCCACTTTCCATGCTTCAAAAACTATATGTGTAAAAAGTGTTTGTGTTTATGTTATTGTTTGGAAATGAATTGTGTTTGAAAATGTATAAATGTGTAATATATATAGGATTTTTTTTTTTTTTTTTGGCCCAATGCACGCTCCCAATTTAAACTCCAACGTCTCCAAAATTAAATTCCAAACGGTCATATTTCACTTGCAACAAGAATGCCTCGGAGGCAAAAATTGCCGCTCAACTCTTGCCGCTAGCCATGCCGGTGGGGTGGCGGCGGTGTTTGCCGCCGGCATGGGCTTGCCGGTGAGCCATGCCGCCCCCACTGCCACCCTTCTTAGGGTGCGTTTGGTATGCCCCAATTGGAATGGAGGAATGAATATCATTCCGATTCAAAGTGTTTGGTATCTCCAAATGACTATCAAAAGTAGAAATGATATACAAATTTATTTTATACTTGATAGACACCAAAAGGGTAGTATATGATTGTTTTATTCCCGGGCCCACGACTTTCCCTCACATTATTTATACTACAATTTTTATCTAATTATCCTACCAAACAACATTTATGAGATTGATGCCTAAACTTATAGTCATTCCTATTCCACCCCTATATCAAATCCATACCGATTGTCATTCCGGGCAACAAACCAAACGGCACCTTAGATTTAAGATTTATCAATAAAGATAGTGCACTTTTTCATACCTCACATAATAGCTTGGATTGAGAAGGAATGGCTGAAATTGTGGGCTCAATTTGATCATATATCTTTTTCTCTCTTTTACCTTTATTATAAAATAATATTTTTTTAATTTAATTATTTTCAATAACTTTTTAAAAATTATTTTAGTAATAAATTATATAATTTTTTCTCTTCTCTTTTTCTTTCAAACATTTCCTAAATCCGAATTTAATTCCAATCTCACCTACAAATCAAACGGGCCCTTAGTAATTTCTTAAGGGGGTGTTTGATAGCCTTTGAATGGAATGATTAAGATGGCAGTTCCAACTCGGTCAGGTTTTATTTGATAGCAATAAAGTTAGGCTCTGAGCGATTTTATATGATTATGACTCATTCAGGACAAATTGCCTCCTAAATCATTTAGTAGTCACGCTTCCTCAAATTTTTTTTTTTCTTTCTTAATTATTTCTTTTATAAAACCTTGGGCTTCACGAAATTTGTCTTTTTCTTCTTCTTTATTACTTGTTTTATAAAACTTTGGTTCCTTACTTTTGTTGCATGTGACAGAGTTTCATATTCTCGGTGACCGTAGAATAAATTCATGCTATAAAATCACACTCCAAAAGTCAATTATAAAATAAATCTTTAGTTTTAACAACTACGTACATGTTTACATAAATATATGATATGTATATTTTATGTTTGGTCTAAATTAGTTTTTCTTTCTCACAAATTATATCAAACACAGTTGCAAGATTATGCCGGAATCATGCAATATCCGATGTCAAAATGATAATTTAATGTTATATATACTATTCATTCAGAACAGTTATCAAACGCTTTATTTTCATTCAGAACCAAGTTTGTACATAGCCTATGAATCATCCAGGCCACTAAATTGTTCAATACTAAATCACTATTTTTTTATCAAACAGCCCCTAAAAGTATGAGTAAACTTGTGCTTAAATTAAATGATTTATTGGTTGTGAAAAAATTGATCTTTTTGTTATCACCAATAGGATACTATCACATAAGATTAGACATACATTTAGATATACCAGGCATGCCGATTAGCGTTTTTTTATTTAAACACATAAGTGGTGTTTTCTTTTTAAATGTGGTGGTTTTTTTTACCTTCAAAGGCTCTGGTGATAGTCAAGAACCCGCTTTTATGATAATGAAAACCTTCAAAATTCCTAACTATTCTACACATTTCCACATCAAAAACTACCATCAGATTTAGGAAGGGCTAATTTTGGTTCTGGTCGAATTTGGTTAGTCGGGTTCGAGTATTTTTGAAACTCCAATATAAAATTAATGATCTTATATGGATCTATGAGTAGATAAATTATTTAATGTAATTTATAATGCAAAAAAGGTACAACATATAGCTTTAACGAGGTTAGAGACTTGTCATTTTTCACAACGAGCTTATATTCACACCCGTTTGATTAGCATAAACAATAAATTAAAATAAAATTAATTTAGTTTTATCAATTTTATATAAAAACTTTCTTATATGTAAATTTGTATATCACATTAGAGAAAATATATTACAATCTTGGTTTCAAAATAGTTGTAAAATCAAATATTGTATCACTTTTTACACCGTCGTTGCATTAAATAGTAATAAGACCCATAATTTTGTTTGGATCATTAAATTTTTACGAGTGTTAAAAAAACCTGAATTCGACTAACCCAACCCGAGATGAACCCACACCTAAATAAGCTTATTCGGGTTGGGTTAATACAAGTTAAGATATTAGGGTCTGGTTAATATGGGGTGAAAACGTTATTTGGGTCATTTTGTCTGATTAGTATGGTTTAAACATTTTATTAAGGTTATTGATGTCAACCCGCTTAACTTGAATTGTAATTAGGGTAGAGTTTCATGCGAAAGTTTTGTCTTTTAAATTGAACAGAATAACCTTAATTGCAGTTCGAGTTATTCGGATTGACCTCAATGACTCAAATAGGTGTTTAAACCATATTAACCAGACTGAATAACCCTTAAGTTGAGTTATTTTGGACGTTGAAGTTGGGTCTGGGCTAGTATCAATATATTTTTGTAGATGCACCCATTGTGTATGTAAAATAATTTTTTTCTTGGTTTAAAGACGGTGAACATTGAAAAAGTGTTTCAATAGGACACTTCTCTTACATATTAGAATGTGTATGTTTGAAATATTGAAAATTGCTAACATTTAAGGGGTCTTTGTGTTAGCTTAGTAAACCCCTCCCTGCCCGGACAAGTTGGCGGGTCGAGGTCCTACGAGGTACCCCTTGCGGAGGAGCCCTTAGGTTTTCGGGGGAGACGTGACTAAGCCTAAAAGGTGCTAGACATATTTAATGAGCTTATGAGCTTTTGATATATGAATAAAACTCATAAGCCTCATTATGTGCGGGCATTAAGCTTATTGTTTATTTAATCTTATAAGTTCAACTTGATAAGCTAATAAGAAAAAAAAAAGTATACAAGTATATTCAAATTCATATAAACTCGTAAAAAACAAGTTAACACAAACAACCTTCAATATGACAAAATATAGTTTGCATACCTAATCAATATATATTTATGAGAACAGAATACCATTTTTAGTATAAACCAATGCCTGAAACTTTGTTCAACCTGACTGGTTAAAAGTGTCAAACTGGTTCAGGTCAAGTTAATGGTCAATATTAACTTGTATTCCTTAGGTATTGAAACACATATCAAATAGTTGGGTTTAAATGCAACATTTGTGAACAAGGTTCATGAGATCCGTTGGGGTTTAGCGTTTTCATTTTTTTGAAATAAATAATAAAACAAACAAAATTTTCCCTATGATTGCGTGTGAAACGTATATCAAATAAATACAAAATACGTGAGTAGAATTTGACTCGTTAACCCTTGTGAAAAGATCAACTTGTAAAATCCGTGCGTACAATATATATATATATATATATATATATATATATATATATATATATATATATGTGTGTGTGTGTGTGTGTGTGTGTGTGTGTGTGAGATACCGGATAAGTGATTACCCGGGTCGTGTCCTAACGAGGTGTGAATGGGCGATATCGTGTGAGATTCGAGATTAAAATGCTTGTAAGATTGATTTGATTATTTGGTATTGTGGAATTTCGGGAAATTAAATAACGAACGAAAATAAAAATAAACGCAACCTAAATGGGAATTATAAACAAGGAATGCTAGGGAAATCTTAAAACTACCTAAAAACTACGGGAAACATGATAGGGAAAGCGGGAAGCCCTAAAACGCAATCTACGTTAAAAGCGTGACGTTTATTAAAAATAAACGTCAACGAACAAAATAAAATGCGAATTTAAAGCTACACTAGTCCTACGGGCATACAAACAATTTTCTTACATACTAGATGACAAAAGAAAATTTTAGAAAAAAGAAAATTAATTTTTTGATAAAAATTCTATTTATTATGATTTAAAAACCAATTTAACTAAATTAAATGAAAATAAATATTAAAATTAGTGAAACAAATCTGAGATTTTTTTGATAAATTCTACAAGCTAATACGGATTTATGAAAAATATGAAAAGTGGGGGGTACAGTACAAAAAAGCTGGGAAATAAGCTTAAATAAGCAAATAAGCAAAACTAACTAAAAACTGGTTAACTAAATAGAGAGTGCAAATATAAACACAAAAGACCTTAGGGCAGAGTTGGTTTGGTCTGGTTGTGTTGAGGCTGTGTGCAAGAGGTCTGGGGTTCGAATCCCACCCCAGACTTTTTGCAACTATTATTATTATTATTATTATTATTATTATTATTATTATTATTATTATTATTATTATTATTATTATTATTATTATTATTATTATTATTATTATTATTATTATTATTATTATTATTATTCTTTCTTTTGCAAAACACTTAACCAGCAACAATTGTTATAAATTGATCTAGGCTGTGTAGGACATAATAATAACAATAACAATAAGCAGCGGAATAATCAAAACACAATTGTTATTATTAACAAGGTTTCTTCGTCATCATCTCTACTCTAACATACACCAAAGCCCCAATGCTACGTGATCAAGTGTAGCACGGTTACACTCTAACAGCGATCTAAGATCGTTGAGGCTTAACACTAATCAACTAACCTAGGCGTTTACATAAGCATACTCACGCCCTAGGTTTACACACACACACACACACACCTTTTCTAGGTTTTACATCTTGTACGTACTTAAAACCTATTCCCTGTATCTCTTTATATAATAGAGATACTAGGGTTACAAAATACTACGAAGGACTATATTGAAATATCTTCTTTGTAAAGTAAGTCCCTTGTCTTTTGCATTCTTCACTTTATCTTCTTTAGTCCTTCATCTTTCATATTTTGTCAATATCAACTCAAGTATAAATCCCAACAAAAATGAACAATTTTTATGAAACAAGTTTGAAATAAAATTACAAACGACTCAGATCAAGCTTGTTATACTTAACAACTTCAAAAATTTGTTAGCAAAGTGAATTTTCTTTTGTTTTCTTTTTGAAAGCTGCTAATCTCAACACCACACAACCAAGTCTAAGCCAAGAAAATAAATAAGCTAAAACAACAAAAACATTTGAACAATAATCAACAACAAGCAAACACCAAAGATTAGGCAGGATCAAACAACAAGAATTTCAACAAGCTCAAATCCCGGGTTAATACCCTTAATGTCGGAAAGTTTCCAAGCGATGGCTCGCTTGTGTGACTTAAAAACCTTTATGAGAGCGGCTTTATCATCCTCTGATGGATCTAAACACCTTGAACTTGTGTTAGATTGATACTTTGAATTATATCACTAAGTATGCGGAATCTACTTAGTAACACTTAGAAGTTTGATTGTGAGTAAGACAGTTGTATATGAACAATGTATGTAAACAAACTATTAGCTCCAATATTAATAATAATAATAATAATACGAGTGATCTTGATATCACTAGGGTTACACCTTGAAGCTCTAGAAAAACGTATGTTAAACCTTTAACCTAGGATCTCCTTTTATAGCACAAGGAATCCTCTTTTACAAGATAAGTATAAAGCTAATAGAATAAGATATACACAAGATCTATTCTATATTTATCTAGACGCGTTTCCTAACAGTTATCTAATAAGCAGTGGTAATATATTGTTCTTTGTTGGGTCTGAAACTGCTGCTGAGTGAAACTGCTGCTATAAGTGAAACTGCTGCTAGTGGTAATGATTCTGATGCTAATGTCAAAGTGCTGCTAAGGTTAAATGCTGCTGACAGAATCTACTGCTGATGGGATAAGTATGTATACGGTTTAGATAAATACAGAATAGATTGTGTAAATCTTATATTTATGTAGAATATACTTATCGTGTAGAGAAAGGTATTGTAAACCTAGTAGGACTCCTTAGTCTATAAAAGGAGGATCCTAGGGTTAGTTTATGTACGTATTATTATTCACTTCAAGGTTGTAAAACCCTAGCATTGTTGAGTGCTCGTATTAATAATATTGAAGTGTTGAAAGAGAATCATTATTCTTCTTAAGTTAAGCTTTTACATTTCGCATATTAGCCTAAGTGTTTAATCAAGTTAACTTCTATATAAGATCGTTTAAGCTCAACTGGGATCAACAAGTGGTATCAGAGCTTGGGGAGCTCGTTACCTAGGGATTTACAAGGTTTTACTGTCAAAGATAAGCAGTTTTGATGAAGGTACGATATGAATTTAATGTTTATGAGGTAATCATTATTTTTTTAAGGGTGTCGATTCTGTTTTGAATTTGTTCCACGACAAGATACTTTATGGAAACTCAGTTTGTCGATTTATGCAAGATGCTATTAATGATAACCTCGTACTATTAAATTTTTATACCTCGTATCCTAATTAATTATGGTCCAGTGCAATAATGAGGTTTGTAGTGTTTTATCTATTGATTGGTTATTTAATGATGATATCCTCATATTGAAAAATTGATTGATTGGATCAACATGTGGCAATCAGTTGGTCGTTAATTAAAAGGAGTTGCAAAATAATTTGTCGTCTTTCATTACTGATCGCTTATACGCATGATGGTCGGTATATGGCCATGTGGGGCTGATTTGGTATATTATAATGAGTTAGCAGTTAAGGGTTAAAAGTTGTATTTATTTATCTAATTGTTGATGGCTCACGTGAAGTTAATGAAGGTATGGGTGATTCACAAAGTTGATTAGTCGATTTAGTTAAATTGATTACTTCAAGTCGTGGGTCGGTGATTACAGAAGTCATTATATAAGTCCATTGTGATCAGATGTATGAATTATCCTTTGTACTGATCTCATTGGTTGTGACATATAGTGGGTTGGTGGAGCTTATTTAAATTGGTTAGTAGCAAGATTGTAAAAGATTATTTACTGGTCTTGTATGGTGATTGGCTCATTCGTATTGCTAAGGGTATGATTTAATGTGGTACGATGATTCACAAGGGGCGATGTCAGTTTGTGATTTAATGAAATTTTAAGTGCTAATGTATGTTAATTGATTCTGTTGCTGAGAATTTTTATTCTGCTGCTACATTCCTGAATCTGCTGCTACGCTTATTGTACACTCTGCTGCTACGAAGTTCACTCTACTGCTACGCTATTTACACTGCTGCTCCACACTGCTGCTCAGTATTACTCTGCTGCTTGTTTCATAGTGCAAACTGCTGCTGTGTTATTTGTACTATTGTTGTGCTTATTGTATTTGGTTTGATATAGTAGCATGATTTACGAGTAGTAAGGGGAAGTATATGGTTATTGGTTTACACACATACAAGGGAAGTTCACACACACAAAGAGATTGGTTTGGTTTATAAAAGATTTAAGGCTCGTTTTCATTGAAGAATTGATTACGAAGAAGGTTGATTATCATTTATTTGATGTTGTAGTTGAGTTTCACAAGTTTGTGTTTTATTATACCTTTTAGCAGGAGGTAACTTGTTTATGCATTCAAGATGTGACGAAGAATTGACAGACACTTGAAGGAGTTACGTTATTGTGCTCAGTGGTTATTGTCAAGGGATTGCGATCTCCTTATACATTGGTTTAAGTATACGTTTCAAGTCACGTGGTTAGTACAAGACATAAGACACAAGTTTGGGTTATTCAACTTCTTCAACAAATTCGTTATATTTGGTTTTCTTCACATGCGATCACTACATATAGCTTACAGATTTGAAGAATCATGAAAATGATTAACACATTGATTTCAGGGGAAGCTTATTCTTATGAAGTGTTTATGCATTTGATGTTCATGCACCACTCAAGGGGAAGTGTTTGATGTTTGCTACAATTGATCACTATTTCTACTGCTAGTTGGAGTTTTCTATTGTTTTGGGTTCATTATTCGTTTTGTGCTTCATGGAGGGCAATTTGAAACATTGGAAGGCTTGGATTGGAAGTTTGTGATATTGGCTCATGGTGGTAAAGATCATATTTCATATGTTCCCTATTTGCTGATAACAAAAAGGGGAAGAGATGTTGGAGTGGCATGGCATGGCTTAAGGGGAAGACAATACTTGTTTCATTCAGGGAGATGTTTATATCTCAACTTCTCTACTTCGCCTAGGGAAGTTCGTACACGACTTTGTTTGTTTTGTCATCATCAAATAGGGGAAGATTGTTGGGATTCTTGATTTGATGTGACAAAATAAATAAAAGAATGAAAACAAGAGGGACTTAGTGTGACAAAGGATGAAACTTCAAATGCAGGAAAAAGATTGTTACAGATCTTTTTATTATTTAGAAATATTCTTTGTAAACCTAATCCTCTAATATATAAAGAGGATACAGGTCGTATGTTTTATTAAGTCTTCCACAATGTAAAAATACAGGAAAGGTGTGTGTGTGTGTTTTAGGGCATATGTCTTGTAGATGCCTAGAACTTATTTGTGTTCGATACCTCTAAGGTCTGAGATGTCTTAGATCCATGTTACAATTGGTAACACGTTATTATTCTGATCAAATAGTAATTGGAGGTGATGATGGTGAAAAACCTTGTGTCAATAACTTTGATTTATTCTTATTCCGCTGCATGTTATTATCAATGTTATTAACCCTAGATCCTATGAGGTCTAAACAACCTTGAGCTACAACGATCCAACAAGTGGTATCAGCAGAATGAATATTATGAGCAGCAGAATAATTAATCCGCTCTGATCCTATGAGGTCTAGACTCTACTGATTGGATCAACAAGTGGTATCAGAGCTTGTGATCTAGAAGTTATTATCAAGAAGATTTTGTTTCTTAAAAGTTTGTTGTTCCAAATCTATTGCTAAGATGGGTGATGAAACTCATATGGTGACTGCTTCAAGGGTGCCCATGCTGAATCCTGCTGAGTATGAGCTTTGGAAGAGAAGGATCAGACAGTACATTCGCATGATTGCTTTCAACATGTGGAATGTGATTGTCAATGGTGATTCTGTACCTGAGAAGAGTGCTGATGGGAAGGAGATACCAATTAAGTCTGCTGAAGCCAACACAGTAAGGAAGATGGAAATTAAAGCACATAGTATTCTCTTAATGGGAATACCTAATGAATTCCAAATGGACTTTAATGACTGTGAATCTGGAAAAGAATTGATGGATGCTGTTGAATTCAGGTTTGGAGGGAATGATGCTACTAAGAAATCCAGGAAAAACATGCTGAAGCATCAGTTTGAGAATTTTACTTCTGAAAGTGGAGAGAAGATAATTGGCACATACAACAGACTAAACCAACTTGTTAGTCATCTAAAGCTTGTTGGCTATGTGGTTCCACAAGAAGATGTAAACCTAAAGTTTCTTAGAAGTCTTGCACCCGAATGGAGTATGCACACAGTTGTGTGGAGGAATAAGCCTGATTTTGAAACTATGAAGCTGGAGAGTCTCTACAACAATTTAAGAGTGTATGAATCAGAACTATCTACCTCTTCTACTTCATCTTCTGGTACTCAAAATCTTGCCTTTGTATCCTCTAAAGGAAAAGGATCTCAAGAATCTCACTCTGCTGCTCATTCTACTGCTTATGGAGTATCTGCTGCTGATGGATCTGCTGCTGGTTCAAATGATAAGATTTCTACCAGTGATATTGCTTTGTGTGCATTCTTGGCTGAGCTCACAACTACTATAAGATCACATGTCATTAATCAAGACTTGGATTATATTGATCCTGATGATCTTGAAGAAATTGATCTTAAATGGCAAATGGCTATGTTAACCTTGAGGGCAAGAAAGTTCTTGAAGAAGACTGGAAAAGAAGTCAAGTATAAAGCTAAGGACAGTCCAGGCTTTGACAAATCAAAGATAGAGTGCTACAATTGCAACAGGAAGGGACATTTTGCCAGAGAATGTAGAGCTCAAAAGAAGAATACTGATGCTGCAAAGAAGGTTACTGAAGAATCAAAGACTGCACTGGTATCTTGTGATGGACTGGGAGATTATGATTGGAGTGATATGGCTGAAGAAGAACCAAATTTCTCTTTGGTAGCTGTTGCTCAACCCAAGGTGCAGAACTTTGCACTTATGGCCTATGGTTCATCATCAGGCTCTGACTCTGAGGTATCAAATGATTCAGACTTATCTGTGTGTTCTTTTAAATCTTGTGCTGACACTATAGAAGAACTTAAGTCTAGGAATGAGAGTTTAAATAGAGAACTTGAACACCTAAAACTTGATAACTTAGGTTACAAAGTAGGTATTCAAAATGTTGAAAGGAGGTTAGAATATCTCAAAGAATGTGAGAAGGAATTTGTAGATCAACTTAATCTCAGAGATATAGAAATTTTTAAGAAAAACAGTGAAGTAGAAGTTCTTAAAAATAAGTTAGAAGAAGCTGAAAAAGAAAAAGAGGAAGCTCTTGCTGAAAAAGATAAACATGTAGTAAGAGTACAAAAACAACAATATGCTTCTGATTTAGTTCATAAATCTATTGAGAATAATTTGATGAGAAAAGGTAGTGGAATTGGGTATAATGAAGTGGCTCCTCCAGCCAAAAGTGCTTTTGCCCCACCAGGAAAAGAACTATCCTTCATTAGTGAGCTAAATATTGAAAAACCTGTAGGTGAATGTAGCACAAGTGTAAATGAAACACCTAAGGTTGAGGCTAGAAAATTTCCTGAAGCTCCTATTATAGAAGATTGGTATTCTGATAGTGATAGTGATGAGGAACAGGTTAAACAGGAACAAAGCGTGAAAAAGGAAGAAATTCCTACAAAGTTTAAACCTAAAATTGAACAGGTTAAGTTTGTCAAACCTGTGTTAGGAAATAACTTCTCTAGGAAAATGGTAGAATACAATGAGGTACCTAGAGAACAGATGGAAAGGTTTAACAATAAGCCTAGGGGTAACCAGAGAAACTTCAACAACCTAGTTTCACACAGATTAGGTAATCAGTTTCAATTACAAAAGAAGGCTTGTTATAAGTGTGGTAGCTTTGACCACTTGATTGTTAGATGTCCTGAACACCAAAAGCCTGTTTGGAATCAATACACTAGGGTGAATCACAAATATGTAACTAAATAAACTCACCCACATCCTAATAGAAATATGGTTCCAAGAGCTGTTTTGTTGAGATCTGGTGTTACTAGATCTATTTATGCTGCTAAATCAAATGGTGTTTTCAAAACCACAACTGGTTCTTCTACTGGCTCTACTGCTAGTAAGCATTCTGCTGCTAGTATGCATTCTGCTGCTAGTAAGCAACCTGCTGCTAGTACAAAACTTTCTACTTCAAGGCCAAAAGTTTTAACAAATACAGTTGTTGGTAATCACTTTTATGCTGTTAAGGCCTCAGCTTGCTTGTTGATACAAAAGTTGGGCGTACCTGGTTAGTGGGCTTTTGCTCTTATATCAATTAGCTTCTTAGTACTTTGTTACCTGCGCACTAAGAAAATAAACAACACCGTTAGGCTTATCGAGGGATTGTATCCCCCGATTAGACTCCGGCGTGAGAGTAAGTAATCGATTTAGGGTTTAGTTGAAGAGTTAGGGTAGTATATCGTACCTTTAATGAGAATCGTGTGATTCTATATATAGGGGCTAAGAAACCGTATTTCTTGCTCCTCACTCTTCGCACGCGTGGTGCTTATCTAAGGTAAGGATATCTATTCCTTGAATAGATAATCCTTATCGTTACCCAGTGGGTTAGATTGGGCCTTTGAGCTTTATGAGCCCAAAGCAATAATACTACGGCCCATACCATTGTCATGGTAGCCCATTCGTAAGTAATGTCTATCATTTGGGCTTGTGGCCCAAATATAGGCTATACGTCATCATGTCCCCCCAGTCTAGTGCGCGCGGCGCATAGCCGTGGGTACTAGACTTAATACCATCAGCGGTAAGCGTGGCGGGGGGTTGAATTAATTTTTACCGCCTTTTTGTAGGTGCAATGCACCTAATAATTTCGAAATGGATGCCTCGAAAGTCGGGGGTGGTGTCCACGTAGTCCTTGGGATTCGGGAAAAAGTGCATGTACCTTTTGATCTTCTAGCCACCCATTTACTGTGAGTGGATTCCACGTGGAGGGAAATTAGGGTTTTATCACCCTATATAAGGGTGCCGCCCCATTTTTTAACCATACAGTAAAACACATACAACCACTATTCATCTTCTTCTTCTTTTTAGAGCATTTTTCTGCAAGAAAATATTTTAACTCTCGTAGGTAATCTTTGTGTGCGTCCCACTTATTTTAAGATGAAAATGGTTGCTCAATTAGAGGACTTTCGCTCCGCGTTATCTATTCAGGACGTCACGCAGTTTTCTTCCGACGATTTTGTGCCTTTGGATGTACATCTAGAGGCTCCAGATGTCGATGCGTGTATAGCTGACTTCCCCGAAGGGAAGATAGGTCTATACACGAAAATTTTTTGAGTATGCGAATTACCGCGTACCCATTTCCATTTTTCTGAGCGATTTGCTCAATCACTATCGCCTTCACATCTCTCAGCTGCACTGTATAGGTGCGGCGAAGGTGTCGAATTTTGAAGTGAACTGTCGTTTACTTGCGATAGAACCAACTGTAGATTTATTCCGCTCCTTTTACCACACGACGTGGTCAAATGGGTGGGTTTCCTTTGCGAAGCGCCAGGGGGCGCTTCAGTGTTATACGGAAAAGGTTGACGCCCTCAAAAATTGGAGGGAGTATTTCTTTTGGGTGGATGATGCAGTCTTTCCCTCTCCCTTTGAGTTTTATACTCAGGAAACCTTACCAAGGGATGGGCGCCCCGCACCCGGTTCCTATAATCGCGCTGACGCGCAAACGTTAGATGCCAATCGACTGGCCATTAACCCCTATCCGGAGGAGTTTTTGGTACACGTGGGGTTGAGCCGCGCTTATTTTGGTGCTGCAGATGAGGTTCCCACTTTTTTAAGTGAGGATGGCCGGGGTGGGTGTTCATCCCTTATTCTTCATGCTTTGTAAGTCTTTTATTCTTGTCTTCGTGCTTTTAATAACTGATCCCTTTTTGTCTTTCTTGTTTCCCTTAATGCGCAGAGATGGATTTGTTCGCGGTGGTCAAGCTGGATAGGCCAAAGCAGGTAACCATAGGGGTGAGTCCTCTGAGGGAAGGAGAGCAGCCCTTGCTTGATGCGACTGCCGATCACTTGACTGTTCTGCCTGCGACGGTCCCTGAGGACACGCCACCACTTGTGGTGACGCCCGTCCAGAGTTTTGCGCCTGAAGTAGTTGTGGCCCCAACTGTGGAGGCGGTGCCTGATTTGGAGGTGGCGCATGAGGAGGCGCGCTCAGGGTCATCTGACAGCATTCGGATCCTGAAACCTGAGGAGGTGTTGAGGGAAGAGGTTGCGCAGAACTTAAAGCGCAAGGGAGAGGCTGGAACCAGTGGCACCAGCAAGAGGCGTCGACACGTCATCAGAGACGCAGGGTCGAACGCGGAAGAAACTTCAACGTCTGGCGCACGGTTGAAGGCTGATGCTTCTCCGTTTCTGTAAGTGTGCATTCCTTCTCTTTTTCTCTTTTTTTTTTGTCAATTACTTGTTGTAATTGTTATTTACTATCTTTGTCGCGTAGGGATGACGGCGCGAAGGATGATGAGGTTTCCTCTCCGCAGAACGAAAACAAGGAGGGGGATACCGAGGCTGCTGATGGTGGTGAGGCGCAGCAGCTGATGGATGAGCTGGCTGTGACTACCGCCCGCCAAGCTGAGCTTGTTGCTCAGCTAAAGGGACAGTATGCTGGGGAGAGCCGTGCTCTAGCCCAGAAGGAGGAGGAGTTGGTGACCCTCCGTGCGCAGTTGGCTGATGCGCAAGTGGAGCTGGGGGCCTCAAGGGCCTATGCTGAGAAGATTGCTCAAGATAAGATGAGCATTTTGGCTGACTTGAAGTATGCGAGGTCAAAGCTCGAGCAGATAAAGGCAAAGACGTCGTGGTCTGTGTCGTATCTTGAAGAAAAAAGGGCCGAGCATTATGCTAGCCTGCAAGAGTTCAAGGAGCGCATGGAGAAGACGCTCGTGATGTATGAGGAGAAGCTGCGCGCCCTCAGCATCGAGTATGACGAGGAGCTGTATCCTCATCTTATGTCTATGATAGCCGAGCGCAGGTATTCTTACACCCTTGTTTTTTAAACTTGCTTGTTCGCCCTATTGCGTATCTTACCTTATTATCACTTTGTGAATGCAGGTGGTTGATCAGCCATGGGCTTCGTCTGGCAGCTCTAAGTACTTTGGAGTCTGCGGAGGTGGTGGAAGCCTTTGGGAAGGTTGTTCACTGCGCGATAGCGCGTGGTCGTTCGCAGGCCATGGAGGAGCTCCGTGAGGCCAAGTTGTTGGAGAAAGACTTGGCGGAGATTCCTGGTTATAGCTCAACGGCGTACGACGAGCTGGTGCAGGCGATGGCGGGGCTGAAGGTTCTTGAGCTGCCGCATATAGGGAGGTTGGAGCGCGACCAAGATGACCCCATAGATGTGCTCATGGCGGGTCTAACGTTGCAGCGTCATCTTGGGGAGAATGCTGAAGAGGAGTTAGATTATTATCTAAAACCTGATGTCTCGCAGCTTCAAGTCCCAGTTTTTGCGCGGCCCCGTGATATCCTCAAGCCTTTTGCACTGGAGAAGGAAGTCCCCTTGAAGGAGGTGCTAGAGCGTCACGAGCAAAGGGTTGCCATAAAGAAGGGTATTAAGGGCAAGGCTGTGATGTGCGGCATCGGTGCTGCGCACCTTCCTCGATCTGATGGCGTTGCTGTGAGTGTTCCAACTGTGTCTCTCAAGGATGCTATAACGTTGAGTAAGCTGAAGGAGGCAGGGAGTTCCGCCGCTCCAGAAGAGAGCCATGATCATCGCCATAGCATATAGGTTGTTTGTAAACTTATGTATTTTTCCTTGTAATTTAATAAATATGGAATAAGATACATTTTGTTATAAGTTCGTAACTTAAATATACTTGCATTGTTTGCTAAGTTTGATTATTTTACTAAGTCTTTTAAGTGCGTGACTTAAGTATACTTGCATTGTTTGCTAAGTTTTATTTTTTGACTAAGTCTTTTAAGTGCGTAACTTAAGTATACTTGCATTGTTTGCTAAGTTTTATTTTTGACCAAGTGTCTTGGCTCGTTATATTGCTAAGCTCGTACGGTGTACTTGGTATATGCGCATCCGTCGTGGGGTGCGCATGTGAAACTTACTTTGACGTCTCAAGAGTAAGGCGCTTAGCAAGGATACGTAATCCAATGTTGATGGGTTTGCAACCCTCTTATTCAACGAGTAAATTAGTAGGTTAACTCATCCTTTATGCCTTCGTGGGTCTTTAAGTGGTGCATGCACGCCATGTAGGCAGAAATATAAAATAAACAATATTGACATATATGCAATAAAGTAAAATGCGCTATGGAGTTAGCTAGAAACCATAACATTTTATTAATACTTGCAAGTAAGTGGAAAAAATAGAAAATACAATTCCTAGAAAGAAAAAAGGCAAACACTTATTGGGCAACTCGTAGGATGCAAGTGTGTTTGTGAAGGGGCCGTAGCCTAAAAGTAACATTTTTTGAGATTGCAGATGTTCCAAGTGCGCGCCAGGTCGTGACCTTCCATATCGCGCAACCTGTATGCGCCGTTGCCGAGCGCGTCTGTGACCTCGTAAGGTCCTTCCCATTTGGGTCCGAGCTTGCCTGTGTCTTCTGCGTGGCTCGCGTCATTGGCGCGGTAAACAAAGTCTCCTGGTCTGAATGAAGTGTTTTTGACTTTTGCATCATAATACCTCTTCATTTTTGCCTTAGCCTTTGCTTCACGTATAGCTGCGCGTTCGCGTCTTTCTTCCAGTATGTCTAAGTCTACGCGCCGTTCCTCGTCATTTGTTGTGACGTTGACCTCTGCCGTACGTATAGTTGGCATTCCTATCTCGGCTGGTATGACGGCTTCTGTTCCATAGACTAAGGAAAATGGCGTGTCGCCAGTACTGGTTTTGATTGTCGTGCGATGCGCCCACAAGACGTGCGAGAGCTCATCTACCCATCTTCCTTTATGTCTGTCAAGGCGTGCTTTTATGCCTTCGCCTAGACTGCGATTAGCGCGCTCAACTAGGCCATTGGTTTGTGGGTGTTTGACTGAAGCAAAGTGTTGTGTGATGTTCAATTGTGCGCACCAATCTTTGAATGGGTTATCACAGAATTGTTTTCCATTGTCTGATACGATCTCGCCTGGTAGGCCGAAGCGACAAACAATATTATCCCAAACAAAGCGTTTGACTTGGTTTCCCGTAATGTTCACCACTGCTTTTGCTTCGATCCACTTTGTAAAGTAGTCTATAGCTACGATGAGGAACTTTATTCCTCCAGCTGCGGCGGGGAAAGGTCCTGCGATGTCAATACCCCATTTGTAAAATGGCCATGGTGAGGTGATTGGTGTTAGCTCGTGCTGTGGTCGGCGCAGAATAGGCCTATGTACTTGGCAGTTGCTGCACTTTCTTATTAGATCGCGTGCGTCGCGGTGCATTGTTGGCCAATAGTATCCTGACCTTAGAGCGCTTGCCACCACGGATCGTGGCCCTGAGTGCATACTACATGACCCAGCGTGAATTTTGCGGAGTACGTAGTCTGCTTGGAGGGGTCCAACACATCTGAGCCATGGTTGTAAGAAAGATCGCCGATAGAGTATGTTGTCGCGTAATTCGAATCGTTGCGCTGTGCGCCGTATTCTTCGAGCGTCTTTATTATCTTGGGGTAGGATTCCTTTGCTAATAAATTCGATGATAGGTGTCATCCACGTAGGATCTTGTTCCTCTATCACCGTTGATATCTCCATATCCAAGATTGACTTGTTTTTTAGGGTTTCCACCAATACCTGTTTTGAGAGGTGTGCGAAGCTTGTGGATGCAATCTTGCTGAGTGCGTCCGCCTTCCTGTTATCTCCTCTAGGTACTTGTTTAATTGTGAACCTATCAAAGTTTTTAATCAAAGATTTTGTCTTCTCCAGGTATTGGATCATGTGATCATCCTTGGCTTCGTATTCCCCTAACACGTGGTTAGCGACTAGACGCGCATCTACATTTGCTTATAGGTTGCGAACACCCATTTGGATTGCGATGCGTAGTCCGGCTAGTAGGGCTTCGTATTCTGCCTCATTGTTTGTGGCTGTGAACTCAAAGCGTAGCGCGTAGGTGAATTCCATACCTTCTGGATTTGTGAGAATAAGGCCTGCGCCTGATCCATCTGCGCATGAGGATCCATCTGTGAACAAGGTCCACGGTTCCTGTAGGTCTGTTTTTGCTGCGGAGGTCGGGCTGTCGCTATCTGGCTTCTCCACGATAAAATCGGCTAAGACTTGTCCTTTGATTGCAGTGCGCGGCCTGTACGAGATGTTATACTCACTTAGCAGTACACTCCATTTTTGTAAGCGTCCTGATACATCCGGTTTGGAGATAACTTGTTTAATTGGCTGATCAGTGATTACCGCTATTGGATGCGCTTGAAAGTATCTGCGCAGTCTTTTGGATGCGAACACTAGAGCCAAGACCAGCTTTTCCATAGCACTGTAGTTAACCTCTGTTTTCTTTAGGGCTTTGCTTACAAAGTATATGGGTGTCTGGACGGAGTCTCTGTCTGTCAATAGTACTGCGCTAACTGCTCCGTGGGTTGCCGATAAGTACATGATTAGTTCTTCCCCTGGTCGCGGTGCGACGAGTTTGGGAAGAGATGCCAGATGGTGTTTAAGTTGTTGGAAGGCTTCTTCTGCTTCGGGAGTCCAGCGAAAGTCTCCCTTTTTTGTGCACTTCGTAAGTGTTTTAAAGAGGGGAAGGGACTTGTCTGCTGACTTAGATAGGAAGCGATTCAGCCCTGCTAACTTTCCATTTAGTGACTGGACTTCTTTGAGTGTGCGCGGGGAGGGGAGATCAATAACAGCCTTTGTCTTCTCTGGGCACGGTTTGATTCCATCGGGTTCTATCAAGTATCCGAGGAACATGCCTTCCGTTGTGCCAAAGGTGCACTTCTTGGGATTCAACTTCATGTTTATCCTCCCCAACGTTCGGAATGTTTCCTCGATGTCGCGCACCAACTCGTCCTCTGTATGGCTTTTGATGACAAGGTCGTCAACATAGACTTCCAAGTTGCGGCCTACTTGTTTTTCGAAGGCTGTATCCACCAGTCGTTGGTATGTCGCGCCAGCGTTTTTCAGGCCAAAAGGCATTTTTGTGTAGCAGTATACCCCTTGACTGGTGTGGAAAGCTGTTTTTTCTTCGTCTTCCACTGCCATCTGGATCTGGTGATACCCTTTATATGCATCTAGGAAGCATTTGAAGGGGTATCCGCACAAGGATTCGACTTTCCAGTCTATCTCTGGCAGTGGGTAGCAGTCTTGCGGACATGCTTTGTTGAGGTCAGTGAAGTCCACGCACATCCTCCAACTGCCATCGCTCTTCTTTACCATAACTGGGTTAGAAAGCCAGTCATGATAGTATACTTCGCGCATGATTCCTGCATCTACTAGCTTGTGTACTTCTTCCAAAATAGCCTTTGCACGATCTGGGGCCTGGCCGCGCTTCTTTTGTCGTATTGGAGGGTATCCTTGTCGGATTTGTAACTTATGCTCTGTGATAGAGCGCGGTACTCCCGTCATATGCTTTGGTTCCCATGCAAAGATATCTAGGTTCTTTTGCAAGAGTGCGCATACGGCTGCTTTACCTTTGTCAGATAAAGATCCTCCAATCGAAACTTGTTGTTCCGGATAATCTGGGTGAATAGCGACTTTTAAATTTGGCGTTTTTTCCGTGCGCTGTTCTGGAATAGTCTTCGCTTCAGTTGTTACTGCGATGCATTCTCTTGGTGGTACTGTTGTGTTATAGAGAGTGACCACCCCTCCTTCCACTGGGAATTTAAGCATTCCGTGCGCTGTGGATGGTACCGCGCGCATGGATGATATTCCCGGTCTTCCAATTATACCATTGTATGGTGAAGGAGACTTTATTACCATGAAATTTATCCATGTCGCGGTTGAGTGTTGTTCATCTCCTACGACCACCAATAAGCGTAACTGCCCCATGGGCCAAATCTTTTCTCCTGTGAATCCTGTTAATGACATTGTAGCTGGTATCAACTGACTTTGGATTTCAGGTCGCAGCCTTTTGAAACAGTGATCGTACAGGATGTCCGCGGATGCTCCACCATCAATGTACATGCGGTGGATGTCATGTCCCCCCGTATGTATCTCAATGGTTAGAGGTTCCACGACTGCGTTGTCCACGGCTATGGTAGGGAAGGATATCTCTTTTTCTGGAGAGAATTTCTGGCTGACCTTTTGCTTTATCTTTCGTTGCCATGATTGTATCATGTAGATAGTATCAGCTTTTTCTTTTGGGGGTTCTTTCTTGCCCCCGTTTCTCTGCTTATCCTTTCCCCCCTTAATGTTTTTCACGAGGTGGTCCATCCTGCCTTCTCTAACTAATTTTTCAATTAGTTGTTTTAGTTGAACACACTCGTTAGTTGCATGGCCTTTTTGGCCGTGGTACTCGCAGTATCCACTACCTAGGCGCTTTGCTTCTGCTGTGCGCATTGGTGGTGGTTTTGGGAAGTTCACACCTTCTGTTACAAATATTTCTCTCGGAGTTTTAGTGAGAGGAGTATATTTGTCGTTGTCTCTTCCACTGCGATAGTTCCTGCTGCGGTTGTTATTCTGATCATTGGATTGTCTCCGCGGCTGTTCTTGTTGCCTATAGTTTGAATATCCTTTTTTGCTATCCGCAGCAGCTTCTTCTCCTTGTATAAAGGATCTAGTGCACTTCGTTAACTCGTCAAAGGATTGTGGAACTTTGTCATTAAGCTTCCGGATGAGTTCTGGGTTATTGATCCCATTCATGAACCCTGAAATTTTTAGAATTTCAGGACATGCTTTGACTTGTATGCACTCATCCTTGAAACGTTCCATAAAAGCGCTGGTGGATTCCCCTTGGCGCTGTTTCACTCTTGCTAGCTCCACAGGGTTTTTGGCGCACTTCTTTCGCTGGGTGAAGTTGTGGCGGAATGCTTTCCGTAATTCCTCAAATCCACCGATACTCCTACGTGGGAGTTTGCTAAACCATGTGCGCGCGTTTCCTACTAACGTGGAATTAAACATGTGGCACCACACAGGTTGTGGCCAATTTTCGATTGTTGCGGCTGACTCGAAAATTTTTAGGTGATCGTCAGGGTCACCTGTTCCATCATATGTTTTTACGTTAGCGGGCATGCGCCTGCGTTTGTGGTCTGAGTAATCGCTGATGCGTCGCGTAAACGCGTCAATTTTCTGACGTCGCCATGGGAGGGACATATCTTCGTTTTCCTCCTCACGACGTCTTCCTCTTGACTTCCAGTGTCCTGTTTCTTTATCCTCGTTGTCCGAGGAGTCACTGGAAGACGGGTAGTCTTTCTTTCGGCGCTTGCGCCTACTTCTTTCAGAAGAGGAGCCTGAGGGATCTCTGCTTGGGGATCTTCTCCTTCCCAATCTATCTTGGATTCTCCTGCTCCCAGGTTTTGAAGATCCTTGGCTTGGCGAATGTTGAGGCCCTAATCGATCATGTATTCCCCGACTGCCAAGTCTGGAGTGGACATTGGTGCGCCTCTCGCTGTCTCCAGAGTACTGCGAATCAGATATTGTACCTAACCTATCATGGATAGTGGTACGTTCTGTGCGTCTTCCTCGTGGGTGACGCGGTGGTGATGGTTCACGTTCCAGAGCAAAATTGAGTCATGCTTGTAGGCTCGTGTTTGCTCTTCTTGTTGCTTCTTCTTGCATGAGGGCAGTTAATGTTTCATAATTTTGGGATACAAAGTTCCCCAAAGTTAGATCCGGTGTGTCCTCAGTTGTTGCAAGAATTCCTTCCTTAGTGTTAGGCGCCCTGTTCCGTTCAGGTGCGTCTGGCGGCACAGTGTTGTTCACTGCGGGTATAGCCTGATGAGGAGTGGTGAAGAGGGTGCGTTGGAGTTCCTCAACGCTTGGGACCACTGAAGAGATTATAGGTAGCTCCGTCGTTTGAAGAGGCTGGGTTGTTCCCGCCTCTTGGTGATCAGGTGCGCTGGTTGTCCCAGCAACCTGCCTAGAGGTTGAATCTTGTCGATTCTTCTTCTGATGGTCACGCTTTTCTGACTGCGGAGTCCGCTGGCCGGAATTCTTATGCTTCGTCATTCTAGTTCGTAGTCGGGTCCCACGGATGGCGCCACTTGTTGATACAAAAGTTGGGCGTACCTGGTTAGTGGGCTTTTGCTCTTATATCAATTAGCTTCTTAGTACTTTGTTACCTGCGCACTAAGAAAATAAACAACACCGTTAGGCTTATCGAGGGATTGTCTCCCCCGATTAGACTCCAGCGTGAGAGTAAGTAATCGATTTAGGGTTTAGTTGAAGAGTTAGGGTAGTATATCGTACCTTTAATGAGAATCGTGTGATTCTATATATAGGGGCTAAGAAACCGTATTTCTTGCTCCTCACTCTTCGCACGCGTGGTGCTTATCTAAGGTAAGGATATCTATTCCTTGAATAGATAATCCTTATCGTTACCTAGTGGGTTAGATTGGGCCTTTGAGCTTTATGAGCCCAAAGCAGTAATACTACGGCCCATACCATTGTCATGGTAGCCCATTCGTAGTGGGCTTAGGTGTAAGTAATGTCTATCATTTGGGCTTGTGGCCCAAATATAGGCTATACGTCATCATTGCTGGACTTGGAAACCAAAAAGTATTGGTTCAAATTCTGTTTCCAAGGATAGTAGTGCATCAAGTGATTTAAAGAAATTTGATTATGTTGATGCACAGGGCAGATCCAAGTCAGTAATGGCTTGGGTCGTCAAGAGGAACTAATGTCTCTATTTTTCATGTGCAGGTCAATCTACTGGATGAGCTTAAGGATATGGTTATTGTTGACAGTGGATGTTCTGGACACATGACAGGAGATGAGTCTCAACTTGAAGACTTTGAGGCTTTTGATGGTGGTTATGTTGCTTTTGGGAATGATCCAAAAGGTGGAAAGATTGTTGGAAGAGGAACTCTAAAAACTGGAAATTTGGACTTTGAGAAGGTGTTTCTTGTGAAAGGACTTAAGTTTAACCTCTTTAGTCTCTCACAAATGTGTGACAAAAAGTACTTTGTTCTTTTTACAGACACTGAGTGTATGATCCTTTCTCCTGACTATCAATTGCCAGATGACAAATCTGTGCTTTTGAAGGTCCCTAGAAATGAGAATATATACAGTGACCATATTAAGAACATTGTTCCTAAGAGGACTTTGACTTGTCTAATTGCAAAGGCCACTGTTGATTAGTCTAAATTATGGCATAGGAGATTGGGACATCTGTACTACAAGACCATGAACAAATTGGTAAAAGGAAATTTGGTCAGAGGAATGCCTACAAAGACTTTTGAGAATTGTGAAACTTGTGTTGCCTGTCAAAAGGGTAAACAACACAGAGTTTCATTCAAGTCCAAAACTGTGAACACAAATACTGAGCCATTACATCTACTGCACATGGACTTATTTGGGCCTGTATTTGTCAAAAGCTTGAACAAGAAGTCATATTGTCTTGTTGTCACTGATGACTTTAGCAGGTTTACTTGGGTATTCTTTCTAGCCACTAAAGATGAAACTCCAGAAATACTCAAGGCATTTATTACAAGAGTTGAAAACCTGTACAATCACAAGGTGAAGATAATCAGATGTGACAATGGTACTGAGTTCAAGAACAGTGTAATGAATCAATTCTGTGTGGGGAAAGGAATTCTTAGACAGTATAGTGTAGCAAGAACTCCACAACAGAATGGTGTTGCAGAAAGAAGAAACAGGACACTTATTGAGGCTGCAAGAACAATGTTATCTGATTCAAAACTACCTATCCCTTTTTTGGCTGAAGCTGTGAACACTGCATGCTTTGTGCAGAACAGAAGTAAGGTAGTCAAGCCTCACAATAAGACTCCATATGAGTTATTTCATGGAAAGAAGCCACTGATTGATTTTCTCAAACAATTTGGATGTCCTGTTACAATTTTGAACACTAAGGATCAGCTAGTCAAATTTGATGAAAAAGCTGATGAAGGGAATTTGGTTGGTTACTCTGTAATTAGTAAAGCTTTCAGAGTATATAACAAGAGAACCAAACATGTAGAGGAGAATTTGCATATCAAGTTTTCTGAGAACACATCTAATCCTGAGGGAAAAGGACCAGAATGGTTGTTTAATGTTGATATGCTTACCAAAACAATGAACTATGTACCAGTTATTGCCAGTGTTGACAAACCACAAGAAGAATTTGTTTTGGTTGAGAAATTAAAGGTTGGTCCTACCTTACTACCCTTTCAGTCAGATCAAAGTCATAAAGAAGATGTGGTTACTCATGAGAAATCTAAGGAAACTGAAAAAGGTATTGAAATACCTATTGAAGCAGAAAAAGAAACTAATGGGACTCCCAAAGTAATTGTTGATGTCTCTCCTACAAAGCCAGAAGACTCTGCTGCTGACTCAGAAGACTCTACTGCTAGGCCAAAAGATACAACTACTGCTCCACCACATTCTGCTTCCAAGCCTACTAACTCTACTACTACTTCAATGTTTCCTAATTTGGATTCTCAGGGTAGACCTATTGCTGATTCTATCTATCCTGATGATCCAAATATGCCTCCTCTTGAGAATATTTATTATGACACAGATGATGATGCACTTGATGGTCAGTTATTTGGAGCTGCTGCAGATTTTACTAATTTAGAACTCAATATTCCTGTTAGTCCTACAACTACCACAAGAGTACACAAGGATCATCCCAAAGATCAAATCTTAAGTGATCCACAATCATCTATTCAAACTAGGCAGATGACTAAAGCACTGAAAGATCTTCAACATCAAAGTTTCTTTGCCAGATCTCTGCATCAAAGAAATAGTCATAAAGATCTTCAAAATTGCCTGTTTGCATGTTTTCTTTCTCAAATTGAACCCAAAAACACTTACAAAGCCTTACAAGAAGCAAGTTGGGTGGAAGCAATGCAAGATGAGCTTCTACAATTTAAGCTGCAAGAGGTTTGGACTTTGGTTGACCTGCCAAATGGAAAAAGAGTGATTGGCACAAAATGGGTTTTTAGATGCAAAAGAGATGAGAGAGGAATTGTCATAAGGAATAAGGCAAGGTTAGTAGCACAGGGATACACACAACAAGAAGGCCTTGATTATGATGAGGTATTTGCTCCAGTGGCAAGAATAGAAGCAATTAGAATATTCTTGGCTTATGCTTCATACAAAGATTTTGTAGTGTATCAAATGGATGTGAAAAGTGCTTTTCTGTATGGGACCATTACAGAAGAGGTTTATGTGTCTCAACCACCAGGCTTTGAAGACCCTGATCATCCTGACAAAGTTTACAAGGTAAATAGAGCAATGTATGGCCTACATCAAGCCCCTAGAGCTTGGTATGACACTTTGTCAACATACTTGCTAGAATCTGGGTTTAGCAGAGGAAAGATTGATAAAACTTTGTTTCTCAAAAGACAAAAGGATGATATTTTGCTGGTTCAAATCTATTTTGATGACATCATCTTTGGGTCTACAAACAAAGCTATGTGTGTTAGTTTTGAGAAGCTTATGAAGGACAAGTTTGCTATGAGTTCAATAGGAGAACTCACCTTCTTCTTAGGTCTGCAAGTTACACAGAAAGAAAATGGTATATTTATCAGTCAGGATAAGTATGTCAATGATATTTTGAAGAAGTTTGGATTTGAAGATGCTAAACCTGCCAAGACTACCATGGAAACCAATAAACCATTGCTGAAGGATGAATATGGAAAAGAAGTGGATATACACTTGAACAGGTCTATGATTGGCTCATTGATGTATCTTACAGCATCAAGGCCTGATATCATGTTTGCTGTGTGTGCCTGTGTAAGATTTCAAGTGTGTCCCAAGGAATCACATCTCAATGCAGTGAAGAGAATTTATAGATATTTGAGGCATCAACCTAAATTGGGCCTCTGGTATCCTAAGGATTCACCATTTGATTTGGTCTCCTATTCAGATACTGACTATGCTGGAGCTTCTTTGGATAGAAAGTCTACAACAGGGGGTTGTCAATTTCTAGGAAGCAGATTGGTGTCATGGCAATGCAAGAAGCAAACAGTGGTGGCTAATTCTACAACTGAAGCTGAGTATGTTGCTGCTTCAAGTTGTTGTGGACAAGTTCTATGGATGCAGAATCAATTATTGGATTATGGGTACAATTTCATGAATACCAAAATTCATATTGATAACAACAGCACACTTTGCATAATTAAAAACCCTGTTTTTCATTCTAAAACAAAACATATTGAGATAAGACATCATTTTATCAGGGATTGCTATGAAAAGAAGTTGATCCAAATTGTTAAAGTTCATACTGATAACAATGTTGCTGATCTTCTCACTAAACACTTTGATGTGGGGAGGTTTCAATTTTTGATTGCAAACATTGGTATGATAAATCTTTGAACACCTTATCTCTTTGTTTTTGTACAAGTGTGTAAAGGAATTGTGCTGCTTGTTACTCTGCTGCTTATCTTAAAGCATATGTTTGTGATGAAATGTACTATGCTGCTATTTCTAACTCTACTGCTAGTACATATGTTTGTTTGCTTTGTGGTGTTTGGTCTAATATTGTGCAGGAATAAGTCTACATGATGATTTGCAATAACAATATTAAGACAACAAAAGAAGCACATTTATCATTCATCAAGTTCAGAAGTTTATACATCAAAAGAGAAATTACAAAGACTACTTCTGAAACCACAAAAGAGTGCAATAATCTAAGATGAAATTAAAGAATACTAGCACTACTTCCTAGGGCATGGAAGTCCAAGAACAATTTTTCTTTCTTTAGGGAGAGGAGAGTTTGTCTTTCTTGTCTTTCTTGTCTTGGTTGACTTCTTTGGTCGTGGCCTTGATGACTGAGGCCTCTCAGGAGTGGAAGGTGGTTCATTTGGAGGCTCATCCTCATCTGATGATGTGTAGATGAAAGGGGAAATAAGCTCCCTTGGGGATGGTTGCCTGACAGGGATCCAAGCTGTGTCTTCTGATGATTCTGAAGATGATGGAGATTTTGGGGACATCACAGCTTTACCCCTGGATGTGCTTGAGGTTTGATTTAAATGCAGAAGATCTTTGAACACAGGGAGATCATGCTTTCTCTTTTTGGCTTGCTCTTTGATTCTGCAACCATCATGAGGAGGACAGAAGGGTGGCACAAATGTTTCAAAGGGGGATTCATCTTCAGATGATGAATCAGAAGAGATATTGATGATTTCGGGTGTTGATTTCATGATTATTTGATTTGATTTGGGTTAATTGAAGTTTTGATTTGGTTGATTGGCATTTTGATTGCGATTAGGGTTTGATTGTGATAAATTAGGGAAAAGATTTAGTCCGTTTTTATAGGGATTACGGCATATCATCATATTAACTGCTGAGGATACTTGACTTTTTGACCAAGTTTATTTCGTCAACTCTGCTGCTGGAATATTTCACTCTGCTGCTAGTTATATAACTCTGCTGCTAGTGTTATTGTGCTGCTACGGTTGAAAGTGTAAGGGTGGGATGTGTAACTTCTTCAATCAGTTTAAAACCTAATTGATCTTCCTAATTGGTTTTCTCATGTTTCAAATTGAAGTTATCACAAACTCTAACACTTCATCTCTCTCAAAGTCAAAAATTCCAAATTTCCCTAAACCCTAACTCATGGAGTGCGTTCGTATCTGGGCAAAGCAACACAACAGTGTGGTCGTTCTTGATGCAGAATCCATTAATGAAGAATTCACAGACATGGTAAAATTTTTGAATACTACTTCTCTTAGGTATGCACTCACTGTGAATCCTACTATATTTGCTTCCCACATCAAACAGTTTTGGCTTACTGCTAAAATCAAAACTAATAATGGGGAAAAATATGTTAGTGCCTTAGTAGATGGGCAAAAGGTTCGTGTAACTGAATCATTAATATGAGAAACTCTTCTCTTAAATGATGAAACAGAGACCACTTGTCTTGCCAATTCTGCTATTTTTGCTGGGTTAAAAGATTTGGGATATGAGGGGAATCATACAAATTTAAAATTTCAAAAATTTATCCTCTGTCCTCAATACAAGTTTTTGATACATTTTCTTCTTCATTGTTTGAGTCCTAAAACTTCTGGATGGCATGAGTTTAGTACTACTATTGCTTCTGCAATGGTATGCTTAAGCACAGGTCAACCATTCAATTTTTCAAGAATGATTTTGGAAGGGATGTTTCAAAGTATCAAAGAGTCTGGTTCCTATTTGATTTATCCAAGGTTTATACAACTCTTTGTTCAAAAACAACTTACAAAGTTTAGAGGCCATATTGCCTTTTATGATGCTCCAAAATTGGTTTCTAAAACTTTTACTTTCTTGGTTAAACATGGAAAAGGTTTTTCAGGCACACATACAAATCTTACACCTCAAATGGTGCAACTTGTGCAAAACAATCAGGGTGAAGGATCAGGACATCCCACTGACTCCCATCACACACCCAATTTTAGTGCATCTGCTACACAACCTAAAATACTCTATACCCGAAGGAACACCAAAAAGAACACTGATCTTCCTCAGGATAGTGTTAGTATGGTTGTACCAGATGAGGTTGTCCTAGGTGATGAAGAGGACATGTTGGCAAGGGCTGTCACTACTGCTTCTAGCTTAGCAGCAGAGCAGGATAGTGATAACATCATTAAGACCCAAACCAAGGCAACATCTAGAGATGATGATTCTTCTGAATCAAATCCTCAGGATGGTAACCCTAGCCAAATGGCAAATACAGGGGGCTCAGATGATCAAACTAGGTTTGATACTGAGTTTATGTCCCAAGATTCACCTCTCGGACCAGGTTACACAGGTCGAAGTGATGAGGACAGACCAGTGACCAATGAATTGACGAAAATTCTTGTACATGATGACAATGTCCATGATTCACCTCTCGGACCAGGTAACACAGGTCGAAGTGATGAGACTATTATGCAACTCATTCAGGAATTGACGGTTACTTGTACCAACTTGGGGTTGAAATGTACTACATTGGAGGACAAAGTTCTTACTCTTTCATCTGTTGTTGCTGATCAGGACAAGACTATCATCAAATTGCAAAAACAGATTAAGAACTTTCAGAAATCAAGATCTTTAACCTCTTTGAAAAGATTGAAGAAAATGGGCACTTCTCAGATTGTTAGTTCTCCTGATGTCTCTATTCACTTGGAAGATGATGCTTCCAAACAGGGGAGGAATGAAGAGGCAATGGGTTCAGGGGAGGCAAATTTGGAAAAGGCTGATAGTGCTCTGGGTTTGAATGATAGAATGGTTTCAGGGGAGGTTCCAGTGATTGGTGATATGGATGTTGAAAGTCCTCAGGATGCTGAAGAGTTTGTGGTTGCTGATAAATCAGGGAATGAGGTTGTTATGGAAGAGGTAATTGCTACTCAAGAGAAGGTGGTAGAACAACTTACAACTTTGGAGCCTGAGCAATTAGTGAAGGCAACAGGGTTGATGGGTGAAACATTGATGAAGTTGGGAGATTTGGTGGAAGACAAAAGTCTTGACTCTGCTACTCAAGAATCTACTACTAAGGAAATTACTAACTCTGCTGCTAGTGGATCTGTTGATGCACAAGACTCTGCTGCTGGGTCTGGTGACAATACTGCTGCTGAAGCCATGGTATTGTTGAGCAAGAAAACTACACCAGTATCAACTCCTTTACTACAACAACAATCAAATCATCAGCACCTAGAAAACCTGAAAAAGGGATTGTTATTAAAGAACCTGCTGCTCAACAAAGGAAGGTTATTTCTTCATCTTCTACTGATAAAGGCACGGGCAAGCAAGTTGAAAAAACAAGGATAATGTATAAGGGGATTGATTTCACTGATGTACCTTTTGATTCTTGGCCTAAGGCATTACAAGTTGAACATGATACAGCTGCTGCACTTAGAGAACAAGAGTTGATTAATATGGAAGAACAACAGTTAGCTGAGAAAGAGGCTGAAGGATTAAAGAGGTATGATGATTGGGTAAATGAGAAGATCAGAATAGCTGCTGATATTGAACTCAATAAGCTGATCAAGATTGAAGAAAATGAAGTTCCAACTTTTAATGTACAATCTTGGTATAGTGAGTTTATTACTAAGAAGAGAAATGAAAATGCTACTGCTAGAAGAAAGATAAAGATATTTAAAGGTCCAACTGTAAAACAACAAAGAAAAGAATATGAAAGGTATCTAAAGAATATGGCTAGATGGACATTGGTACAGTTGAAACCTTATTCTGATAAAGAAGTTTTTGACTTGTATCAACAAGCTAAGAGGAGAACAGATACTTTTTATGCTATGGGATGTGCTGAGGATTTGGAACAAATTGCTCAGATGAACAAGAAGTTGGTACCTGAAAAGGTAGCTGAAGTAGAGTATATTCAAGAAGCTGATGTTGTTAAACAGCTTGATACTGATGCAGCAAAGACTATTTCTTCTATGAAAGGTGATAAAAGAAAAGGTGTTATTCATAAGTCATCTGCAAAGAAGAAGAGAAAGATTGGGGAAGGAAGCAGTTCTATGCCTGAAGGTGATGAGTTTAAACATGATCTTGATCATATTCCTCCTGAGCATCTAAAAGAACAATTGAAGGTTTACACTATGGTTGGCAAGATGGAAGATCCTGAAGTGGTTGATGCTAAACCAATTGGTGTCAAATATCCTATTATCAAAGTAACTACAGGATATGATACTAATGTTGGAGCATTTCATGATGTCCAGAGATCTGATGGTAAGACTCACAGGTTTCTTAGATTTCAACAGATGCTACATTACTTTGATAGAGAGGATGTTGAAGACTTGTGGAAGTTATACAAGGCAAAGTTTGGAGCCAAGAAGTTTGATGGGAAAAGTATGAGATAGATAAAATTGATCACATCATAACTTCTTCTGATAATGTTATGTGGAGAGCTCTTAAACTTATGTTTGAACCTTCAATGGATGATTCTGAATGGACAGAGATAGTAGATTACAAAGTAAGAAAATGGAGACTTTTTCAAGATTTTGGAGTTCATGTGTTGGATATTGGACCAATTACTTTGTATATGCTAGCTGAAATGGATTACCCAGTGGTGAGATACTGGAATATTATCAATCAGATGGTTAATGGTGATAAATCACTTAAGTTGCAAAAAGACTATGATTCTGATGATCAAGCATTCAATTTGCTGTCAAAGTATACGAAGATATTTGATCAATTGGATTCTCAAGGTTTGAAGTGTTTGGAAGCATCCTCCAAGTGATTAATTGTGCTTAGAAGAAACTTACTTATTTAGAAATAAATAATAAGTTTAGGGGAGGATTGTTGGGTCTGAAACTGCTGCTATAAGTGAAACTGCTTCTAGTGGTAATGATTCTGATGCTAATGTCAAAGTGCTGCTAAGGTTAAATGCTGCTAACAGAATCTACTGCTGATGGGTTAAGTATGTATACGGTTTAGATAAATACAGAATAGATTGTGTAAATATTATATTTATCTAGAATATACTTATCTTGTAGAGAAAGGTATTGTAAACCTAGTAGGACTCATTAGTCTATAAAAGGAAGATCCTAGGGTTAGTTTATGTACGTATTATTATTCACTTCAAGGTTGTAAAACCCTAGCATTGTTGAGTGCTCGTATTAATAATATTGAAGTGTTGAAAGAGAATCATTATTCTTCTTAAGTTAAGCTTTTACATTCCGCATATTAGCTTAAGTGTTTAATCAAGTTAACTTCTATATAAGATCGTTTAAGCTCAACTGGGATCAACATTCTTGCAGTGGTAATGAGTTTCCACTCAAGTACAATCTTCTGCAGTTGTAACATCTTCTTTCAGCCGTGGTAACTGTTAGTATAATTTCCAACAATCCTCCCCTAACTTATGATTAATACATAAATCAATAAGTTTCTTCAAGTATTCAGTAAACATGAGGATATGGGAATTATTTCAAACACTTATCTTTTTCTTCTTAACTCTCTATCAGCTCTCACACTTTGATCATAAATCCTTTGTAGCAAATCATCTATGACTTCAGTTCTTTCCCAGCACCTAAGCTTCTCTGACAACATTACTGTTAATACTCCAGCTCTCAATGGATATTCTTTCTCAGCCAGCATAAAGACATCAACTCCATCTTGAGTAGAAACATGATGTACAGAACTTGAATCATAGAATTTCCACAAAGTTCTTGTACCATGAGCTTCAAATCTCCAATACCTATCACTTGGGTCAGGTTCATATAGTCTTCTGAAGTGAACCCATAACTCCTTAGCTTTGACATCAACAAGTTCATCCTTCTTAAACTGATTTTGAACAATTCTCCACAAGGTATCCAAATCTTCTCTATCACAACATCTAACAATATCTTCAAAGTCTCTGCAAATGTTTGTGACACTTCTAGTTCTGATGATCTTCCATGCAACACCAAAACTATCAGAAAAGATTTCCCAACCAACTACTGGATATCTTGCTTGTAGAGGTTCAATATTAAGAACATCAGTCTCAATGAATAACATGTTTGTAACTTGCTCTTCTGTCAACTTGCTGGGACCCTCTGTTGCTTGAGATGATTTCTGAGTCTTCAACTTCTTTCCATCTTTTCTTTCAAGACTCTCTCCAGTCCCTTTTGTCTTCATAACTATTGGTTCTTGATCCATTGGAATGAATTTACTATCTTGTCTTTTGATTCTGTAATAAATTCCTTCAATCTGATCATGTGACATTCCTTTGAATTGAGCCATCTTCATATTACCAACATGGCAACAAAAAGTCTTCATCTCAGCAATAATCTGTGCCTTTGTAGGTTTTCTTGACTTCTTTTGACCTTTTCTAACATCCCCAATGATTTCATCAAGAGCCTGCTGATTCTTCATCTGAATGAAATCTTTAAGTTGAGCAGACCTTTGTTCTTCATTTAAGGTTGTATTAGCAATTAACTCAATAGCCTTCTTCCTGATTATCTGATCATTATTAACCAAGTAGTCAATCTCCTCTTCAGTAGGCACATAAGTGAACAATGGAGGTTTCTCATGCATGATCATAGGTGAAACAACTGAAAGTGGTTGTGCCATTACTGCTTCAAGTTTATCTAACCTAGTTGCTTCCATAAAGCTAGCAACTTCATCTTCTTTAAGCTTTTTCTTTCTTTCATACTCTTCAGCTTGTTGTTGCTCTGCTAATCTTGCATCAAAATCAATCTGAGCTTGTTCATGCTTAGAAATCTTTCTTGTCTCTTGATCTGAAGCATCTACAATAGCCTTTCCTTTAACTGATCTTATTCTGGCAGCTTCTTCCTCTGCAGTGGTAACTTCTTGAGTAGCAGTGGTAACTTTTTCTCTTGTAGTGGGAAAAGATTAATCAGTGGGAACTTGTTCTGCTTCAGTGGAAATTGGTTGAGCAGTTCCAACTAAATCATCAAAGTTAAAACCTGCATCAGCATCTATATCTTCAAAATCTAATTTCCTCCCCTCTGTCTCAGCTACATCATCTTTTGCCTGAGCATTATCAGAATCAATGAGCTCAGCAAAATCTGTATCAAAATTTTTACTCCTCCCCTTAAGCTCTGCATCAATTTTCCTCCCCTGTTTGGAAGAATCTCCCAAAACTTTAGTAGAACTTGCAGAAAACTCATCTGAAGGTGAAGAGGATGATGATACAACTTGAGATCTTTGCTTCTTGAGATTCTCAACTTCATTATGCAATTTGTGAATCTCATCCTTCAATGTCTTCAGCTCTGTGGCATGTTGTTCTTTGGTCTGTGCCAGGTCTTTCTCCAGAGCTTGAACCTGCTTGACTAACTTGGTACAAATGTCCATCAATTCATTTTGTTGCACACTGCCTTCATCACTTCCAACTGTGTAACCTGCTGGGAGAGGTGAATCATGAGGCATGGATTCAGGCTCTACCCTAGTTGGACTAGGATTAAGCCTTGAACCACCACTGCTTGTTCCTAAACCAAAAGGCTCAGCAACATGCAATGTTGAGATGAGAGAAGTTGGCTGTTTAGACCTTCTCTCATAAGTGTGAGTGATTGCAGGGGTATGTTGAATTGGTGGAACAACAATAGTGGGTGTGTTTTGAGATGCAGCTGGGATTGGTGCATCCTCACCCTGTACTTGAGAAATTTTAGCAAGCATTTGAGGGAAAAGTGGATGAACCTCCCCATTCCAAAGTTCTGAAGCCTTAGACATATTTTGAAAAACTTTTGGCTTAAGAGTGGAAGGTTCATAAATTCTTTTGCGAGGGTGCAGTTGAAACTCATTTAACACTGCTTGCACAAACCTTGGATACATCAAAAATTTATATGGACTCTTTACATTGCCTTTCATATTATTGAAAATAAACTTTGAAAAATTGAAAGTCCTATCTGTTGCCAAACAAACCAAAGGATAAGCCATGGTTGATGCAAATTGTTCATAAGATGTTTTCTTAGGACTTAGGCAATGTAAAAGAGTATGAATGAAAAATCTCCAATGGGGACAAAAACATCCTTTTCTAAAAGTGACTTTTTGTTCTAATGTATCATACCCCATTAAAGCAATATTAGTGAAAATTTCTTAATTAGGTAATGTGATGATACCATTGAAATCATCCAATTGGAGAATTCTCCTCAAAGATGACTCAGTAACATCAATAGTTACCCCCATCAACTGTGGCTCTTAGAGCATCCACAGATTCTTGTGTGTCTCCCTGTTCAAGAGTTATGGACGCCACAGTGTTCCAGAACTGTTTGATATGAGAGACATAGATTGTGGGATTAATAGTTAAGGCATACCTTATATGAGTTGTGTTTAGAAAATCCACAATCTGATGAAAAACAGGGCCACTCTTCTCGTTTAACTTTTGTAAGTAGGCCACTTGGTTGTGCTCCTTGACAAATTTTAGAATCGCCATGATGTTTGTGAAAAAGAGAATGAAAGTGTTAGTAATCAAGATAAAAAGCAAGTCGTATGATGATCAATTTATACTAATAGGGTTTGAGGAGATACGCAATGTGAATTATCTTTAGAAAGAATTATCTTTGGAAAAAGAAAAATTTATAATAAGTAAGTAGATAATTCACAAAAGATTTTACCCTATTAATAAGGAATGACGGTTATTTTTACAACGGCTAGTAAAAAATGGATTACTGACACAACATTTGTAACGGCTAGTTCATCAGTGGAAAAATTACTCTTGCAGTGGTAACTAATGAACTAGCAGTGGTAAAATTTTCACAACATATCAAAGAGCAGTGGTTAATAAAACATGAAAATTTGCTGCTCTTATCATAGTTTTTAGCAAACTACCAGCTATCAATGGATTTGATATGTCTTTACCATTAGCCGTTTGCTATGGACTAGCCAACTCTTGATCACATGGTTGTATGGTGAGTTGATAACCTAGTTTTTGGTAAACTATCAACCATAAACGGATTTGATAAGTCTTTACCAGTAGCCGTTTGCTCTGGACTAGTTGATTCTTATGTGGATTAGACATGGTGAATCAATAACCATTTGTTGTGTGAAACTGATACACACCTTATTACTCCAATGACTCCAATAATATGGGTTGTTTGATGCAACCCAAAGTAACTTCCAACTTAACTCATAATAAGTAACCCAAAGTAACTTTTTAACCAAGTTACTATTCACAAAAATATCTTCCAAAAGTCAACCCGATAATAACCAAATTTACTCCTCCAACCTACCAAAACAAGTAGAAGTAAATATCCTTCATTAAATAGAATTCGACCTTGACTTTGCATATAAAAGGGGGCTCAACATCTTTTATCTATCATCAACAATCTTCTTCAATAAACACAAACCCTATACATCATCATGAGTTGGTTTCCAATAATCTACATCTCCTCTGATGACTCTTCAGATGAGGAAATCAGTTACTGCTCAGACTCTGAAGAACTCTCTGCTGGATGGAATGGATATTTTCCACCAAGTGCTGCAACTGCTACATCTTCAAACATGAAGCCCAATAAGAAGATATCAGCTGATCCTGCTCCATCTCTAGAGTTTTATTCAAGCTCTTCATCTGATGATGATAATGATCCATCCTTTGATCTTTCCAAAGAACTTCCAAAGGCTCTCACCACAGCATTGACAACTGCAATAAACAACATGAAGTGGCCAGCTGTAGACAAGCCTACTCAAGCACCAAGGCCTCCCAAGCAAGTTCTGGGACTTGCTTGTCCAAGGAAACAACTTTCTTTTGATGACAAGAGAAAGAAAATTTCCAAGGGCAAGCATCAGTATGAGGGAAAAGGAAAGAAACGTATGAAGTAGGTGTTAGGTTGTAGGTTCATGTCAGATGTAATGGTTTTCTTGTTTGGTGACAATCTTTTGTTGATGGATGTGATGTACTTCTTCTAAATATCAATAAAAGTACTCTTTTCTGCTTGTTATTATCACCAATCTTTCCACTGTTGTATGTTAATTACCGCTGTGCTCTTGATAACTCTACATACAAGTTAGTAGAAAACCATACATACAATACAAACAATATTAGTACCTAAAAAGTATCCTGCAACACTGAAAAGTATTTAGACATCAAATGTTTATAGATTGAGCATTCCAATACCTGTTACCAAGTATTGAAATCTACCCACATCAAGCCCTTTTGTTAATAAATCAGCATAATTGTCATCAGTATGAATCTTGACAACATTAATAAGCTTTTTCTCAAAACAATCTCAAATAAAGTGATGTCTAATTTCAATATGTTTAGTTTTAGTGTGTTGCACAGGATTTTTAATAATGCATATGGTACTACTATTGTCTATATAGATAATGGTGTTCATGAAATTGTACCCATAGTCCAATAATTGATTCTGAAGCCAAAGGATCTGAGCACAACAACTAGCAGCTGCAACATATTCTGCTTCAGTAGTTGAAGTAGCCACCATAGTTTGCTTCTTGCACTGCCATGACACCAATCTACATCCAAGAAATTGACATCCTCCAGTAGTTGATCTTCTATCCAAACTTGCACCAGCATGGTCACTATCTGAGTATGTGATCAATTCCATTGGAGAGTCTCTTGGATACCATAATCCAAGATTAGGATAAGTCTTCAAGTACCTAAAAATCTTTTCCACTGCTGTCATATGTGATGTCTTTGGAGTCACTTGAAATCTTGCACATGCACATGCACATACAGCAAACATAATGTCTGGCCTTGATGAAGTAAGATACATCAAAGAGCCAATCATAGATCTGTAAGTGTGAACATCAGCACCACTAGCATTCTTCAACAATAAGTGAGTGGTTTTGTCAGCAGGGGTATTGGAAGATTTTGCATCAGTAAACTTGAACTTCTTAATAATCTCAGCCACATACTTGTCTTGGCTGATAAATATGCCTTCCTTACTCTGTTGTACTTGCAGCCCCAAAAAGAATGTAAGTTCTCCCATAGAACTCATTTGAAATTCATCTTTCATCAGCTTCTCAAACTCTTTGCACATCTCTTGTTTAGTAGACCCAAAGATAATATCATCAACATATACTTGCACAAGTAGGATATCACCCTTGTCTTTCTTGATGAACAAAGTTTGATCAATTTTACCTCTATGAAACTCATTATTCAACAAATAATTAGCTAAGGTTTCATACCACTTCCTTGGAGCCTGATGTAAGCCATAGAGAGCCTTAACCACTTTGTAAACTTTATTTGGGTGTTGAGGATCTTCAAAGCCTGGAGGTTGAGAGACATATACCTCCTCATCAATAGTTCCATACAGAAAGGCACTCTTAACATCCATTTGATAGACTGTAAAGCCCATAAATGATGCATAGGCTAAGAACAATCTAATAGCCTCAATCCTTGCAACAGGAGCAAACACTTCTTCATAATCAATACCCTCCTCTTGAGTGTATCCTTGAGCAACCAATCTAGCTTTGTTCCTGATTATAATGCCTCTTTCATCTTTCTTGTTTCGAAAAACCCATTTAGTACCAATGACCTTCATACCATCAGGCAAGTCACAAAGAACCCAAACCTTTTGAAGTTTAAACTGCAACAACTCTTCTTGCATAGCTTCAACCCAGCTAGATTCTCCTAGAGCCATATACACATTCTTAGGCTCCACCTGTGAGAGAAAGCAGAAAAACAAACACTCATTCTTCTTACTATGTTTCTTGGACTCATATACTTCACTTATGAACCCATGAATATCATCTTTCTTTGTCTGTCTTCTAGTCTTCACACCTGATTGAAGTTCACCAATAACATTATCAAGTGGATGCACTTTGTGAATGGTGGAATGTGATGTGCTAGGAATATCATATGTTGTAGGCATGTTTGAGATCTTTACATCATCACTTGGTGATTCCTGAGAAGTATGTTCCACATTTGGGCTTACAGTGGAAACTTCTGGTGTAGTAGTGGGAATTGAGTTACCACTGCTAGTAGGAATTTCTTTATTCACACCATCTGCATCACTTGGTTTTTTAGAATTATCACCAAAGTCCCAAAGTGGCATAACAATTTGATCTTCATCATCTTTGCAAGCTTCATCTTCATCAATGAATTCTTCTGAATCTTCAAGATCTTTGTCTCCAGTACTTGAAGTGAGAGGAACATAATTCATTGTATTTGATAATGTTTCAAGATCAAATAGCCAATCTGGTCCTGAACCTGCCATGTTTGCTTTATTTTCAAGAAACTGAACATGCAAGTTCTCTTCAATCTTCTTTGTTCTTAAGTTATAAACTCTAAAAGCCTTGCTAACCATAGAATATCCAACAAAGAAGCCTTCATTTGACTTTTCTTCAAATTTGCCCAGATGATCAATGGTATTGAGAATAGTAACATGACACCCAAATGGTCTCATAAACTCCAAAGTAGGAGGTCTTCCTTTGAACAACTCATAAGGCGTCTTGTTCTTTGTTTTGACCACTAAAACCCTATTCTGAATGTAACAAGCAGTGTTAACTGCTTCAGCCCAAAAAGTTACTGGAAGCTTGGAATCAGCTAACATGGTTCTAGCAGCCTCAATTAGTGTTATGTTTCTTCTTTTTGCAACTCCATTTTGTTGAGGAGTTCTTGCAACACTAAATTCTCTTTTAATACCTTTGTCTCTGCAGAAATCATCCATAACTTTATTCTTGAACTCTGTCCCATTGTCACACCTGATGATCTTGATTTTCTTTTCAAATTGATTTTCAACTTGAGTGATGAATGTCTTAAGAATGCCTATTGTTTCATCCTTAGTACTTAAAAAGAAAACCCATGTGAATCTACTGAAATCATCAGTTACAACTAGACAATACTTCTTCAAATTGATGCTGCTCACAGAGGTAGGACCAAACAAGTCCATATGCAGCATAAAAAGTGGATGATTGATTGAATTGAATGCCTTGGTCTTGCATGCAGCTCTGTGTTGCTTTCCTTTGAGACATGCAACACAAGTTTGGTCATTTTCAAATCTTTTCTCTGGTAGACCTCTGACAAGTCCATCTTTCACAATCTTGTTGATGGTCTTGAAGTTAACATGACCAAGTCTTCTATGCCAAAGTATTGATTCATCCAAAGTGGCTTTAGTAAGCAAGCAAGTAACATCATTATTAGCCACTATGTTCTGCATGTCAATGCTATACAAATTTCCTTTTCTAGGGATTTTAAGCAAAATTTCACATTCATCTGGAAGCTTATAATCCTTAGATAAGATATAGCATTCATCTTCTGTGAATAGAACTCTATGCTTTTTATCACACATCTGTGACACACCAAAGAGGTTGTACTTGAGTTCTTTCACATACTGCACATCTTCAAAATCAATGTTTCCAGCCTTGATTGTTCCTTTGCCAGAAACTTTGCCACCAATTCCTCCTCCAAAGCTGACAAATTGTCCATCATAAGGTTGAAAGTCTGAAAGATAGGACTTATTGCCAGTCATGTGCCTGGAACATCCACTGTCTGAGTATCCTTGATCATTATTAGTCTTTGAATGTCCCTGCACACAAAATAAAGGAATTAGTTCCTTTTGGGGACCCAAGCCACAAATGACTTGGATCTGCCTCGTGTATCAATATAATTATATCTATCAAAGGTCATTGATACACCATGGGATTGTTTGAGGTGATGGTTCCTTTTGGTTTCCATTCCCAACGTGCTGAGGCCTTAACAGCATTTCCCATATTTACCCTTTTCTTGTTAACAGACCTACCAGTGGTAACCTTTAGCCTTTGATGAGTGCTCAAACACTCATCATTTTTGGTCTATTCTGAACTGCAAAACATACAAAAACACTCAGAAATGCATCAAAATACCAAAAATATTTCAAAATTGTGTTTTATATGTTTTAGATGCAAAATGAGCAAAAACAAATGAAAAACGTACAAAGTTTGCAAAATTGGCAGTTTCAGTCCCCCAACTTTCATAAAATGACAAAACTAGTCCCTGGATATTCAAAATATAGAAAATTATCACCAAAGGTCCTTTTTAAATCATAAGTGGTCATATTTATTCCTTTGGTGAAAAATTAGAAAGTTTTGGAAATTTACAATTGAAGTCCCTGGAGTTTCAAATATTGGCAGAAAAGGTCCCTGGTGGGATAATTTTGAAAGATAAATCATTTTTGGTACTTGGGAATTCACATTTGTCACTTTTAATCCCTGGATGAAAACTTTGAGGAAATTTCATGTTTGGTCCCTGGATTTTCGAAAAATGACACTTTTAGTCCCCGGGAAATTTTGAAAACTTGAAAAATAAAAAATTGGTTATTGAACTTTGGAATATTTGCATCTTTGGTCCTTGGTGATATTTTGGAAAAGTGACATTTTCAGTCCCTTGGTTTTTAAAAAATCTACAAAATTGGTCCTTGTGATTAAATTTCATACAAACCAAACTAACCCAAGTGACAAATCCAATCCTTGGCCCAAGTTACATACCATCAGCCCACAACCAACACCCCGTCCATTTTTATAACCTCCCAGTCAACACCCCCCTTTTGACCCATCTCTTCCCACCATCTGCTACAATACAAACACCACCCCTGCCAAATCCATCATCAACCCTATACTACTTTCCCCTCCTACACACTCAACCCCCCTCTTGCATCACCAAACAAACACTACAATCCAAGATTACATCCCTGGCACAAACAATCAAAAGAAAAAGTTAAAATCATTTTGGGCGCCAAAATATCAAACGGCCAGGATTTACTCCTATCATCCAAGGGTGCACAATGGAGCTGGGAAAGAGACAAAGGATTGTGCAGAAACCCTAATTGGGACATATAAAAGAGAAAGAAAGCAGCAGAAAGAAGTAGTAGAGGATTAGGAGTAGTTTTAATAAAATGTTTGTATTTTAATTTTCAGTTTTTCTTATTGTACTTTGCAATGCTGTATTAACTTTTAACTGCAATGAAATTCAAGTTTTTAGTTTAAAATTCTTGTCATTCTAATTTTCAAAACTGTGTGAAAGCCCATAATTATTGTTTTCATAAGCTCTTCAATAGCTTGAAGTAAGGTTTCTACTTTGTTCCTGCTTGCTCTGGGATGTTTTATGCCTGTCTAAAAGATAGGCATTGATCAGATGAAACTTTTGTCCAACTGAGATTGAAGTTGTAAGTCCCATTTGTAATTTTTACTAGTGTTGTCTGTTATTGTTTAGTTGCTGTTTAACCTAGTATCATTTTGAGTGTTATTGCTTTTGTTTATTTTTTTTATCTCATCCAGTTAGATTTTGGCTCTGTTGTTTGATTATAAATGTTATGCTCATTATCAGTCAATAAGCATTTTCATTAGTCACAGAGTTTAATTCTCATTAGGTTTATATTATTGCTCAAATCTGCATTCATTAGCTCAATCTTAGTGTCCTATGTCAATTTGCATCAGCATGTCAGTATAGTTTAACCTAAATCATTCATAATCTCAACAGATTGTATTTAAGGGGGTGTTTGGGTTTGCTGAGTGTGAGGACTCAGGGTGTGTTTTGTATGTTGCATTTGGTTGAAGCTATCTCAAATAGGTCCCTTTAGGTTAGATTAATCATAAAATTCAGAAGTCTTACTCTCTAAAGTCAAAACTTGATTCCATTCCCATAAGCTTGTTAACTGTTAGGATTAAGGGTAGGCAATCTCACCATTTCAGTTCATAATCAGTAATCTTAGCCTAATCTAGTTTATTTACATCCTAATGCATGATAACCATTCAGTAGGATAGGATTGAAGCTGGCCAAAGTCAAAGTTTATAAAACTTAAGAAAGTCAAAATTACACTTTTTGGCAGAAAATCCAATTCTTCTAGGATTTTTCATGAATTTAGTAGTTAGAATTAGGCTGTGAAATTCATTATGGTTAAAGTATACTAGCTTAGTTACAGGAATCAATGGTCTTCTTAATTTTTAGAATTTTTTTTGAAGCTTATGCAAGTGCTCAAAGTGAGCCCCTCAGATCTGTCATGCCCTGCATCAGGGATGGTCAGTTATAAGCTTGAACTCATTGGCTTATAGACTGTTCCCTAGTGAGTTTTGGCTTAAGCTTTTTGGTTCTCTGATTAGCCCACTTTCCCATTTAGATGTTCATGTTTTTACTTTCTAGTTGTAAGCTTATTTCACCGCTTATTTTGATTCTCAAAATTGTTCCATATGAGCCTCTTTACTGAGTAGTCAGTCTAATGAGCTACTTTCATAAGCTCTGTTAGGAATACAAATATTCCTGTAAAAGTCTCGGTCACCTAATGATTGTAATAGCATTAAGTTAGCTCGTAGTTAGTTTGTTTATTAGTTAATTAGTATTAGATTAAGTAACACCGTGGAAGAAGGAACGGGTCTTCACCCACTGTATGCCTGATCCACAGCCCGGGAGTGGGCGTAATATTGTAACTATAAATACCCCTCTCCACATGTGGAGAGGGTTGGTGCTTTCATTTCCCTTAATCTAATCTTACATTTTTCTCTCATCTCTTTCTCTCTCTAGAAACACCCAACTCTCTTCCTCTCTCTAAACTTTCTTCCATTAATTCAATCATAAACACAAGAACCATACTAGTTAATATTATGCATATCTTACAATTGGTATCAAGAGCCATGGTTACATTTTTGGGGCTTGGAATACTCGAATTTTAGTGTGGTTTTTGTGGTTTCTTGTGTGGTTCGTATGGTGTTTATTTTAAGTTGCCACTCCATACGTTTTGTTTAATCCATAATATTTTTTTCTCTTGGTAACTGTTTTAGACAACTTTCTTGCATCCTTTTTGTCAAACACATAAAAAGTCTTATATCATTGGTTTTAATGTCCTAGTTTCTTTCCTGCCATTTTTCTTGTTCTTACCTGCGGATACATATCTCATAACTGCGGTTAGTTCATGTTTTTGTACTGATTTTGGCTTATTAGCAAAAGTGGGATAAAAACAAAAAGGGTGTAAGTGACAGGTTTGGCTTGTTTCTGTTGCGGTTCACTTCTTTTCTCTGTTGCGATTACCTATTATCTGTTGCGATCATCTTTCAACAAATGTTGCGATTAACTGGGTATTGCGTTTAACTCTATGTTGCGGTTACCTTGACTTGTGGTTAGTACTTTTGCGTTTATCCAAAGACTTGCGGTTGGTCCATGTCTTTGCGGTTAAATCTTTAAGTTAGCGGTTAGTCCCTTGTTTGTTTACGGTTAATGAGAAAGAAAATCAAAGAAAAATAAATCAGCACCTCAGATTCTCGTTACCACTTATTTCTACAAACTTAAGACCTTAAATAACTTAAACACGTCAAACATACAACCATCCATCACTGATCCGTTCATTCAGCTTAAATGAAAAACGAAAACAAGATAAACGAAAATGAAACCAAACGATCTCAGGCATCTCTTTGTGCAATCCAAGATTCGTCCTTAGACAAACTCACAAGAGATTAACCATCATCGATCCATCTTGAAGTCTCAACTTCAGTGAATTTCCGTCCATCTCAAGAAAAGAAAATTAACAACTTGTGTTTTCATTCAACTTTTTCATTCGGTTTAAAAGTAAAACACTAAACGTAAATGATGAAAAGGAAATTAATCTAAACAACAATCTCAGTTATTTCCTCTAAGTACTCACTGATTCGAGCACAAGAAAACTTCATCATTGATCGTGTTGAGGTTTATCCTCATTGATAATATCCTTCCTTTCATTCGGTCTGAACAAAAACAATAACAAGAAACACAATTAAGACCTACCGTGTTCAAATCTCCTGTTGGTTACTCAAGTTAGTAATATCGATCAACTTTGTTTGTTGTTGGTGTTCGAATCAGTTGTATCACAAGGGACGATTTTTCTTGGAGTCTGATTGATGATAAGTTTGGTGATAAGCTTGGTGATTGCGCACTTATTTTATTAGGGTTAGTGTTATCAATAATCAGGAAGGGTTGTGTTGTTAAGTAGTGATTTATACCCGAAAATTAGGTTAGAGGGTTGTTAGTGGACTTGGGCCTGAAATCTTGTAATCACTTGGGCTTTTATCACAAGGACGAATTGGGTACTATTATTTGTGTGGGCTGTCAATTGGAAATCACAAATAATAAATGTGACGATAGTGGAACTGTCTTGGTATGATTTTTAGACAAACGGTTTTGACTTAGCTTCGTTAATCCAATATCGAGAATTATTTTGGACTGAGATATTTTTCTGATTTATTGGATATAATTACGGAGGGTACTCAGATTTCCACACACTAACGTTGTCTGAAATTCGCGGTGACTTGTCTAAATCTCACCTCAACCGATCAATCCTACGATAATCACATACAACCTCTAATTATTGTACCGATCCAACGGTTATCGTCATACGTTCATCTCAATTCCTCAATGTCTCACGGTTTCTTCTTGATTTTGTAAAATCCCGCGAAAGAAATGATTTCTCGGTTTACATCATAGAATTGTAAAATCCCGTGAACGATCACAACATGTCAAAATCTTCCAACCCTGTACAACAAATAAAGGTGTTTGATTCTAATATTGCTAATATGGAATCTTTGTGCTCTAATTCGCAAGGGAGAGAGTTGCTTCAGCCACAACAAGTGCTTCACAATGCAAATGAAAACTGCTTAGAATGTTTTCGACAACTTCATTCACATCTCTCGGTGCTTTTAGAGGGAATTGGATTCCAGATGGGATTCGAACGCGCATTTGTAACACTCTTTGGTCAAGATGTTCAGACTTTCACATGCACAATGATTCTTAACTTAGATCAACTACAACAACAACTTGACCAAGGAGAATTTTCCAAAATGGGATCCATGGCTGCCCTTTGTGTGATCAACAAACAACTCCAAGTGTTCTTTGATTCGAAATTCACTCTGGAGTATGACCATTATAGTGAGATGACGAAAAGGTGCTTTGCTGATCACACGGGAATTGAGGTTGACACGTTCAGAGACACACTTGTCCAACTTATGGATAAAGTGAAAAGATTCATTAACGAAAAGGCACAACATATACCTGCATATGATGACAAGGTGAAGGCATATCGGGTGCAATCATGCGATGGTGTTGGTGACTCGGGTATAGCATCAGATGTTGGGTCAGGTGTCACGATATGCAAAGAATCAGAGACTGATAAGCTTGACACACCCTGCGACTCAGTAACTAGAGATACTCTAAACATGGGCACTGAATTAAAACCAGTTAAAGAGCAAGTGTCATGTGCTGAGGTACCCCTTACTGAACATCATAATGTGCTTTCTGATGAACGACTGCATACTGATCAAGTTATGCCCAGTTATGACACATATTTGTTGAAAAAGACTGATAGCCATACCATTTCTGATTTAACAAATATGTATCATAAAGGGGGAGAAAGTGATCAGGATGCTGAACGTGATGATGTGTCAAGTTCTTTGTTTAAGGCTGAGTCTTTTAAATCACATGATGTGGTTGATAAAGAAGTTTTTAATGAACTTTCAAACAAATTTGCACAACTTGAAAAACATTGTGTTAATCCTTTGTTTGTTGCTCAAGATGTGGTTGATAAAGAAGTTTTTAATGAACTTTCAAACAAATTTGCACACCTTGAAAAACATTGTATTTCACTTGAAATTGCAATGCAACAAAAGGAAGAAAGTTTTCAAAATAATCAACCGTGTAAAAATCCGGAACTTCCTGATTTCCGCGAATTCTTTATGATAAATGATTTGAAAGCTCAGCTGGAAGCCAAAAACTTGACAATCAACAACCTGAAAAAACGTATTTCTGAGATGTGTGATATGTGTAATGAAGTTAAAGCTAAACATGATAGTGATGTGATTGCAACTAGAACGTTTGAACAAAAAATGGCTGAATTACTTGATGAAAATGAGTCTTTGAAAATTCAATGCAAAGAACTGTGCGATTTAATCAAAGAAACGAAAACTAAGAATATTGAGCAAACAACTTCTTTGATTGCCAAAAATGATGAATTCAAAGCTCAACTTTTGGAAAAGGGGTTCACAATAACAGCATTAAAAAATGAGCTAAGAAAAGCAACAGGGAATAGTGTGAACACTAAGTTTGCAAAACCATCAATCTTGGGGAAACCAGTTTCTCAATCAAATAGAAACCAATCCGTTGTTAGGCAACCGACTGCGTTTAGATCTGAACGACCAAAACTTTCAAAAACACGGTTTGCCTCCCAAGTTGACGCGGAACAAGTTTTGACAAAACCAGTCACTACACATTATTTGCCTAAGATTATTGCTTCTAGCTCTGCTAAGCCTCAACAAGTAGTCACTCCTACACCCAGCTCCTCTAGGATTAGTTCGAAAACAGTGTCGAAACCTAGCATTAAGGTTCAAAACACTTATAATATAAATGACTTGTACAAGAACTATGATCTAGAAAAGGCTAGGAAAAGGGCACTACTTCATAAGGATGGAATCTTAGGTTCACAACCTTGTATGATCCCTCCTAGGATATTGAGGAACAATGCTAAGGTTCAACCTGTTAAGTCTAGGATTTACGGTAAGTCCTCCACAATGCATAAGAAGCAAAACAAACCTATGACTTCTCCTAGGTGGATTCAAACTGCTAAATCTTTGGAGACTAGGAATATCGATAAGCCTTCCACTGTGCATAACAAGCTTAACAATTCTAGACCTTGCCATAAGTGGATTCTAACTGGTAGAATTTTTAAGGACACTGGACTTAAGTGGATACCTACCGGAAAGATACTTACCAATGGCAATACCTTGGTTGACCGTGAAACCCCCAAGGGTTTGAATACTTTTGTCACTAACCCATATATATGCAATCAAGTGTGTAATGTTAGTGCAGGTAGTCCTTACTCAGTTGCAGGTACATCAATCATTCACCACACGAGAAGACTCAAAGTCTGGAGGCCTAAAGCAAGCATATCTCCTACTTCAGGAGGTATAGAAGGTCAATGTTGATGTATGCTCACTATGACGTCTGTTCAGTTCAGTTCAGGCCTCGTTCTTCAACGACTATGACGTTTGAACAAATCAGTTCAAGCCTCGATCTTCAATGTTATCATTATGGCGTCTGCTGACAACACTTCAGGCCCCGTTCATCTAAGAAAAGAAAGGTGTACGATTCAGTGCGCCTTATCTTCGGAAGAAGAGAAATCTTCTTGTTTTGACCATCATCAACAACATGCTTCATGCTTTCTCATTCAAAAATGGCAAACTTCGTATGCAATTTTTGAGGGGGAGAAGAGTGCTTAAACTACATGATGGAGTGTATTCTTATTCACATGCTCAATCAAAAATGGCAACCTCGTATGCAATTTTTGAGGGGGAGAAGTGTGAATAAAATACATGACTAATTGTATTATTATTCACTTGCTCAATCAAAAATGGCAAACCTCGCTTGCAATTTTTGAGGGGGAGAAGTGTGAATATACCACATGTTGATTAACGCTTGAAGAATGGTCATACGACTCTCCTCCAACACCTAATGCTCTACTTACGAAGGATGACTGGGATTTATGTTTGATGATTACTTCCAAGATTCAACTAATGATGATTGATCAAGATGCACCATCTAGAAGTATTATGAATGATGATTGATCACTTGCTCAAGTAATCCAATCTCAAGTTATTCCTCAAGGTGTTGATGATGACTATCTTGATTACAAAGTTGCACACATGAATAATGATCCGTCTTTTCGTTCTTAAATCAAGGATTGTTGTTCCTACTAATGTGCACTTTGTTAATCAACCCGAAGAACATTATGGAAAATGTCGGTTAAAATGTCTAAACGGCTAACAATTTGGACAGGAAATGTCAAGTGATCACGGAGTTTATTTGGCATCCCTTAATTGAGATTGAAGAGTATTTTACGAAGGCGTCTACTTATTTCATCATCGAAACTACATGTATCGATTGATGACTTGCGTGAACTCTTAAAGTTTATGATTGGGACTTGGATTATCTAGTTATACCTGATGGAAGGAGTCACATTGTAGTACTCACGGGTTATGGCTATCACTTCAAGGAGTTACATTGTAGTGCTCAGTGTCACACGCAAATGCGAATGTGGATAGTCTCAAGAGGTGATGTACGTCTTATACTTGATGGTTGGTTGGTTGAAGAGTATAGAGTACTTAGAGATTCGATGTTGCACGAACTCTCTACACCGCTCTTAGTCACACACTAGTGCAAGCTTAAGTCACAAGAACGGGAAATTCTTCTTCAGTTTCAAGTTTGGTATATTGGGTTTACTTCATCAGTGGTCACTTCAAATAGCCTACATAAGAGGTGGTAAAGATAGTCAGAGAGAGTCTTTTTGTAGCAGTAGATTCTCACCAGACCCATTTAACCAAATGTTTGTTCTTCTCACAAGATTTCTAGTACGTGTGCATTAAATGTGTTGCAGATTCTGAGGTATCAAAACCAGCAAGGGGGAAGGAGACATGCATCTGAATGCATAATGAGTACACGTGATGAACTTAATACTTCGTCTTAATTGAAGATATGCCGGGAAGACATATGTCACAACCGCAGAGATAATCAGTGTGTTAACTCGTGGCATTTGGTGTATCATTCCAACTATGTGGGGGAAGTTGTCTTCTAATACTTGTGGTATGTATTACTTCAGCTTTCAGTGTGAAGAACTATGAGAAGAATATTTGGAGCGTGAGATGATATTGCTTATCGACATCTTCATAGGAGCTGATATGGTTTATGGTGAAGTGCTTCTAGTTAATGGTTCATGTACACTATGTTATGCTGATTCCGATGAGATCGCAACCATCAGGGGAGAGATTTGTGTACATCAAGGATGCGCAACAAGTTCACGTGATCGGGCTTAATCATATATTCCGGAGGTGATATCTGTAGAGATGATCAGTGCTTCAACCTGTCACTTTGGTGTCATCGTCTCTTCTTGTGTTGGATACATGCGTACAATATGGATTGAGTTGGCATGTGTAAGATAACTGGAAAGCAATCGGTGAAATGAAGATGTCGATATATTATTCCCCTGAATAGATGACTGCTCCAAACCAGAAAGTAATGTGTACATTGGGGACGTACCACAGGGTCATGTGATCGGGCTTCATCATACATTCCAGGATTGATAACCGCAGAGATGATCCATGGTTCACTCTGTTACTTCGGTGTTATCATTCTCTTCGGGTTCTAGAGCTTCACACAATGAGACTTTTTGCATCACTTCAACCTCTTGGGGGAAGTGGTCTCATGTAGGTGATTTTCGGTTTGGGGGGAAGCTACCAAAGCTTCACAATGAGGAGGCAATAAAAACTTTCAGAAATTTGGTGGGTGTCTAGCGATTAACTCAGTTGTGAGATTCGAGTGATTTGTTAACTACTTGTGTTTGGTGAATTGTTGTGACTTAAGTCGTTTCCATTAGTCTGATTGTAATTTGACGTTGTGAGTTAATCTTTACGACTTGACTTATTACGATCGGATCTATTGTAACTTGACTTGTCGCGACTTGACACTTAATTCTAATTGTTACTTATCCAAGATCTCTCTCTAAGTTTAACTCGCATATTAGATCTTTCGGTTTCTTTTGTTGACTTTAGTAAAATCCCGGGAGAGAATCGATCTCTCGGTTTAAGTCACAAGAGTTGTAAAATCCCGTTTAAGATTATATCATGGCATCTACGGATTCAGACAATTATTCAGGAGCCTTGAAAGCTTTGGTTGTGAAAGTTTAAGAGATGTTGACGACATACTTCTACAACGAGCTGAACGATAATCTCATTTTGGTGCTCATGTTAACATCTCCTTAAACTGTTTGGTATCCTTTGTACATATCTTATACAAATACGTAAATAGAGAAATATAAAACTTATAAAAAACAAAAAAAAAAAAAAAAAAAAAAAAAAAAACTGAAAAATCATAAAAAAATCCAAAAATATTCTTCTCACGACATGTCTCTTGTGTAATCAATATTATGTACGTTTCTAGAAATGTCATTTAATAATGACACGGAATCATACATATGCTTGAGCAAGAGTTTTTCGGTTTCAAATAAACTTTTTTTTCTAAAACATGTCGTTTCTCAAAACATTCTTAAAATTATGGCTTGTAGTCATTTCAGGCTACAACCCGAACTTAAAATTATGGCTTGTAGTCATTTCAGGCTACAACCCGGTCTTCAAAAATATGGTTTGCTATTACTTCAGATAGCAACCCGATTTTCAAAATTAAGGAAAACTCGTCGCCAAAAAGACGGTTGTTCCTAACAAAGGGTGCCGTTCATCTGAGCGTGAATTACTTTATATTCATGCACCCTCGATCTAATGTACGTTTCAGTGCATTATTTCTTGATAAAGAAGAGAAGTCTTCTTTTTATCGCCAAATACTTTCTCTTCTTTGATTTTTCCGGAAAGTATTTGTGCAAAACTTGGTGGTACCACGAAATTTTGAATGAAAATCGATGTGAACTCAAAAGTTTGATAAAATTTTCACTCAATCAATGACGTTAATCGTTTATGAAAATATTTATGTTTTAACATCCGTCATTGATTGAGGGGGAGAGTGATTTCTCAAAATTTTATGTATCATCAAAACTCCCCACACTTCGTACATATAACAGTGCAACAAAAAGATTTGTGATGGTTATGTGTCAGAATGTGTAAATTTTCAAAGAGTTTTCATATGTGCTAAACACTTTCGAATATCGAAGCACATATTGAGGGGGAGCGAAAGGCGTTTGAGGAAGTAATACCTAAGACCGACCATTTACTTTAACACATGGAGGTATAAGGATGGTTAAGGTTAGGTATGAGTTCCCATGATCCACCAGAACCGGAAGGATCTTCCCAGGGACAATCCATAGATAGATTAGAAGTCCTTAGGAATGATTATGAAAAAAGGAGTAAAGTGAGAAAGGGAAGAGTGCGGACTGAGATAGAGCTAGGACTGGAACAAACCCAACAAGGTTCTAGTGATGAAGTCTCGGTAAGCACTGAAGGGGTTGAAGAATGAAAAAGAAATGGAATTAGAAAGGGTGAAAAGAAATAGCCCTCCATATATTCAACCTTAGGGCAGAAACCGGGTTCAATTCATAATCTACTGGCGGTTACTAAGGTAACGCCGGTATTGAAGTCAAGACGTCATGGACCCAGTGACGCACTGCACTAAAACTTCCCAACCACTCAAGTTCTCTTAAAAGAGCTTGTTTCATTCTCACGGGGAACCCTGTGCAATGTATCGATCGCTCATTGCGAGCTATGTTGATACCTAAAACAGGAGACGCCTCCCAGTCTCCAGGAGCGGATCAAAACGCACTATTGAGTCTAGAGCCATGAGATCATCCATAAATCTCGATAGGACACATTCCAAATATGCTTATTGTTTCACACAATGTGGAAAATAAGGTAAAATATTTAGAGTCCTACGCATTATCCTTGTGGTATTGCCAGAACATCCGAGTGATATGAAAATATTCACAATGACGATGGAAATCCTTCTAGAGCGAACATCACTCAAGCTCTTGGTAGGTGACATGTGAGATCCATCTTGGATCAATGATCAAGTGACAACTGGAAAGCAACAATGGTGCGATTCAAATTTGAATCAAACTTGTTCCAGGATATGGATTGACGGATACTTTTGCCAAAACCTCTCAATGTGCTCACCAACCTTTCTTTCGAGCACATTGATTGTGTAATATCTTTCAAACAAAAGTATTTTTGATGGAAATGTGATTCAAAGTATAAAACTCTCGTTGTGTCTCAAAAATGTTTATCATATGACACGCGAGTGATTTCTATAAATCAATTTCTCATCAATCCGTGAATATCTATTCATCGATTCACTCTATCGTGCTGTCTGCTTTGAGACGTTCCGGTATGAGAACATGCTTAGTATGAAGATTCCGAAGTGGACTCTTTGGAAAATTCATTACTACAAGCTGGAAATTCCTGTCAAGGAGAGTCTTCTTTAAAAGAGACTCTTCCTGATCACAGGTCGGTTTTCACAAAACCGGAGGGTAGTCTGTCCTCGCAGAACGAATGACAAAGCCATATTCGTTCTCTATCTTTAGTGCTAACTGTTTTATTTCAGGGACACATATAAAGATGGCGTTGATGGCTCCAGTTTCCAGCTGAATCGGGTCAATCCATACCTCATGCTCACACATTCTCCACATTATCAATGAAGATGAGAGACTTGCTACAACAAATGTTGAGAGACTACCAACAACGCTTCCTCAACTCTGATGAAAAAGTCTCCTGATCCATAACTCCAATGCAACGTCTCCAAATACAGAAGAGTGTGAGCATGATGGTCCTTAGTCACTACATCACATGAAGGCGATACTACTATGGATGAGCTTGGAGATTTACTTTGGCTGATGATCTCAAAGGAAGCTCAAAGATCATATATCACAAAGGAGCTCTAATCACAAGTTCATTTGCTTGAAGTACAAAGTGTGAAGAAAAGTGAAGAATCAGATCCTACGAGCTACAAAGACTAAAGAATGCTTAAAGACCAAAGAGCTTAATTTCAAAGGTGACCTCGCTTAGGGGGAGATTGTTAGGAATACAAATATTCCTGTAAAAGTCTCGGTCACCTAATGATTGTAATAGCATTAAGTTAGCTCGTAGTTAGTTTGTTTATTAGTTAATTAGTATTAGATTAAGTAACACCGTGGAAGAAGGAACGGGTCTTCACCCACTGTATGCCTGATCCACAGCCCGGGAGTGGGCGTAATATTGTAACTATAAATACCCCTCTCCACATGTGGAGAGGGTTGGTGCTTTCATTTCCCTTAATCTAATCTTACATTTTTCTCTCATCTCTTTCTCTCTCTAGAAACACCCAACTCTCTTCCTCTCTCTAAACTTTCTTCCATTAATTCAATCATAAACACAAGAACCATACTAGTTAATATTATGCATATTTTACAAGCTCTTTATGAGCTTGTAAAGGGTCCCCACAAGCTGCTACTTAGCTCATTGGATAGCTTGCCTCCCCAGCTTTTTAGATCAAGTCCTACTTTGGATTCTTATTCACTCTTGTAGGCCCCACAAAGGCTGGAAGTTGACCCTTTGGGTCTGTTTCAGAATCAGCTTTTAGCTATTTGCTTAATTGAGCTTTTCAGCTTATTTCCTAGGCTTTTATCTTTTCCTTGGCTCATTTTAGCTTCACATAACTTTTGTTAGCTTATTTCATCTTTAGGTTCTAGTACGTAGCTTGTTGTAGCTTATTTAGTTGTAAAATCCATTTTTTTTTACTTAAAAAGCCAGCTGTTAAGCTATTTAGGTTCCAAACTGCTTATTTTTTAGTTCTGTTCATTTTGTCTTTTTTAAAGTTTATTATTTTGAGTATTTAAATAGTATTGTAGAGGAAAATTTCAAAAAAGCCAAAAATACCTAAAGTGATAGCTTCTATTTAAGAAGCTTATTGCTTAAATGCTTATTTTCCTTAAGCACTTTCTGTTTTTATAATTTTCTTAAGTTCTTGTAGTTGTAAAATAATTTCTGTAAATTTTTCATATTTTTCTCTTTTCATTTAGTATTTTTAGTAATTAATATTAGTTTTTATTAATTAATAATTAGTTAATAATTAATAGTAATTATTTAAATAGTCTTAAAAATATATTTTCTGTCTTAAAATTAGTTTTATATTATTTTAGATTTTTCTAAGTTTTAATTTTACTTTTCTATGCTTATTTTACATTTTCATATTATTTAGTATAATTTTACTTAGTTAAATTTGTTTTTAATTAATAGTAATTATATAAAAAGTAGGAAAAATATATTTTAAGTTTGAAAATTAGTTTTATAATATTTTAGATTTTTCCAAATTTAATTTTCATATTTTTAGTGCATTTTCATAATTAGTTATAATTTAGTGTAAATTAAATAATTAAAAGTAATTAGGAAATTAGTAATTAATTAATAGTAATTAATTAAATAGTGTAAAAATTATTTTTCTTTTTCTAAAAATTTTCTTTTATCATTAGGAATGTAAAAATGTAATTTTCATATCCGTAGGTATTTTATTTCACTAAAACTCGCGTTTTATTTCGTACGTCAACGTAACTTTAATTCAAACAAACGCGTTTTTAGACTTAGCTCGCGTTTTTAGGATATCTGTTCATCAGTAAATGTTATTATAATATTTCTAAGTTATTTTCATTCCTCATCTCGTAGTATAATCCTTTATAACCCCTTTCCGTCCAAATTCACCCGATCACGAAGCCGTTTATTAACCATCACACCTCGTCGGGACTTAACGACCCGGGGAAGCCACTATATTCCGCGGAGCATTGACCTAGGCTATTTGACTTTGTTGACCATTACTTGGTCAATATAAGTTAGGTGGTTTAGGCTCAATCAACTTTTGGCGCCGCTGCCGGGGAGGTTGTGCGCGTTTATCTAAACGGTTTTTCTGATTAGTGACTTTGGAATTCGTTCCATTGTACATTTATCCATCCTTGTTCATATTTTTCCATAAAAAAACCCAAAAATATTTTTCCTTACCCTCTATCAGTTTGATTCTACATTCTTATACCCCTCTCATGTATAATTCTGAATGACATCTCTCGATGACGATTTCTTTGAACAATGGGCCTTTCAAAGCAAAATTGAAAAACTTATGGCCTTGTCAAAAATATCGAGATGTCGTAGTGATTATGATGGACCTTCGATTCCTATTCCCTCTCCGGTGAGGGAAATGAATCAAGAAACCGAGGTGACAAAGGACCCTGTACTTCCCTCTGACGATGAAAGTGCTAAATACGTCCAACCTACGGTTGTCCAAGAACCTAAGCTCACAAATGCTCCTAAACCTTCGAGAATCAATCCTGATCTTTCACAATATAAGGTTATAAGATCATCAAGCAAATGTACAGAGCTTAGGGCAGCAACTGAAAAGAACGACTTGCCCAATCTTCACATTTATCAAGAACCAAAACCCGAGACCATAACGGAAGTGGTGGAAATTGCTAGCTCTAAGAGCACACCACTTGTCCCACCTCTGGCTTTTATTCCTTGTGTTGGTTGTGGTGAGCCACTTTTTGGTTTGCCATGTCGTTGGTGTACATGTGTGCAATGTGGTAACGATATTCAAAATGGGAGTTGTTTGTTTTGTGGGTCGAGTAATTCATTTGCTTATGACCCTAATCAAGACTCATTCAACGACTCTTCAAATTTTTCTGATTACCCATCACATTCATACGAGCAAGAATCATATTATCCAAACTTCAATGATGCTTCGTATCAAGATACACCAAGCCAGACTCAACAGTTTTACTGTTGTGAGTACTGTGGTGGTCCACACTACAGTTCTGATTGTCAATCGGGAAACACGCTTGTCTATGAGCAGTTTCCTGATAACAATTATGACTACAGCACACACGACTCACAGCCACATCAGTTTTACTGTTGTGAGTATTGTGGAGGTCCACACACTAGCTCTGATTGTCAAACAGGGAATCCGTTTCCTTGTAACAATTACGACTATTCGTATTCAGACCCACCTCCACAATACCAGATGTCCCAAGCAACTCCTCTTGTTACTGCGCAAGACATTTTAATAGAGACTCTTGAGATATTGAAAGATCTTAAGGAGGAGTTGGCTACTACATCGTTTCAAAGCTCTCGTGAGAAATCTATGGCAGAATTACTTGCGGAAGAACGAGAAGCTAGAAACAAAAAGAGCATGGAAGAATTACTTGCTGAGCAAAGAGCGGCTAAAATACGTGTCAATCTTCGCTATGCTGCTCTTCATGATGACGATGATGATGAGGATTCTATTCAAATGAAGGAATATTACAAAGATTCATCCAGTTCATCAGTTGAGATTCCTTCCATGGAAGCACAGGGAGATAAGAGTATGCAAGAATTGCTAGTAGAAGAACACATGAAAAATATAAAATCTATGTGTGTTAGTCTTTCTTATCTCCCTCAGTCTATTATCACACCCGAAGTTCACACTCACCCTCCGATCATGGGGGATGAGCATCTTAGCACTATTCCTGATAAGGAATCGGACGAATTAATAAAGTCTAGTGTTGAGATCCTTGTCCCAATCCCAGGAGAGTCACAGGGAACTTTGGATCATGTATGTGATATTCCTTCACTTCTTGAGTGTTCTAAAGATCAATTTGAGACTTTCTCAGATTACAGCGATGATTGTATATCTCATGGAGACATTGAGTATATTGAGGCATCAATCCCTCAGTCTGATGTTGATCCTCTTCTTGAGGAGTTCGTTGATGAACTTGCTCACATCGATCCACTTTCCTTGGAAAGTGATGATGGTCTCCTTGATTTCCAAGCCGATCTGGGAGAAATTGAAAGTCTCCTATCTCATGATCCGTCACTCACTTCTGATCCCAGCAGTCCAACAGAGAATAATATTCACTTTGTTCCCGAAACATTCGATACGACTCTCACCAATCCTCTATTTGAATTCGATTCTGAATTCACTATGATTTCTAATAATCCAATCTTTGACGAGGATTGTGATGAGTCCACAATGGAACATGAGTCCACAAATTCACATCTTGTGAATGATTCTCTTCATGAGGAGTTCTCCGGTGAACTCGCTCATCAGTTTGATAGCCCGGGGGGAGATGCTCTCAATTATAAGAATTTGCAAATTCCCACCCACCCTCCCGGGTTGTTTACGAGCTTAACCTTAGAAATCCAAACTCAGGCTGTTGAGCCTCTTCTCGAGGAAGAAGATCAAATCATGCTTTTTATCATGATTTTCTTCCTTTTCTTCACCTACAGGGTGACTTCTTCTCTTCTTCACTCCTTCGGGAGTGAGGACACTATATTTGATCCCGGCATTTTCATGTATCATTATCTTGAGCCGGATACTTATCTCATCGGTGTGGAACTTTCACGTGCTTCAAATGTTTGTCCAAACATCTTGAATGAAAGTCCGATTGAGATTGTTTCTTCCACATTCCCCAATGACAAATGAATTAGGGGTCGAGTCAAGCTAGCGACTCGATAAACAAAAACAGTAGCATGCTTATAGGGTTTTCACCCTAAGTGTGGGGGAGTCCCCCATGCTATAATTACAATAGAGTGAAAAACAAAATGGTATTTTCCACGCTTAGCTTGTAATGTTGCCCTTTTACGTTCAAAATGTCGGCATAATAACCGGGATTTTGAATATTGAGGACAATATTCATGCTAAGTGTGGGGGGGTATTCGCTATTCTAGCGAATTTTATCACATTTTACTATATAATACCCCCGTTTTAGCCAAAATTTCAAAAAATTTTAAAATTTTTCACTGGTGCTTCAAAATTTTTGTGGTAATCAGTCCGCCTTGTCTAAGCGACAAAAGGGATTGGCTAGTCCAGGAGCAAATGGCTCTTGGTAAAGACATCTCAAATCCGTTGACAGCTTGCAATTTGCCCAAAATTGTATGGTTCATCAACTCCCCAAAAACAAATGAGTTGGCTAGCCCGCAAGATTATGGCTTGTGGTAAAGGCCGTGGAAAATCCATAATTGGTAATCAGCTCACCAAGATGTTGACTATTCCATCAAGAGTTGGCTAGTCCAGAAGCAAACGGCTTTTGGTAAAGACTTAACAAATCCGTTGAAAGCTGGTGGTTTGCTCAAAATCACACGGTTATCAGGTGTGCCACAGTTCTTACACCTGGCTACTCCAGAAGTGATGGCTTTTGGTAAAGAGTTAAAATCCATCAAGTTTTCAAAACAGTATTGCTAGGGACTAGCAATAGTTTAGTGTGGGGGATTGATGAGTGCTCAAACACTCATCATTTTTGGTCTATTCTGAACTGCAAAACATACAAAAATACTCAGAAATGCATCAAAATACCAAAAATATTTCAAAATTATGTTTTATATGTTTTAGATGCAAAATGAGCAAAAACAAATGAAAAACGTACAAAGTTTGCAAAATTGGCAGTTTTAGTCCCCCAACTTTCATAAAATGACAAAACTAGTCCCTGGATATTCAAAATATAGAAAATTATCACCAAAGGTCCTTTTTAAATCATAAGTGGTCATATTTATTCCTTTGGTGAAAAATTGGAAAGTTTTGGAAATTTACAATTTAAGTCCCTGGAGTTTCAAATATTGGCAGAAAAGGTCCCTGGTGGGATAATTTTGAAAGATAAATCATTTTTGGTACTTGGGAATTCACATTTGTCACTTTTAATCCCTGGATGAAAACTTTGAGGAAATTTCATGTTTGGTCCCTGGATTTTTGAAAAATGACACTTTTAGTCCCCGAGAAATTTTGAAAACTTGAAAAATAAAAAATTGGTTATTGAACTTTGGAATATTTGCATCTTTGGTCCTTGGTGATATTTTGGAAAAGTGACATTTTCAGTCCCTTGGTTTTTAAAAAATCTACAAAATTGGTCCTTGTGATTAAATTTCATACAAACCAAACTAACCCAAGTTACAAATCCAATCCTTGGCCCAAGTTACATACCATCAGCCCACAACCAACACCCCGTCCATTTTTATAACCTCCCAGTCAATGCCCCCCTTTTGACCCATCTCTTCCCACCATCTGCTACAATACAAACACCACCCCTGCCAAATCCATCATCAACCCCACACTACTTTCCCCTCCTACACACTCAACCCCCCTCTTGCATCACCAAACAAACACTACAATCCAAGATTACATCCCTGGCACAAACAATCAGAAGAAAAGGTTAAAATCATTTTGGGCGCCAAAATATCAAACGGCCAGGATTTACTCCTATCATCCAAGGGTGCACAATGGAGCTGGGAAAGAGACAAAGGATTGTGCAGAAACCCTAATTGGGACATATAAAAGAGAAAGAAAGCAGCAGAAAGAAGTAGTAGAGGATTAGGAGTAGTTTTAATAAAATGTTTGTATTTTAATTTTCAGTTTTTCTTATTGTACTTTGCAATGCTGTATTAACTTTTAACTGCAATGAAATTCAAGTTTTTAGTTTAAAATTCTTGTCATTCTAATTTTCAAAACTGTGTGAAAGCCCATAATTATTGTTTTCATAAGCTCTTCGATAGCTTGAAGTAAGGTTTCTACTTTGTTCCTGCTTGCTCTGGGATGTTTTATGCCTGTCTAAAAGATAGGCATTGATCAGATGAAACTTTTGTCCAACTGAGATTGAAGTTGTAAGTCCCATTTGCAATTTTTACTAGTGTTGCCTGTTATTGTTTAGTTGCTGTTTAACCTAGTATCATTTTGAGTGTCATTGCATTTGTTTATTTTTTTTTATCTCATCCAGTTAGATTTTGGCTCTGTTGTTTGATTATAAATGTTATGCTCATTATCAGTCAATAAGCATTTTCATTAGTCACAGAGTTTAATTCTCATTAGGTTTATATTATTGCTCAAATCTGCATTCATTAGCTCAATCTTAGTGTCCTATGTCAATTTGCATCAGCATGTCAATATAGTTTAACCTAAATCATTCATAATCTCAACAGATTGTATTTAAGGGGGTGTTTGGGTTTGCTGAGTGTGAGGACTCAGGGTGTGTTTTGTATGTTGCATTTGGTTGAAGCTATCTCAAATAGGTCCCTTTAGGTTAGATTAATCATAAAATTTAGAAGTCTTACTCTCTAAAGTCAAAACTTGATTCCATTCCCATAAGCTTGTTAACTGTTAGGATTAAGGGTAGGCAATCTCACCATTTCAGTTCATAATCAGTAATCTTAGCCTAATCTAGTTTATTTACATCCTAATGCATGATAACCATTCAGTAGGATAGGATTGAAGCTGGCCAAAGTCAAAGTTTATAAAACTTAAGAAAGTCAAAATTACACTTTTTCTAGGATTTTTCATGAATTTAGTAGTTAGAATTAGGCTGTGAAATTCATTATGATTAAAGTATACTAGCTTAGTTACAGGAATCAATGGTCTTCTTAATTTTTAGAATTTTTTTTGAAGCTTATGCAAGTGCTCAAAGTGAGCCCCTCAGATCTGTCATGCCCTGCATCAGGGATGGTCAGTTATAAGCTTGAACTCATTGGCTTATAGACTGTTCCCTAGTGAGTTTTGGCTTAAGCTTTTTGGTTCTCTGATTAGCCCACTTTCCCATTTAGATGTTCATGTTTTTACTTTCTAGTTGTAAGCTTATTTCACCGCTTATTTTGATTCTCAAAATTGTTCCATATGAGCCTCTTTACTGAGTAGTCAGTCTAATGAGCTACTTTCATAAGCTCTTTATGAGCTTGTAAAGGGTCCCCACAAGCTGCTACTTAGCTCATTGGATAGCTTGCCTCCCCAGCTTTTTAGATCAAGTCCTACTTTGGATTCTTATTCACTCTTGTAGGCCCCACAAAGGCTGGAAGTTGACCCTTTGGGTCTGTTTCAGAATCAGCTTTTAGCTATTTGCTTAATTGAGCTTTTCAGCTTATTTCCTAGGCTTTTATCTTTTCCTTGGCTCATTTTAGCTTCACATAACTTTTGTTAGCTTATTTCATCTTTAGGTTCTAGTACGTAGCTTGTTGTAGCTTATTTAGTTGTAAAATCCATTTTTTTTTACTTAAAAAGCCAGCTGTTAAGCTATTTAGGTTCCAAACTGCTTATTTTTTAGTTCTGGTCATTTTGTCTTTTTTAAAGTTTATTATTTTGAGTATTTAAATAGTATTGTAGAGGAAAATTTCAAAAAAGCCAAAAATACCTAAAGTGATAGCTTCTATTTAAGAAGCTTATTGCTTAAATGCTTATTTTCCTTAAGCACTTTCTGTTTTTATAATTTTCTTAAGTTCCTGTAGTTGTAAAATAATTTCTGTAAATTTTTCATATTTTTCTCTTTTCATTTAGTATTTTTAGTAATTAATATTAGTTTTTATTAATTAATAATTAGTTAATAATTAATAGTAATTATTTAAATAGTCTTAAAAATATATTTTCTGTCTTAAAATTAGTTTTATATTATTTTAGATTTTTCTAAGTTTTAATTTTACTTTTCTATGCTTATTTTACATTTTCATATTATTTAGTATAATTTTAAATAGTTAAATTAGTTTTTAATTAATAGTAATTATATAAAAAGTAGGAAAAATATATTTTAAGTTTGAAAATTAGTTTTATAATATTTTAGATTTTTCCAAATTTAATTTTCATATTTTTAGTGCATTTTCATAATTAGTTATAATTTAGTGTAAATTAAATAATTAAAAGTAATTAGGAAATTAGTAATTAATTAATAGTAATTAATTAAATAGTGTAAAAATTATTTTTCTTTTTCTAAAAATTTTCTTTTATCATTAGGAATGTAAAAATGTAATTTTCATATCCGTAGGTATTTTATTTCACTAAAACTCGCGTTTTATTTCGTACGTCAACGTAACTTTAATTCAAACAAACGCGTTTTTAGACTTAGCTCGCGTTTTTAGGATATCTGTTCATCAGTAAATGTTAGTATAATATTTCTAAGTTATTTTCATTCCTCATCTCGTAGTATAATCCTTTATAACCCCTTTCCGTCCAAATTCACCCGATCACGAAGCCGTTTATTAACCATCACACCTCGTCGGGACTTAACGACCCGGGGAAGCCACTATATTCCGCGGAGCATTGACCTAGGCTATTTGACTTTTTTGACCATTACTTGGTCAATATAAGTTAGGTGGTTTAGGCTCAATCAGCCTTGCAGTGGTAACTGCTGCCTTAGCAGTGGAAACTGTTGGCTTAGAAATTTTAGGTACCTACTTCTGATTATTGTTAACTTTCTTTTCAAAATTGGTCTTTTTCCCTGTTTGAGTAGATTTAGCAAAAGTAGTAACAGGGGGCTTAGGGTAAACTCTGTTTTTATTTCTGGCAGTGGCAACTGCTGGTCTAGCAGTGGAAACTGCTGGTCTAGCAGTGGAAAGTGGTCTAATGCCAGAATGAAGAAAAACAGACCTGGGAATCTTCTTGCTAAGTGGATTTGGGTGAGTTAAGTTATTAGCATTTTGTCCATTCACCCTAGTATTCCCAACCACTTCCCTTCTTCCCAAGTGGTAGGTACAGCTATAAGACAAATGGTCAAAGCTACCACATATATGACAGGGTTTGTTATTGAACACAAAGTCACTACCAAATTGCCTGGATTTAACATGATTCCAACTCCTCATATTACCCCTGGGAGTTGGTGACCTACTTCTGTACATCTCTGCATATCTAGTAGTGGGCCTAGTGAAATTAGGTTGTGACCTAGGCTTCTCTTTGACTACATCAGGAATACTTCTCTTAACCTCCACTTTAAAATTCTCAGGAACACTAGGTTTAGACTCAACATTTAAATTTTCATCTTTAAGAGATGAGTCACTAGCACTATCAAATACATCAACCTCAACCTGAACCTTTTCAATTTCAACTGGTTTAACAAATTTTGGTCCATAGGTCATAGGTGGTTCCTAGAATTCTTCTAAACCTGTGTGAGCTAAGTCAATGCCAGGAGGTGATGGAACACCTCTTAAAGGTGGTGGAACAGTTTTGTATCCAAGACCTGATTTAGCTTTGCTCACAATTTGGGCTTCCCAAATTTTATCAATACACTTGGATTGATGATCCAGTGTTTGCTTAGTTATCATTATATTCTCACTAGCCACTTTAACCTTTTCTAGTTCTTCTCTAAGAACCTTATTAACAGCAACCTGATAATCTAAGTCTCTTCTTAATACTGCAATATCATCATTGAACTTAGATTCATTTGCCCTATAATGCTCTAATTGAGTTTCTAAAACACTTAGGCCTATTTTATGATTTGATAAGTTATAATTAGTATGAGTTAACTCTATGTGTTGCTCATTAAATTGTGCTTTAAGTTTCTCATACTCTTTTAAGGCCTTACAAGATTTAGAACAAGCATTATCAGTTTGTACCTCAGAGTCAGAAAAATCCATTAGTGCAACCATTGCAGACTCTGAATCATCTTCCTCTTCCTTAGTCATAAAGTTCCAATCAAAGCTCACTCCATCAATGGCCAATAGCCCCTTTGGCTCATCAGTAGTAGGTTCCTTCTTCTTGTCCTGCTTGTACCAAGTTGACCTGTTGTCAAACTTCCTTGGCTTCCTACACTCTCTAGCAAAGTGCCCCTTCTTATGACAACTGTAGCACTCCACCTTCTTTTTGTCAAAACCTACTGTTTCATTGCCACTGATGTTGATCTTTCTTCCAGTCTTCTTCCAAAACTTCTTTGTCCTCAAGCTTAGTAATGCCACTTGCCATTTAATGTCCATCTCCTCCATATCATCTTCATCAATTTGATCCAAATCCTCATGATTGAGGATTGAACCACCCACTTGACTTGATATAAAGGCATAAAAAGTAGCGTCACTAACCCCTGCAATTTGTTTCTTTGAGCTACCAGTGGAAACACTTCCACTACCAGTGGAAACAACAATGTTAGCACAATCATTATCACTATCACTTTCTTCATCTGAACTATCATCAAGAGATGATGATATGAGTGCAACACTTCCTGAACTTGAACGTATCTTGCCAGCTTTCTTCAATCTTTGTTCAATAACCTTGAAGTTATTGTACAAGTCATTAAGTTTCATGGTCTCCAACTCTGACTTATCTTCCCACACAGCAACAATGGTTCCAAACTCAGAAGGTAAGCTTCTTAAGAACTTTAGATTCAGGTCTTCTCTTTCCACCTCAATTCCAAAAATAGTGAGTTGAGAAACAATCTTTTGTAGTCTTGTGAAGATGCTATCAAGAGATTCATTACTTGTTGAACCAAAGTTTTCATAAGTTTGCTTCAGCAGGGTCTTTTGCGTCTTCTTGGTGGAATCATTACCACCAAAAACTTCACAGATCTCATCAAAGAGAGTCTTTGCAGTCTTGAACTTTCTGAATGCTACAACTTGGTCTCTGGGAAGTGTCATCAGCAACAGACCTCTGTCCTTCAAATCATTCTTCAGTTGAAGTCTTTCATCATTAGTAACAGGTCCAGTGTTGACCTTAATTACTTCTTTGCCACCAATCATCTCTGAAGTAGAACTTGGTTTGAAAGAATTTCCAACCATAATGATCTCCCAGAGTGTGTAGTCTTGGACCATAAAGAATTGTTCTATCATTAGCCTCCACATCTCAAAGTCATTCAACTTAAGCTTAGGAAGCTTAGCAGCAATGTTTGAGTTACTGGTTTCTGTCTCCATTGATTCTTCTGAGTGAACTTGAGTCTTCTAAATCAAAGTATCAAAGCCTGTCTCTGATACCACTTGATGGATCTAAACACCTTGAACTTGTGTTAGATTGATACTTTGAATTATATCACTAAGTATGCGGAATCTACTTAGTAACACTTAGAAGTTTGATGGTGAGTAAGACAGTTGTATATGAACAATGTATGTAAACAAACTATTAGCTCCAATATTATTAATAATAATAATAATACGAGTGATCTTGATATTACTAGGGTTACACCTTGAAGCTCTAGAAAAACGTATGTTAAACCTTTAACCTAGGATCTCCTTTTATAGCACAAGGAATCCTCTTTTACAAGATAAGTATAAAGCTAATAGAATAAGATATACACAAGATCTATTCTATATTTATCTAGACGCGTTTCCTAACAGTTATCTAATAAGCAGTGGTAATATATTGTTCTTGCAGTGGTAATGAGTTTCCACTGCAAGTACAATCTTCTACAGTTGTAACATCTTCTTTCAGCCGTGGTAACTGTTAGTATAATTCCCAACATCCTCATTTAAGTCTTTAGCAATTATGACGGGTAACTTATCATCACCCTCCAAAAATGCGTACTCGAGATGAGGCGGTAAGTCCTTAAGTTCGACCTCAGGAGGATCATTAGAATTCTCATTAGATTTGATCTCCTCGTTATGAAGTTCTTTTAGAGGAACAGTCGATGGATCATCATTAAGCAATTTCTCAAGGAGAAGTATGTCTTCCTCGGGATCGATAGAATCATGATCAACTTGAGAATCACATGATAAACAAGCTTCAATCTCTTCCAAAATGAAATCACCTCCCTCAAATGGAGTGAGAGAGGGGGAAGAGACATCGATGGTAGAATCAATTGATCCTTGCACATTTAACACTTCATCAAAGTATTCATCGCATTCAACATCAATGACATCAATTTGGTTAATTGGTTCTCGTTCAAGGTCGAGAAGATCTTTTGAAGTGTTTTCAATGTTTATGACCAATTTTTCATCGCCGACTCTTAAAGTCATCTCACCTTCGAAGACATCGATTAATGCACGAGCCGTTTTCAAGAATGGTCTTCCGAAAATGAGGGGAACACGAGGATCGACATCAAAATCTACGACTACGAAGTCGGCAGGAAAATGGAACTTGCCAACTTTTACAAAGACATCTTCAGCAATACCCTTCGGAACATTAACCGTTCGGGTTGCTAATTCTAGAGTCATTCGTGTTGGTGGTAAGCTTGGGAAGTAAAGGCTTTTGCCAAATAGAGAAAGGCATGAGATTAATGCTAGTACCAAGATCGGCCAAGGCGAAGCACTCTTCAAGCTTTTGGAAATCACAAGGAATGAGAAATTTCCTGGGGTCTCCTAAATTTTCAGGAAGTTTCTTTAGCAGAATCGCCAAACAATTTTCATTCAAACGAGTATTAGTGAGCTCAAACAATTTCTCTTTCTTACTTAGAAGACTCTTGAAAGTGGAAGCAAACTTGGGCATATAGAGAAGAGCATCCGCGAAACTAATGTCGAAGTGTAACTTTTGAAATATCTCAAGAAACTTCTTCATTTGACTATTAGTTTTGTCACGGAGTTTTTGATCATTAAGCCTTGAAGGATATGGAATTGAAGGCTTAGGAATGCTCTTAGGAACAACAAATTCGGGAATTGAAGTTGGGACAACCGAAGGTTGGACGTGTGCGGTACTTCGTGAGCTTGGGGGTTGCACCTTGTCCTTTGTAACCTCGGGTTCTCGTTCCACTTCCTTCATTTGTGGAGGAATATGAGTCGAGGGTCCATCATAAGCTTTACCACTACGAGTGGTAATAGCTTTCAATTCACCCTTCGGGTTGGGAATGGTATTTCCCGGGAAAGTACCCGAAGTAGAAGCTTGATTCATTTGATTCATAAGACTAGCAAACATGTTCTCAATCTTGCTTTGAGATTTTTCAATCTTGTGATTAGTGTTTCGAAGTTCATTTTTAAGCTCATTGCCCTGTCTCGACATTGAAGATTGAAAATCATTCTTCAAAGTCGTGATTTGGTTATGCAAACCCCTCATGTTAGCCTCATTTGCTTTGATGTAATTAGCAAGTTCACTTGAAGCCACATTAGGAGCTTGAAAACCTTGATTGAAATTCACCCCTTGATTTGGAAATTGGTTAATCGGGGCATGAAATTGATTTTGAACATTTTGATTGAATTGGTTTGGATTATTGGGTTGAGAAAATCCGGGTGGACCATTTTGATTGTTAGCACGATAGTTCAGGTATTGGTTATCTCCTTGGTTGTAAGTCCCAGCTACGGCTTTTACATCAAATTGACTACCATCGGTGGTAGTACAATTGTAATATGCATGAGGTCCACCACAAGTGACACAAGTTTCATCAACCGCTTTGACTTGAGCGGGTGAAGAAGTTTGTGGTGATGATAGTTTCTTTTGCTTGGAAAGAACCAATGCTTGAATAGCTTCCGTCAGTTTGTCAATCTTAGCATCGGTGCTAGAATTTTTCACGGGAGATGATCTAGATGAGGTTGCATTCACTTGGGAAACAACGGATTTGCCTCGTGAAGTACGAACCTTATACTTGTTTTCAATGATTGCTAAAGCATCTTTAGGAGTCCGATTCAAGAGATTGCCACCCGCGGCATTGTTCAAAGAATCTTGATCGGTTTGGTTTAAACCATTGTAGAAAGTATCAATTTGGTGCAATTCGGAAAAACCATGATGTGGACACTTGCGAAGTAAATATTTAAAACGATCCCATGCCTCGCTAAAAGACTCATCAAAGTTTTGAGTAAACTTTGTGATTTCATTCTTTAAGCTTGTTGTTTTAGAGGGGGGAAATAATTCATTCACAAATTTCGACACGAGGTCTTCCTATGTCCCAATAGAACGAGGGGGTTGTTTTTCAAGCCAAATCCGGGCCGTACCCTCGAGAGAGAAAGGAAAAAGAAGAAGCTTGATAGCTTCTTGAGGGATGTTTTGTATTTGATGGTTGATGTGATTTTGTTGAACCATGGAATGTAAGAATGAGGATCGTCCCTTTCAAAACCGAAGTATTGACTCGAAGTTACTTATTGTAGCAACCCGGTCTTGAGTTCAAAATTATTGGCAATGATTGCCGAAACAACGATGGCCTCCCCATAACCCTCGGTGGGTGCTTGGAGAAGCTCGGACATGGTACGATTATCGGCCATGTTTGGAGGAGTAGTACGAATCTCAGGTTCGACTATTGGATTGGTACGTCATCGATTACGCCTTCTAGGAATGTTGTTAAGCGATTGTAAAGGACTTGATGACGTGGACGAACGAGTTCGCATGCACTATAAAAAAACAACTCAATTAAAACAAGACCAACTTAAAAGACAATTGTGAACTTAAACCAATAATCACAAATGCAAGGTTAACTTTTAAAGAAAAATGCACAAAGGAGCGGTATGGAAGAATGGATCTCTTGCTAGGGGGAAGTTCGTTGGATTGCCCATCCTTATACCCCTCTTAGAGTTTGTTTATCATTTAAAAGTTTTCCAAAACGCAAGTGATACAAAGGCAAGTTTTGAATCTTTGGTTTGGGAACTTATTAATGGTCATACCCCCAGTTAAGTAGTATTCTGCCTTGGTTCTTGACGGTTGTTTTATTTATGTTTATTTTATTTAACAAAAAAAACGGAAAATATTTTTGTATATTTTTTTTATATGATATATATATATATATATATATATATATATATATATATATATATATATATATATATATATATATATATACACAAAAGAAAAGGAAAACATTTTTGTGTTTTATATGTTTTTGTAAATGATAACTTCTTGATGAAGGTTATACAAGTCACTAATCATTAAAATCGTAACGATATTGTCGCAACACAACCTCTCCGGCAGCGGCGCCAAAATTTGATTGCGTGTGAAACGTATATCAAATAAATACAAAGTACGTGAGTAGAATTTGACTCGTTAACCCTTGTGAAAAGACTAACTTGTAAAATCAGTGCATACAATATACAATATATATATATATATATATATATATATATATATATATATATATATATATATATATATATATATATATATATATATATATATATATATGTATATATATATATATATATATGTATATATATATATATGTGTATATATATATATATATATATATATATATATATATATACATACATATATATCGGGCAAGTGATTACCCGGCTCGTGTCCCAACGAGGTGTGAATGGGCGATATCGTGTGAGATTCGAGATTAAAATGCTTGTAAGATTGATTTGATTATTTGGTATTGTGGAATTTCGGGAAATACCCTAACTATCTATAAATTGTTCAAATCGATTTCATTCATTCTTGTGAAATCGTTTTATTTTTAGGGTTTGGCAAATCTGTTTCTGTGGCAATCGGTTTGTATTGTCGGTTTGGATTGTATATCCTTAATCGATCTTATATTTTGTTGCCATGCTGTTGTGGAAAGATCATGGTAAACCTTAATCGTTTTGGTGATCTTTTTACATGATCGTTTTTTGTGGTTGCTGTGCTATATTATTGAAACCCTAATTTTTATTAGGGTTTCTTATCTTCTGATTTTATGGAGCGAAGCCTATATGTATCATCATTCTTACTACTGGTGCGTGGATCTATTGTAATGGAACCCTTGTTAGGGTTTCGTTTTTAATCGCTAGTAGTTTTTTGCACGTAGATCTGATGATGGCAAGTTCTTTAGCAGGTATAAGTGGTCTAATAATTGGGTTTGGAGAGAGATGTAAATCTTATTGGTGGTTGTTAGGGATTCGTGGCCCTATTTTGGTGATTCTGGATCCGGTTTTATGCTAACTCTATTATGGTTCCAAGATCCTGGTTTTGAATTGTTACATCGATGGGGATATTAGGGTTTACTGGATTCTCTATGAATCGGTTGTGGTGGATGCTGTTCACTTGGAAGTTAAGTTTGTAGGGTTCTTATTCAAAAACTCTATAGATCGTTTGGGTGTGATTTGATCCTGCACGCTTTCATGTTTACCATATTTTTGGATATGGTCCTTATTTGTTGCACATTCGATCTACATGTTTGGGTTTCATCACCTTTGGTTCGTTGCATGGTGCCCCCATTCATGCTGAAATTGATTTTACGTGGATGTTTTGATGGGGTGATTATGGCATGTACGTTGCAGGTATGCTGCATGGTTGTTTGGATCTCCCATGGTCTGTGAAGCTTTGAGTCTCAATTAGCTCCATGAATTTCACTCAGATTGGTTTGGAGAATGGGTCAAAGCTTCTTTGGTGGGTTTTGCAAGTTCAGGTTCTATGTAGATGGGATCATATGGAAGTTTGATGGAAGTTCTACGATGGCTATGTTTACCTTAGTGAATCATGTGTTAATTCCTATTTTTATTCACTTGTATAGTCATTGTAGGTGGTAAGTTGTATTATGTAAGTTATAAGAATGGTGTATCATTCTTATATGAGTGTTTGTAAGTGTCCTAAGGGACTGAGATGAGGGAAGTCACCCTCATCCTTTGTACTTCAATGTTTTTTGGTGTAATATATTTTACCGGGGTGTTTTAGCCTTTTACCCCAAAAAAAATTTCAGGAAATTAAATAACGAACGAAAATAAAAATAAACGCAACCTAAATGGGAATTATAAACAAGGAATGCTAGGGAAATCTTAAAACTACCTAAAAACTGCGGGAAACATGATAGGGAAAGCGGGAAGCCCTAAAACACAATCTAAGTTAAAAACGTGATGTTTATTAAAAATAAACGTCAACGCACAAAATAAAACGCGAATTTAAACATACACTAGACCTACGGGCATACAAACAATTTTCTTACATACTAGATGAGAAAAGAAAATTTTAGAAAAAAGAAAATTATTTTTTTTGATAAAAATTCTATTTATTATGATTTAAAAACTAATTTAACTAAATTAAATGAAAATACATATTAAAGCTAGTGAAACAAATCTGAGATTTTTTTGATAAATTCTACAAGCTAATACGGATTTATGAAAATAATGAAAAGTGGGGGGTATAGTACAAAAAAGCTGGGAAATAAGCTTAAATAAACAAAACTAACTAAAAACTGGTTAACTAAATAGAGAGTGCAAATATAAACACAAAAGGCCCAAGGGCAGAGTTGGTTTGGTGTGGTTGTGTTGAGGCTGTGTGCAAGAGGTCTGGGGTTCGAATCCCACCCCAGACTTTTTGCAACAATTAATATTATTATTTTTTTCATTTATTTATTTTTTCTTTCTTTTGAAAAACACTTAACCAACAACAATGAACAATTTTTATGAAACAAGTTTGAAAGAAAATTATAAACGACTCAGATCAAGCTTGTTATACTTAACAGCTTCAAAAATTTGTTAGCAAAATGACTTTTCTTTTGTTTTCTTTTTGAAAGCTGTTAATCTCAACACCACACAACCAAGTCTAAGCCAAGAAACTAAATAAGCTAAAACAACAACAACATTTGAACAATAATCAACAACAAGCAAACACCAAAGATTAGGCAGGATCAAACAACAAGAATTTCAACAAGCTCAAACAGCAGCAGTAGTCCCAAGGGAGGGCGGAATTAGGGGCACTAATAAGCACTTAAATAAGCATACTAGGCAAAACAAAAAGCACTATCCTAAAGACTACCTAGGGAGGTATCCAAAACAACTAAGACCACAACCAACACCCCAAACTTGACCAACTTATGGTCAATTGAAAAACGGGTCAAACTGGGATGCAGGGGAGTTTTAGATCAAACAGCCCAAATCAAGGCCTTGAAAAGCACTTTTAAAAAAATGTTAAAAATTATAACAAAAATATTATGATAATCACAACCTAGGAGACTTCTAATCCTCAAAATTTTAGATTCTATCTCCTAAAAATGAAGAAATTAAAAATGTAAAAGTAACCACACCAAGAGAACAATTTTGACTTTTTGAAATTTGATCTCAGTTGACTTTTGTGAACTTACAATGATCATAGGTGATTAAATTTGTTGTATTAAGCTATGTTGAGACTAATGCAAGCAATCTAAACAAGTTTTAAACTGAATCAAGGATTACTCCTACCTAAAATTCAAATAGTGAAGTGTAGATCAAGGTGAAGGCTCAATTTTGACTTTTGCTCTTAAAAACTACCAAGATGACACTTAGATTGAGGTAATTATAGCCTAGGGGTGATGTCTATGCAGTATATAACCACAAACAACAACCCAAGCTAACTTAATAAGTCTAATCCAAACACCCTTATTGAAACTGTTTATGAAGGTATATGAGGCAAACCAAGAATTCAAACAAGCAAATTACTAAATTAACTTATAATAACACTAAATAAGCATAAATGAACAGAATTCAACAACAGACAACAACTATGGCTAATTGATGAGTGTGTAAATACTCATCATTTTTACCTTTTCTGAGCTGCCAAAACATCTAAAAACACTCAATATTGAATCAAAATAGTAAAAATATCCCAGGAAAGTGTTTTATGTGTTTCAAATGCAAAACAATCAAAAACAGGTGAAAAACACACAAAGTTTGCAAAATTGGCAGTTTCAGTCCCTCAACTTTCAAAAGTTGTCAAATCTAGTCCCTGGTTGTTCTAAAAACTTGAAAAAAGTCACCAAAGGTCCTTTTAAATCAAAAAGTTACACAATTAGTCCTTTGGTGCAAAGTTTCACAAAATTGCAAGTTTAGTCCCTGAACTTTGAAAAGTGTCAAAAATGGTCCATGGGATATTAAAACTTTGAGAAAAACAAATTTTGTCCTTATACTAATATTTTATGGCAGGTTTGGTCCTTGGGTGAAAATTTTGGAGAATTTACATGTTTGGTCCCTGAGTTTCACAAGTTGGCAAAATAGGTCCCTGAATTTCAAAAATAGGAAATTATCAAAAGAGGTCCTTATATTATTACACTATGGCAAGTTTGGTCCCTTGTGAGTACTTTGGGAATAACATAAAACAGGTCCCTAAACTTTAGATTATTTACACTTTGGTCCTTGTGATTTCTACTAATAATACCAAACGGATTTTTAATATAAAACCACCAAATCTATATCCAACACTTAACCAGTCCACCCCTTTGGGCCCAACTATCACCCAGCCCAAATCCACCCCTGGCTTTGACCCCGGTCAACCCATCTCAAAACCACCCTCACCCCTTCCCTTACCTCCAAAACCAAAACCACCCACTTCCAGACCTGGTTTTGCCCCCCCCCCCCCCCCCCCCCCCGTTGCACCACTTGCTCCACCAACCTTTATCCTCTTCCCAATTACACCTTCCAATGAACCAATCATATCACCCCCTAGGGTCTGTTATAGAGCCATGTGCTTAAAAAAAGCCTTTCCCGCCAAAAAAATGGAAAGAGCAAAAATGATCAAAAATTCAATCAAGTTGCTGGGAAAGCTCCAGTGGGACCCACACACCTCAGAGGGTGTATAAAAGAAAAGAAAGGAGCAGAGTGGAAGATGAGTAGTGTAGCTTTAGTTTAGTTTAATCATTGTAGTGTAATTTCCTATTTCAGTTGTATTTTCAGTCTCAAAAGCTTGTAATCAGTGATTTAAGTTTAATCAAAACTTTATTGAATCTTAATTTCAAGTTCTAATTTGAATTCAAGTTATTGACAGTTTTTACTTATAATCTCAGTCAAATCTTAAAGTTGTCAAAAGTTATTTGTTACTAGTCATATGAGCTCACTTTAATCATTTTTAAGTTTTTATAAGTTCCCCTAGTAGTTGTAATCAGTTCCCTACATCAATCAAAAAAAAATAATACAAAAAAAAATAAAGGAAAATAAATAGAAAATCAGAAAAGAAGAAGAAGGAAGCAAGAAGATTGGTTAATTCTGAATTGGATTGGCACATGGTTATAGAGGTCTGTGGAGACCATTTAGGTTGTGTTCTTAGTCACTTGTTCATGTGATTTTAGAAGAAAAGGCATTTTGTAAGCTATTCTGCTCATTCACTGTTTGACTTATTTACATACTTGAATCTTTGTATTTTTATGTTCCTTTATGGTTTATTAGTAATACTGTAGCTTAAAATTACATGTGTATGTTTTGAAATTCTTAGCTGTCATATTTGCTATTATACACAGTTAAAAAGCTTAAGATTGGATTCCTAAGTGTTTGTTATTATGAGTATTGTTTATATGTCCATTTCAGTCTATTACATCAAAATGTATTCTTATGTATCAGTTTTATGGTCTTAAACAACCATTGTCTTTGAAAATGCCAAAACAGTGAACCATAAGGAGTGTTTGGTTTAACTTCATTCAGGGTGTTCTTGCCTTTGTTATGCTCTGTTTCATGTCTCATCAACATGCATTAGGTAACATTAGGTGAGTTAGGCTTTAAAACCACACCCCTGAGCACCCCAAAGTCAAAATCACCCATCACATACTCCCACAGTTAACTGTTGGGAGCTTGTGATCCCAAAATCCACTCATTTCATTCATAAGTAGGTAACTTAGCCCTAGTTAGTTCTATTATAGCTTAATATAGCTTAAGTAATCAGTAAAGTAGGATCTAAACTCAAAAAAGTCAAATAACCAAGTTTCATCAAAAAGTCAAAGTTTTCATAGTCAGAAAATCTCAAAACTTCAAGGGATTTTATTGATTTTTGTATTTGCTTTTAAGGGCTGAAATTTGTTTCCATAGAGAGTCTCCCACCTTAACTTTCATGACCTAGCTTCATTATAATTTTGCAAATTTTCTAGTGGGCCCCACAACCCTCCAAAGAGGGCTGCATGGCTGATTGATTGCCCTGTATCAGCAGAAAGCCACTCCACCACACCACCTTTGGTTTGTAGTTTGTGGCCACCACAGTGGTCCCCATACCTTAGTTTTAGGTTTTCCCAACCCCCGCCTACCTGGCTTCCCCGTTTGACCATTAGTTTGACCTTAGGCCTTGTGACCCCACCTGGAATCCACCCCAAGTTCTGTCCCATTTTTAGTAAAGTACCAAGTTTCATTGTGCTTATTTTGTTGCTTATCAGCTTATCCATGGTCATAGCTTGTTGTTTTTAGCTTAATTAAGCTCACGTAACTTATTTGTACCTTAATCAACATCAGTGGACCCCACATTTTCTCATTTGAGCTGATTTGCCTTGTTGGTCAACAAAAGTCAAACTGTCACACAATTAAGCTTGTCCTTAGCTTATTTTTAAGTTATAAAAAGTTTGTTTTTACAAAAGTTTTTCATTTTTAGGTATAAAACAAGTTTCCAAAAGAAAATTCCAAAAAAGTCAATTTAAAAATAAGTGATAGTTTCTATTTAATATAATTTAATTTTAACTTTCATTTTTAAATTTTTGTTAAGTACTTAGCATTTTTATATTTTTATTAATTTCCTTATATAGTAAAGTAATTTCAGTAATGTTTCTAGATTTTTATTTTGTCATTTAGTATTTATAAGATTTAATATTAGTTTTCTTAATTATTAATTAATATTAAGTTTTAAATAGCATATTTAGTTTTTATAAAGCATAACCTAGTTTTTATATTTTTCCTAACTCTAATATAATATAATAGACTTTTAGAAAATAAATTTTTAGTTTCTACTGTTCATTTTCCATTTTTCTTATTTTAATTATTTAAATTAGATTTAAGTTAATTAAAAGGTAATTAATTAGGGGATTAGCCCTAAACATAATTTTTAGAAGTTTTTATAATTTTGTAGGATTCCTGTAATGGTTAAATAGTTTTATAAATTTTCTCATAATTTTCTAAGTTAATTTAGTATTAATAATAATTTAAAATAGTTTAATTAGTTTAATTAAGTTAAATAGTTTTAAATTAATACAAAACTCATAAAAAGACAAAAATATTTGTTTTTATTTTTTATACTTTCTTTAAGTTCATTTTTAGGTTTAGAAATTGTTTTTGCAAATTTTTAGTTTAATTTGTAATATTTATAATTATTAGTTAATTTAATTTAGGTTTTAAATTAGATTTTAATTAGTTTTATTAATTGAATAATATTTAAATATTATAATAATCACTTTTATAATTTCATTTTTCATTTTCAAATTTCTTTTTAGTTTTAATTTTTCAAAAGTTTCAAAAGCACCCCCTGTAGTTTGTAATTCACCAAATCCCACTTTTCTGTCTGATCGCGTGAATCGGAATTATGAATTTGTGCATATACTTGTATATCTGATTTTTGTGAATATTATATTTGTGTACAAATACCAAAATAACAGTAGCAAAATCAATTCCATATCATCTGGGCTACTGTCCTCAGTGCCACTCACTCATAAACGATTTCAAATAACACCATTTCAATCTCGCTGGGACTTTAACGACCCGGGGACACACTATACTATCCACGGAGCATTGGGATAAGCTGTTTTTGACTAGTTGACCTTGGTCAATTATATCTAACGGTTTAGCCCCAATCACTAATCAACATAGATTATGCAAAAATTATGGATGGATGATCTTACAAGAGGTCCAAAGCACAAAACCAATGAGAACCAGAACCAAAACTACAATCCTATGCTCCATGAGCTCTAAACCAAACTCCATCCAACCTTTGCTCTGCTTCAACATTTTGAACCACCATTCTTTTATTTTTTGTGAATTTTTCTTGTATTTTCTCTCTCTCTCTCTCTCTCTCTCTCTCTCTCTCTCTCTCTTTTTTTTTTTTTTTTTTTTTTTTTTTTTCTTTTTTGAGTTTTCTTGATTCAAAGCTTCAAAAAGCTTTTAAACAACTTACATAAGCTACTGAAATCTACTGGAGCACAAGTTAAGGTAAATAGCAACAATTTGCAAAGATTGAAAAATTTTAGTAAAAAGTGAATTATCTTGAAAACTGAATAAAACTTGAATTAATTTAAAGAAATCGCATTACAAAGGGAAATTAAACATAAAACAGGAAAAATACAAGAAAATTGGATGCCCTAATGGCTTGTACAAGTATCCTATTTATACTACTAGCCGACTAGGGTTTTTCTCCCTCTTTGTGCTTCTTCTGTGAAAGATATCAATGTAAAAACATTCCTTGTGCTTTCTTGATTACATCCCATTCGTTGGATTAAAGTAAGCATGATCTTGTCCCTTAATTTGTTTTTGGCGCCAAAGTGAATTTGGATTGCCAGGGTGGAATTGGTTGTAGGTAGAGTTTTGTGAGGCATTGGAGGAGGTGATGGTGGAGTATGCGTTTGATGTCTTGGGAAGGTGGTGGAGTGTAGCAGTGGAGAAACGTGGAGTGGTGGTTTGATATGGAGGGTAAAGCAGGGTAGGGGATGAAGAAGGGGTTTGACTGGTTTGTTTGATCAGGGGTAAAAAACGGGTGAGTTTTATTAGTATTAAGGTTGGGGTTTAGGTTTAGATTTGTAGCTGGGCTGGGTTTGGTGGTGGATTGGATGTCGTGTGGTGTATGGGCTAGAGAGTGGTATGAGTTGAGTTGTTTAGGTATTTAGGATGAGTGTTAGTAGTAAAAATATATATATTTAATAAAACTGAATTTGTAAAAAATTATTTTTGTAGTGTTTTTTTTATGTAATAATAATAATAATAATAATAATAATAATAATAATAATAATAATAATAATAATAATAATAATAATAATAATAATAATAATATATAAAAGGTAAAGTTAAAAAGAAAAATAAAAAGTTTTGACAAAAATTGTGTTTTTTTTTTGTGATTGATTTGGAAAATGGTTTTTATGTATTTATTTATTTTTTTGAAAATGATTTGACATTTAAGTTTCGGGGTTAAAAGGGTAAATTGGAAATTGGTGTCGGGTGAGGGGTAAAATGGTAATTTGGCCATGGTTGAGGGTAAACGGTGATAAGGGTTAAGGTTAGGGTAAAAGGGTGATTACTGGTTTTGGGTTTGGTTTTCCACACTCCCCCATGTCACATCTCGGGATTGACTTGATCTTTGACTTTTTGGCTTTGACTTTGGCTTTTCGTCCTTTTCTTCAAAATTGTGTCGAGTCGATCCGGTAATGCTCCATTATGCTCCGTTTCCTATCCAAGTTCCGGCTTTTGACATTTTTCCAAATCTCGTGCTCATTTTAGCTTTTTGGCCTCAATTATGCCTGTTTTTGCAATATCCGTTCCTGCATGATCATAAAAACAAAAACACAATATCTTTGGCATTTTTGATTAGTTTTTGGTCGTTTTGATCTTAATTTGGTAAGAAAAAGGTGTGTGAATAAGCACACACCACCCTAGTTTTTCAATTCGTTTTAAATTTGTTTATACAACATTCCCTGCTTTTGGCGGGGACATTTCAAAGCTTTCAGAGGGGACTTCTCCCCGCCCAATACTTTTGGCAGGGACATGTCCCCGCTAAAAGTACTTCGCCAAAACCTCTTCGCTGTAAACTTTTGGCGGGGACACGTGGGACCCACACTGCCAGCGTGGACACTTTGGTCAGGTCAAACAATACCAGCATGGCAAAACTTTCGGCGGGGACATATCCCCGCCAAAAGTATTATTCGCTGTTATAATTAATGCCTTAATCCTTAATTTAACTAATAATTCACACGCTTTTGGCGGGGACAGGTCCCCGCTAAAAGTGGTATCCATGGACATTGGGCCAAACTTTTGGCGGGGACATATCCCCGCTAAAAGTGGTATCCATAGACATTGGGCCAAACTTTTGGCGGGGACATGTCCCCGCTAAAAATGGTATCCATGGACATTGGGACATACTTTTTGCGGGGACATGTCCCCGCTAAAAGCAACTGACCCATTTTGTAGCAAATTGCTGCAAAATGGGTAATTTCCAGATTTTTTCCAGAAAAAATCTACAAATTCACAACCTGTATATACACTAATTACAACACCACAAGACACTCAAATCACAAATTCGCCAAACATAATATCATACATATCCAATTTCGTTAAAAATTAACATAATCATGTGTTTGTATCCAAATTCGCCAAAAACGGTTAAAAACGTTTATCACATGATCATTACATAAGCTAGCTATCCGTCATACGCTACAAAACTATACGCGGCAACAATGTAGCGGGAATCCTAACACATAAACACATAATAATCCATGTAAATCTCCACAAATTTGTCCATAACCCCAAAACAAATATAAACCGACCCAAACAACCCATACGCTACTCCTGAGTCCCCCCACTAGCCCCACTCCCCTCCTAGGTACCTGTAGACTCACCTGCTGAAGCCTCCTGGGATCCCGATGTTGTCGCCTGAGTCGCTAGCTCATCGAGGAAACCCGGCTGTGTCTTAGCCCACCCCAGCAACATATCAATCAGTGTCCTTTGCTGGGACATCTCCTGGGTTTGCTTCTGAACAGTTTCGTGGAGCGAGGACGTGGAGGCTTGATCACGAGCTCGTGCGGCGCTGAGGGTCGTCTGACGACCACCGCCGGGTAAGACTGGACCTATGCCAGGAATGTGACCTCGCTGCTTGCCACCGATCACGTGGCGCATAATCTTGAGGTCAGACATGGTCGTCCCCCTGGCGGTGCTCTCTGTCCGCATCTGTATCATCTGGTTCTGTTTAGTTACAAAAAAACAAGCAAAGTAATATATAAGTCGTGATTTATTATATTTGCATTAATGTGGGTGAGTTTTATGGAAATAAATTATACTTACATATCTAGCCTCGGACAATCACTACAACAAAAGTGCCTTTTTAGGACCCTTTGTGTGGGGCGGTATGATAATGGAGTCCTAAAAAACTGTTTAATAGGACATATGAGCATTTAGGGTGCTTTTTAAATATTTGCTACTTAGGCGATGTCCTAAAACGGTATATAATAGGATGGTCGATGATTTGGGGTCCTATTATCATATAACTTAATAGGACACTTAAAATATGGATCCTAATAAATTACCTTTATAGGACGTTTATTCATTATGGTTGTATTATAATACACCATAATAGGACACTTGAGTTTTGAGTCATAAGACATCAGTTAGTTAAAACGCTTATTCACAAAGAGTTTTATTATAGCAAAATTTAATAGGACCTTTGACACGTGAGTATTATAACGTTAACCTTTATAGGACGCTTATGTACAATGGTTTTATTATCGTACACCATAATAGGACATTTCATTTTTGAGTCATATAACATCATTTTTTTAAAACGATTATTTGCAAAAGTTTTATTATAATAAAACTTAATAGGACCCTTAAGACGTGGGTATTATAATGTTAACCTTTATAGGACGCTTATGCGTAATGGTTTTAGTATCATACATCATAATAGGACATTTTATTTTTGAGTCATAAAATATCAGTATTTTAGAACGTTTATTCGTAAAAGTTTTATTATAACAAAACTTAATTGGACCCTTAAAGGATGCATATTAATTATGGTTTTATTACAATACACCATAATAGGACACTTTAGAACGCTTATTGGCAAACGTATTATTAAAACATAACTTAATATGACAGTTGACACTTGGGTCCCATAGATTGATACATCATCATAGGACACTTGATATTTGAATCATAAAACATCGGTTTTATGGAACGCTTATTCGCAAACGTTTTTTATTATAAGAAAAGTTAATAGGACTCTTGACAATAGCGTCTTATAACGTTAACCTTTATAGAACGCTTATTCATAATGGTTTTTTTATGATACACCATAATATGGCACATCTTTTTAGAGTCGTAAAACATCCACTTTTTATAACGCTTATTCAGTTTTATAAAACGCTTAATTGCAAAAGTTTTATTTTAACAAAAATTAATAGGACCCTTGACACCTGTGTCTTTTAACATTAACGTTTATAGTACGCTTATTTGTTGTGGTTTTATTATCATACGCCATAATAGAACACTCCTTATTTGAGTCATAAAACATCAGTTTTTTAGAACGCTTATTTACAAAAGTTTTATTTAAACATTAGTTAGTATGACAGTTGATACTTGGGTTTCAAAACTTGATACACCATAATAGGACACTTGATATTTGAGTCGTAAAAGATCAGTTTTATGGAACGCTTATTCACAAAATTTTTATTTAAACGTTAGTTTTATGCCATGTAGGATTTCCACTAAATCCTTATTATAATAATACTTCCCCTATTATTTCTTCCCCAATTATAAACCCTAAATAAATTAAAACCTAAAATGTCTTCCTCCTCCAATCGAAGTTATCGGCCACCACCACCAACACATTGTGAACATGATCAACTAGTAATTAGACAGACTTCGCGGACAATTGATTTCCCTTTAAGGCATTTTCTTGGATGCGTTGAGTATTATAATGTAAGTTATTTGTACATTGTTTAAAACTGAAAGTAATAAGTGTTGATATTAGTGATGTGTGTTGTTTGTACCATATAGGGTTCAAAATGTAAGACATTTTACTGGCTAGATCCTGAGTTGCCTAATGACTATTACAAACAAGAGGTTTTTAATTTGATTCAAAAGGAAAAACGTTTGAAAGAAGACAAGTACTCATTCAATGGAAAAATAAGAGATTTGGAAAGGGAGATTGACTTTCAAAAATCAACTATGGAGAAGGAAATGTTTCTGCTGCAATTGGAGTTGAAAGAAAGCAAGTCTAGTGTGGTTTTTTTTTAGAAAATTGTTGTTGTTTTGTGTTTGGTTATTGCTGTTATGTTGTCAAAAATGTGTAATGAAATGCTTGTTATGTAGGTTTGATGTAATGACCTTTTGTGTAATGAAATGCTTGTTATGGGATATATGTGTGGATGCATTTACAGTTGTTGATGTTTGCTGAGATAGTAATGGATGCATTTACAGTTGTTATCAAAGAAGTTGAAGCTAAATGGGAATTGAAGTTGCAGAGAATGAGTAGTTAATAGCATGTTATGATAGTCATACTTTGTTACTACTTTGAAATTGTTTTTGATAGTATTAGCTTGTATTAGAATATAGACTAGAATGCTTTGTTCCTAGCATTTCAAGCTCTAAATGAGTATTATTTTGTTGCAGAAGTGATAACCATTTCAAGCTCTAAATCATCACCTATGTCAAACTGTGAAGATGAGTTAAGCTCAAAATCATCTTGGGCTGATTACTTTCCACCTAATTGGAAATTCAAAGGATTAGCAAAGTCAGAAGCCAAAAAGTCAAAAGGGAAGAAGTCAAAAGGCAAAAATGTTGAACGAGTTGAACAAGTTCCTGGTAAAAGGATACAAGTGTTAGGTCGTGCTAACAATGTTACTTGGGATGCAATAAAAAAGAATACCTTTGGAGTCAAAAAACCATCAGGATAATGTGTTATCTGTCTTAATCTTTTGGAAGTTTATGTATGGGTTATCTGTCTTTGTATTGTCCTTATCTATCAATGATAATGGTTAACATTTTGAGTAAAAAAACCATCAGGATAATGTGTTATCTGTCTTAATCTTTTGGAAGTTTATGTATGGGTTATCTGTCTTTGTATTGTCCTTATCTATCAATGATAATGGTTAATTTGGTGCATTATTGCTGTACTATACTAAGCCATAATTTTACTCACAAAATAAACTAGGCTTGATTCAAAAACACCAGAATAAGCTACTATACTAAGCCATGAGCACTAATTACAATGAATAAGCAAAAATGACTGAGTGCAGGTCATCTCAGTCCTACTGGGGTGATTAGCAGACCAAATTAAAGCAACAAGATAAGATCTAGAATCCCAATTAAGCTCAGAATTCTCAAGTCAGTAGTACAAGCTACTAAAGGAAACAAAAAACAAAAGAGAAACAACAGTGAATAAGCAGAAATTAAGCTCTTAATATGGGCATTTGAGCCAGACAGTGATAAGCCATATTGACCTGTTTGACCCATTTGAGCTAAACACCCCTTAAGCAGGGCTGTTTTGAGATCTTAAAGTGAAAATATAAATAACAAGAAGCTAAAAAGTAAAAATTACCTAAATTTAAAGCAAACTAGATGACTAATAATACACTAAAAGGACAACCAAGCCACAATAGGGGAAATAAGAAATGTATAAGAAAGAGTTATACAAACAGTAATGAGGCTTGTCATTGATTCTTAACAACTTATTTTACATAAAAACAGGGAGTATTACTATTTAGCTAATTGAAATCATTAAGCTACTTCAACTGGATCTTCTTCATCGGCAAGAACTAAGTCATTGCTGTCCACAACGGTTCCATCGAAACCACCTCTAACCAATTCAATATCCATTGTTTCGTCATGTTGAGGACCCATAAATGAGTCACCCTGCAAATGTGTTTCCACGTCATCAAGACTTGTTTGTTCATCCATGTCATAAACATGTCTGGGCGCCGTCTTGATCACAACTTGCCATCCTTTGTCAACACTATTTGCAACGTAAAATACTTGATGTGCTTGAGAAGCTAGTATAAAAGGCTCATTATGAGCCTTCAATCCTTCAAAATTCAATAGAGTAAACCCGTTGTCATCTTCTTTTTTCCTTGAACCATTCGAAATCCAATCATAATCGAAAAAAACTACTTTCTTGTCAATACCATACTCCAACTCAATGATATCATTCAAAACCCTGTAGTAAGTTACATCTCCCGCGATAGGATTGTTATCTGTAGCACTCGAGAAACTGTTTGTCATGGCCTGAAGATTAACCCAACTATTCTGTGTTTTCCTATTATGTTCTACATCTTTTGTGTGAAATCGGAAACCATTTATGATAAATCCCCTATATTTTTTCACAAACTCAGATGGACCATGTCACAACTCGTAAATTCTGGTCTTTTCCCGAACTTTCACATTTACTATTCATCGGTTACTATTCATCGATCACTATTCATCATTTTACTATTCATCTTTTTCGGAGTCAGTTTGATATTCTGAGAAACGTTTTAAAATTTTACTATTCATAAAACACTATTCACCTCCGGAGAAAATTTGTCATTTATACGTGGGTTGCGTCATTTTTGTAAACGTACGATTATTAAACTAAGAAACGTTATCTTATGAGCTATTATTTTGAATAATTGATCCGACAATCCCAACTATGGTCCTAACACATTTTTATACTCATACTAATAATATAAAATTTTTATTATTAATTTACCCGGTGTTTTGAAATCAATTACTATATTTTACGGTCGGAGCTTATTACTCCGTCGGGTTGCGTTATTTGAATTCAATAATTATTTTAACACCCGATTATCATCAGGAATAATATTTTACAGCTTTTACAACTTCGTCATATTTTATTTCATCGCGTCATGACTTATTTTTAGCAAACTCGGTACCCGGTATCACCTAAAACTCAAAATATATAACCTAAATATTACAAAAGTCCTACAAATCTCTTACATAATCTACACCTCCCCTACCAATCTCTTACACACTTTGAAAAACACTTTACTTGCTCCCTAAGTCCATGTGACATTAAATATAGCAAAGACTTATTAGATATTATATAAAACACAAGACTTTATCACCTAGCTCATTTTCAAGATCAAAAAGCAACTTATTCTCTCTTTTCTCTCCTCAAACTCACGGCCATACATCAAAAACCAAGCAAGATCCATCAATTTTCCAAGATCAAGTGTTAATCTTGCCCCTTGGGTGATCCTCGTTAGAGTTTTGTAATAGAAACTCAAGGTTTCTTAGGTTTTCTCCATCAAAAGCTCTATAATCTTTCTTGTAAGTTGTCAAGCTCTTTTCCATAATTTCTTCATGTTCTTATTATGTTCATATGATTTCATACAAGGTTTACATGCATATGTTAGTATATACCACTCATTTATATATATATATATATATAACTTTTGATTCCTAGAAATGGATTATTGTTAGATCCTTGTTAGATCCACTTGATTTATGATGTTTAGGAACCCATGACACCCTAAGAAGGTGTATGGTAAGATTAGACTAGATTTGTGGTGATTGAAAGTGATTTGGTTGAAGTTGAAACAAGTTTGAAACTAGGAAAATGATTTTTGAAAATATATATAAACCTACTGTCCTTAAAATGAAAACGTGGCCAACTCAGTGGGTTTGGGGTAACTTTTGACCAAATATTTAGAAAAGACTTTCCGAGACGGAACTATGGCCGAAAACGGGGATGAAAACGAGTTAATAACGAAGGAGATACGCCAAAAACGGGTTTAACGACGAAAACTATATTTTCTGAAAACTGCATGCTGTTTGGCATTTTTAGACGGACAAATAGAGGCATTAAACGTAACCTAGAGGAGCCGAGCTATCGAAAATATATTAGTATATACTAAAACGAATCCATGGATATAAAGAACGAGTAAAATGAGCTTAAAACGACCAAGATATACACTTTTGAAACTAGGCGAACTATATATATATTTGACAACTTCTAATAGCACATATTATCTTAAGTTATGGAAACACTATAAATCAACGCCAACGCTTATTTTCAAACTACGAGTGGTATAGGCTTCATGTGCATGTACATTCATCGCATCCCCTCATAATTTAAGTAGGTCGTATCATTCGTTCATTATAGGTCGCGGTTAGAGATCGAACCTCATTTCTGTTTAACCACTTTTGTCTTCGTAGCTATTCGCACCAGGTGAGTCATAGCCCCTACTCTTTTAATTGTTTTGTCAACTTTTGGGGGAGAATACATGCTCGTTTTTAAATGAACTATTATTTGACTCTTTGAACTTGTCTTGACCTTTTGAACTTGACTTGACTTTTGAAATTGACTTAAACTTTTGAACTTAATGCACCGTACGTGCTATAACCTAAAGTCTCCCATGTACGGAGCAATGCAAAGTCTCCCCTGTCTACGGAGCAGCATTATAAAGCCTCCCTTGTTCGGAGCAACCTAAAGTCTCCCATGTACGGAGCAGTGCAAAGTCTCCCCTGTCGACGGAGCAGCATTATAAAGTCTCCCATGTACGGAGCAACATAAAATCTCCCCTGTCAACGGAGTAACTGATTTCTATATAATAGTTTGTGAAAGATGTACCGTACGTGCATCAGCAATTGTTAGTCTCCTGCTGGTTTGCCGTTCGCACTCCAGTTTATACGTACCGTTCGTGCGGCCTCCTTGTGTGGGGCAGTAGGTAGTATGGATAGCGCTATTAGAGGTCGGCCAACCTCTCGTTCCCCTGTCTACGGAACGCATATTATTTATTTTAGGAGCCTTGCCACATTCTTTATTATATACTATGTGCCCATATTGTGAACTATATTGACCATGTGTACTTGACTATTAGACCTAAACTATTTTAGCAGTAGGTTGTGAACACACAGGTTACAAGTCTCTTATGGCGGGATTTGCAACTGAGTGGATTTACGATGCCTTTGCTGTGTGATCATTTTCTATAAACTTTATTTGTTAAACAAACTCTATGAACTCACCAACCTCGTGTTGACACTTTAGCATGTATTTTCAGGTTTTAACCTATGGCACGCTACTGGAGGTTTTGGCAGGGCATGGCATGGTCATAGAAGACTCTGATTATTTATATGGGGACCGTTTTAAACTATTTTAAGGGCCTACTTCCGCACTACTTTTAACGATGTAAATTCAACATTTTGAGTAAACGATTTTATTCTAAATAATTAAAGTGAAAACCATTTTTGTACTTGTGTTGTGTTACCGATTGAGTTACACCCCAGCTACACGTATGCTTCCGCTGGACCCGATTTTGGGGGTGTGACAGATTGGTATCAGAGCTTTGGCTATAGCGAACTAAGTGTTTTTAAAACCTAGACTATAGCTACTTTTACGAAAAACTTAACCCTATGACCGTCACGTGCCTGCCTGCCAAGATGATGCCTCACTTGTGGTTTGTTGCTGACTTAGGTGATGAGATTTGTGTCTCATTATCTGGTATATTATGTTCATTTATTCTAATTGATTTCTATCATTGTCTTTCATATAAGCATGTTCACGTATCATATATGTCACCCTGTTATGTTTCTCCTTGCATAGTTTCATCATTTGACCTCGAGTTTGGTCACCTGCCTTAGTCTTTCTGTACGTCTTGGTATTTGTAACTGAGCTGAGTATTTCAAAATTCATGGAACCTCGGTGGAATATAGACTAGTCACCTATATTCAACCCGGGATAGTGGGACATAGGCTGACTACCTATATCCGACTCAGAAATGAATTTTGCAACACTGAGAATAGTTATAATAAAATTCTGTCTGGATTGAATTCTCTACTCAATTTCCAAATGTTTCATTATGTGTGTGTATACCCTCGTTGTCAGAACGCTTATACTTTTCCTCACCTCGTGAACCGCCGCCTAGAAACACGTCAACTTGTCATTTCATCTCATGAATCATCACCTTTATAACACTTCTGAGACCAACGTTAACTGAACTTCGGGACGAAGTTCCCTTAAGGGGTAGAGACTGTCACAACTCGTAAATTCTGGTCTTTTCCCGAACTTTCACATTTACTATTCATCGGTTACTATTCATCGATCACTATTCATCATTTTACTATTCATCTTTTTCGGAGTCAGTTTGATATTCTGAGAAACGTTTTAAAATTTTACTATTCATAAAACACTATTCACCTCCGGAGAAAATTTGTCATTTATACGTGGGTTGCGTCATTTTTGTAAATGTACGATTATTAAACTAAGAAACGTTATCTTATGAGCTATTATTTTGAATAATTGATCCGACAATCCCAACTATGGTCCTAACACATTTTTATACTCATACTAATAATATAAAATTTTTATTATTAATTTACCCGGTGTTTTGAAATCAATTACTATATTTTATGGTCGGAGCTTATTACTCCGTCGGGTTGCGTTATTTGAATTCAATAATTATTTTAACACCCGATTATCATCAGGAATAATATTTTACAGCTTTTACAACTTCGTCATATTTTATTTCATCGCGTCATGACTTATTTTTAGCAAACTCGGTACCCGGTATCACCTAAAACTCAAAATATATAACCTAAATATTACAAAAGTCCTACAAATCTCTTACATAATCTACACCTCCCCTACCAATCTCTTACACACTTTGAAAAACACTTTACTTGCTCCCTAAGTCCATGTGACATTAAATATAGCAAAGACTTATTAGATATTATATAAAACACAAGACTTTATCACCTAGCTCATTTTCAAGATCAAAAAGCAACTTATTCTCTCTTTTCTCTCCTCAAACTCACGGCCATACATCAAAAACCAAGCAAGATCCATCAATTTTCCAAGATCAAGTGTTAATCTTGCCCCTTGGGTGATCCTCGTTAGAGTTTTGTAATAGAAACTCAAGGTTTCTTAGGTTTTCTCCATCAAAAGCTCTATAATCTTTCTTGTAAGTTGTCAAGCTCTTTTCCATAATTTCTTCATGTTCTTATTATGTTCATATGATTTCATACAAGGTTTACATGCATATGTTAGTATATACCACTCATTTATATATATATATATATATATATATATATATATATATATATATATATATATATATATATATATATATATATATATATATATATATATATATAACTTTTGATTCCTAGAAATGGATTATTGTTAGATCCTTGTTAGATCCACTTGATTTATGATGTTTAGGAACCCATGACACCCTAAGAAGGTGTATGGTAAGATTAGACTAGATTTGTGGTGATTGAAAGTGATTTGGTTGAAGTTGAAACAAGTTTGAAACTAGGAAAATGATTTTTGAAAATATATATAAACCTACTGTCCTTAAAATGAAAACGTGGCCAACTCAGTGGGTTTGGGGTAACTTTTGACCAAATATTTAGAAAAGACTTTCCGAGACGGAACTATGGCCGAAAACGGGGATGAAAACGAGTTAATAACGAAGGAGATACGCCAAAAACGGGTTTAACGACGAAAACTATATTTTCTGAAAACTGCATGCTGTTTGGCATTTTTAGACGGACAAATAGAGGCGTTAAACGTAACCTAGAGGAGCCGAGCTATCGAAAATATATTAGTATATACTAAAACGAATCCGTGGATATAAAGAACGAGTAAAATGAGCTTAAAACGACCAAGATATACACTTTTGAAACTAGGCGAACTATATATATATTTGACAACTTCTAATAGCACATATTATCTTAAGTTATGGAAACACTATAAATCAACGCCAACGCTTATTTTCAAACTACGAGTGGTATAGGCTTCATGTGCATGTACATTCATCGCATCCCCTCATAATTTAAGTAGGTCGTATCATTCGTTCATTATAGGTCGCGGTTAGAGATCGAACCTCATTTCTGTGTAACCACTTTTGTCTTCGTAGCTATTCGCACCAGGTGAATCATAGCCCCTACTCTTTTAATTGTTTTGTCAACTTTTGGGGGAGAATACATGCTCGTTTTTAAATGAACTATTATTTGACTCTTTGAACTTGTCTTGACCTTTTGAACTTGACTTGACTTTTGAAATTGACTTAAACTTTTGAACTTAATGCACCGTACGTGCTATAACCTAAAGTCTCCCATGTACGGAGCAATGCAAAGTCTCCCCTGTCTACGGAGCAGCATTATAAAGCCTCCCTTGTTCGGAGCAACCTAAAGTCTCCCATGTACGGAGCAGTGCAAAGTCTCCCCTGTCGACGGAGCAGCATTATAAAGTCTCCCATGTACGGAGCAACATAAAATCTCCCCTGTCAACGGAGTAACTGATTTCTATATAATAGTTTGTGAAAGATGTACCGTACGTGCATCAGCAATTGTTAGTCTCCTGCTGGTTTGCCGTTCGCACTCCAGTTTATACGTACCGTTCGTGCGGCCTCCTTGTGTGGGGCAGTAGGTAGTATGGATAGCGCTATTAGAGGTCGGCCAACCTCTCGTTCCCCTGTCTACGGAACGCATATTATTTATTTTAGGAGCCTTGCCACATTCTTTATTATATACTATGTGCCCATATTGTGAACTATATTGACCATGTGTACTTGACTACTAGACCTAAACTATTTTAGCAGTGGGTTGTGAACACACAGGTTACAAGTCTCTTATGGCGGGATTTGCAACTGAGTGGATTTACGATGCCTTTGCTGTGTGATCATTTTCTATAAACTTTATTTGTTAAACAAACTCTATGAACTCACCAACCTCGTGTTGACACTTTAGCATGTATTTTCAGGTTTTAACCTATGGCACGCTACTGGAGGTTTTGGCAGGGCATGGCATGGTCATAGAAGACTCTGATTATTTATATGGGGACCGTTTTAAACTATTTTAAGGGCCTACTTCCGCACTACTTTTAACGATGTAAATTCAACATTTTGAGTAAACGATTTTATTCTAAATAATTAAAGTGAAAACCATTTTTGTACTTGTGTTGTGTTACCGATTGAGTTACACCCCAGCTACACGTATGCTTCCGCTGGACCCGATTTTGGGGGTGTGACAGACCACTTGCCAAGTTCCTTAGACTTTCTGTGATTCTGTGATCCCCTCTAGCATGTAGCTCCTTAACCTGAATTAAGGCAAGATGTGTTAATTGTTTTGTTATACACACGTGTAAGTAGGTCGAAAATGCTATGTCATTATAATTATTTTCCAAAAGTAATAAACCTGTGTATACTCCTTACATGATCTTGAAACCACGACTCAAAAGTCTCACTACGTAAACGTTGAATGTCACGCTTACGTTTTCTCCGATTTTGATGATGAACAATCGCCAGATGTTCACTGCAGTGTTAACAGATGATAATGATGATAACAACGACAACTATTAATCGTATAATATAATTTATGAAACTCAAAACTAATATAATTACTTACATTCGAAATTCATCAACTTCACTACAATTGAACAACACATATGAATGTACTTTAGCCAAAATGTCAAGTTCCATTATTTCTACCTTTGTAGCACCAATCGGTCGACCCGCCATAGAAAAGATAGGTAAAACATCCTCATAACCATCGTCATCATAATTTCAACTTGTCTTATTATGTACGGTCTCAACATCACTGGATAAGTACAATGAACAAAATGACACACACTCTTCAGCTAGATATCCTTCTGCAATGGAACCCTCCGGGTTATTCCTGTTTCGCACGTAAGATTTTAATGTAGATAAATACCTGAGATATCAAAACCAAGAATTTTAGATTCAATAATATTTGTTAATAAAGGTATTTACTAAAATAGTAATGTGCACCTCTCGATTGGATACATCCAACAGTAATGAACTGTCCCTCCTAATCTGGCCTCTGAAGCAAGATGAACCGAAAGATGAACCATGACATCAAAGAATGATGGCGGAAAAATCCTTTCTAAATCACAAAGTATTTTTCCAATCTCGGTTTCCATTTGAACCAAATCATTTGGATTAAGAACCTTTGCTCATAATTGTTTATAGTAACGACATAGCTTCATCACAGTATAGCGCACGTGCTTAGGCAACACATTTCGCAAGGCAATGGGAAGCAACTATTGCATCAAAATATGGCAATCATGACTTTTAAGTCCAAATAGTTTTGGAGGTTTTAACTCTACGCATCTTGATATATTAGCTGCATAACCATCTGGAACTTTCACCTTCTTAAGCACACGACAAAAAATATCTTTCTCTTTTTTATCCATTGAGAAACAAGCAGGTGGCACATAAACTTTGTTGTTATCTTAAACTATAGGATGAAGTTTAGGTCTAATGCCCATTTCTTGTAAATCTAGGCGTGCTTTTATATGATCCTTGGTCTTCCCATCTAGATTCATTAGCATTCCAAGGACACTGTCACAAACATTCTTCTCAATATGCATTAAATCTAGATTATGGCGTAGCAAGTTATCTTTCCAGTACGGTAACTAAAAAAAATACTTTTCTTCTTCCAATTAAAAGGTAAATTTGGGTTGCTCTTCACAAGTTTTCCAAATTTAATTTCAAAACCATCTAACTCATCAAGTACTTCTTATCCTTTGAAGCCACGGGGTTGCCTGTCTAGTTCTTCTGTGCCATCAAAAGAGTTTTTATCTCTTCTAAAAGCATGATCAGTAGGCAAATATCGACGATGTCCCATAAAACATTGTTTTTTTGCCATGAGTCAAGCGTGTTGATTTTGTATGTTTATGGCAGTTAGGACATGCAAGTTTACCTTTGGTGCTCCATCCGGATAAATTTGCATAAGCAGAAAAGTCACTGATCGTCCATAACAAACAAGCACGCATCCGAAAGTTACTTTTTGTTGATGCATCATAAGTGTCTACTCCTTTAAGATCCCACAACTCCTTTAGCTCAGCCACTAACGGTTCCATATAGACATCTATATTATTCCCAGGAGCAGATGGGCCAGGTATAAGTAAAGTTAGAAAGAAATAAGGTTTCTGCATGCACATCCAAGGAGGTAGATTATAGTCAAAACAACAGGCCATGTACTATGAGAAACACTCATTGTTCCAAAAGGGTTAAACCCATCACTCGCTAAACCAAGCCTGACATTATGAGATTCTTTGGCAAACTTATCATACTTAAAATCAAATGCTTTCCATGCTGGGGAATCTGCAGGATGTCTCAGGTAACCATCTTTCGTGCGACTCTCTTCATGCCATCTCATGGAGGCGGCTGTTTTAGATGACATAAATAACACTTGCAATCGTGGTATGAGCAGAAAATGACGAAACACCTTTGCTCCAATCTTCTTACATGTATCAGCTGTGGTTGACTCATCTGCAGAATCATCTTCACTTGCTTTATACCTTGACGTATGGCATATATCACATTCTGTTTTATTAATGTTTTCTTTCCAGTACATCATACAATCATTAGGACATGCATCAATTTTATCATAACTAAGTCCCAACTCTCAAATTATCTTCCTTAGTTCATACAATGACTTTGGTATAGAAGCATCGGGGAAGGCTTCCCTCATTGTATCCAGCATCATGCTGAAACCATTATCACTACATTTCCCAACACACTTACCATGAAATAGTCTAATGATAAAAGAAAGAACTGATAACTTACACCCAGGATATAGTGGTTTCTATGCCTCTCCCAACACTTTATAAAATTTTTTCGCCTTTAGGTTTGGCATACTCATACTTTCACTTTGTGTTCCCATGTCATCAGTTTGTGTGTCATCACCAAACCGATGGAAGGCATCATTCACCAACCCTTGCATGTCATCTTCAGCATCCAACATTGGAGCATCACTTGATTTGGAACTGAAAGGTGGAATTGTATAACCTTTCATAAACCCGACACATACCAGATGTGTTGTAGCTTCCGCCTGATCTATCCATATCTGATTACCACAATCAATACATGGACATGAAATCTGTCCATTTTTACCCTCATTATAAAATATATGATCAAGAAAGTCGTCAAGACCTTTTTTATATTCAATGGTAGATCTTGGTAAAGACATCCAACTCGTATCCATCTTAAACCTAATTCAATTAACCACAGAAAACCACATATAATTTCAACAAAAAGAAAGGGAGCCTAATTCAATTAACCACATATTTTGTTTCATAAAAATTTAGCAAAAACGATTAGGGTTTTAATTATGAGGTATTACCTGGTCTTGATGATGGTGGTGAGTCCTATTGGCAATTTTGGATAGTGGAATGATGTGTATTTGGATCTTAAAATTAGAAATATTTTTACAATTTATTTTTAAGCTATTTCTTAATTAATTGCTTAATTATTACTTCAAAGCTAGATAAACTAATTTAAATCTAAAAATTAGAAATTAAAAGTGAAAATTGCAAAAGTAATTTTTACATAAGCTTGATAACTTATAAAAGTTATAAAAATTATAAAAAGTTATCTGGCATAAAAATTAAACACTAAAACTAATTTATTTTTTGCTTTTTAATTTAAACTAATTTAATTCAAATTAAATCTAAAAACTACCTAGTTAACAGTAAAAATTAAGGGAAAATTACTAGGAATGCTACATGTTACAAGGAACCTAGAAAAAATATGAGGAGGGGGAAAATGGTACGGATAAGCAGTTAAATAAGCTAAATAGCAAAAATAAGCTAAAAGGAACAAGGACTATATTAAGTATATAGATTATGCAATAAGGTCACTGTGGGGCCCACTAATGAAGAAGCTAAGGCACATGGAAAGTTGGGGTTTTGAGCTGATGCCCTGGTGCAGGGCAATGTTTGGCCCTGCAGGCCACTTTGAACTATCAACTAAGCCAGAAAAAAAATCATAAAAATAAGCTAACTATGGGATTCAAAAGCTTATATGGGGAATTTCAACATGTAAAAAGCTCAATACTTGAATCTCAACACAAAAATTCTCCCAAGATCTGAGTTTCTGACTAACATACCATTTTGACTTTTTGATTTTGAACTTAAACTTTGACTTTAATGAAACTTGTTTGATCCGTATGCACTAATTATGATTATTTATGCTATGATAACACTAATTTAAGATACATGAACAAGATTTAGACAAAGTGGGTGAGATTTGAACCTCACAGGTCCCAACAGTGGACTGTGAGAGTGAAGGTATTTTGATTTTGACTTTCTCTAGTTCAAACCTTGGTTTTATAGTTTTACTAGTTCTAATATCACCTAAGAGGTCAGAGTGTGCTGAGAAACAAGTGAAAAGGCAACTACCACAGTTGAAACAACACAGAACCAAACACCCCGTAATAACTGATTTAACAAATTTAAAAGGCAAATGAGCAATCTAAATCATAATACTGATACATAAGCTTGTACTAGGCTAAATTAAACACATATAAAAAAAATCAACCAATATTTAACAATAACAACTAACAATCACAAATTTATGAAAAATTGGAACAAAAGAATGAGACCTTGCCCCTAGGCTCAACCAAGGGCTCTTGAAACAGCTACATAATCAACAAATCTCTCTTCTCCAACACCCCAACATAATCAACATTAGCACATACAGATTATCATCAAAGCACATAACAAAACAAACGGCCAGTAAACATAAATATGTACATAACATTAAAATATTAACCATTGTAGCCAACATAAACACATAATAAAGTTCAGAAACCATCCCCTTCAGTCTTCAACATAAACACATAATATGTTCTTCATCCAAACAACTACATAACCATGGGTACCCATACGCCTAAACAAAATTTTTCTAGGGTAAATCCCTAGAAACAGGTACCCAAACAACTACCAAAGCCAACAACATAAGACCAAGAGACACAAAAACCACAAAAGACCCAACAACTACCTTCAGTCTTCATCATACTTCTCCAGCAGCTCAATGGTCTCCTTCTTCAATGCTATCAACCTCTGAAAATCAGCCACAACACTTGCAAGAGATTCTACCAAACGTCTCTCAATGATCTGGACTTCATAGAGTGAATCATAAACATCCTCAGCAGCCTGTTTTTCATCAGTATTTAGCTCAAACACCTCGCTCATACGTTCGGTTCTCTTATCCACATTCATACGCATGTCGTCTCTCACAGCCGCCACATTTCTCATGTTGACCTCATTAATAGGTATCTCCTGAATATTCAGAAATATAAAACAGTCATGAAGCTTATCGGAACCACAAAGATCTGTCAGTTCCTTCAAGTATGGCTTGTCAGACATTTTCAATTGGGGTTGTATATAGAGAAAAGTTATTAACTGAAAAAAGTAGATACTTGAACTGAAAAAATAAAAAGAAAACCAACATATATATAAAGGGTAGATGCATGAACTGAAACAATTAAGAGATGTATTAATGAGAAATGAAAGAATTAAAACAAGTAATGATGAGAACTGAAAAGACTGAAGAAAATCAAAGGTCGAGAAAATACTTACGCGTTCCCATAATATAGTTTAATTGGGATGACTCAAACTTCACCCAATTCAGTTTCAGTTTGAAGCATTTCTAAATAGAGAGGAACTACTAACTCGGGGTTGAGTCTAAATATATTTTGGGTCGGGTTTGGGTCGACCCATCTAACCCGTTTATTAATCAGGGCAGGTTCGGGTTGTGAATAAATTAAGTGGGTCAACCCAAAACCCGTTTAACCTTTTCAACCCGTGAATTTCAAAAAGATCCCGCCCATCTTTATAAATGGTTATAATTTGAATATTATTTTTAAAATATTCATGATTATTATTTTCAAATTCAATGAAACCAAACTAACCGAACAACCCGATAGTACACTTGGGTCATATGAACCGGTGATATTGCCTTGTTGTCGTCCTTGATGAACCTTAATGACGAATCTTTGATATGGTTCTTTTTACTATGAACCTTAATGACGAATCTTTGCTATGAAACTTTTATTATGAACCTTTGATATGCTTTTCTGAACCATTTGATATGACCCATTTGTTATGAACCTTTTGGATATGAACCTTTTGATATGACACTCTGATTAAGATATGATATCTGACTATTAGTTTGATACCCGAGCCATTTCACTAGTCATGGGGGTTCCATGTCCGGGTCATTGATGCACCAATGGCATATATGACTCTAGTGTGTTTGAGTGATATTCCACACCATCCCTTATATGTTACATGTTATGAGCTCAAGTACATGTTTGGCCACTATGTTATCTGCAGGGGAGTATGGATGCATCCTATATCTGTTATCTACAGTTAGTGGATTATCTGTTATATGATATGATATGTTATGTTTCTGGGCTCGTGGTGGATTACTGTCCTATCTCTCACTTCGGGCATTAAGATACAACGGAGATTGATTAATTCAACACATTGATATTGTTGTTTGACCTGGGAAGTCGGAAAAACAAATGCCAAATCCATAGATCATGCGAAGCAATACATTCAATCATAATAGTCGGCACTTTACGATCACCTCGCGTATATTGGCCTCGCAAATGCCTAGGACAATTCCTCCGTTCAATATGCGTACAATATAGGCTACAAAGCATCCCCGGAATGTGACATCATGGGAAGTCGGCTTACGTAAGAACTCTTGACGATATAAATGAATGACCGCATCCGTTGAGAGTTATTCATATTAGCTTTTTCAAAGTTTTTAATTTTCTTATCTTCTAAATAGTTTAAACTTTTTACCAGACATATTTCATAGTTTTCTGAATAGTTTTACTATTTTTCTTGATTTAATTTATTTAAGTTATCTTTTAATTCATAAAAAAATTAAATAACAATAAAAAAAAATATAATTATTTTTTCTAAAAATTTATTTTATTGATTAGAATTTAAAAAAATTAATTTTGCATCCCTAGAGTTATTATTTCATAAACTTTACGTTTTAACCAAATCAATCCCGAATCCAAATCAACACCCACCAACCAAACGGGCCTTAGTTTAGTTTCAAATACAATAAAATACCTATACCTATATATTATATATATATACAATAATATAATACTTTTCATATACTGTATACTAGGTAGTATTAATTAATTTAATTATACATCAAATTATACCCTATCACCGATTCATCCCGCCCAGACCGATTACAAGCTACAAGGTGGTCGACCGCCCGACTACTGATTCGCAATTTTTGCAACATTGGTTATGAACCTATTGGATATGAACCTTTTGATATGACACTCTGATTATGATATGATATCTGACTCCCAGTTTCAAACCCCTAGCCATTTCACTATTCATGGGGGTTCCATGTCCGTGTCATTGATGCACCAATGGCATATATGACTCTAGTGTGGTTTACTGTCCTACATCTCACTTTATCTTTCGGGTCAATTGGATGCGGATATGCTTTAACAAACGTAGACCACTTAGGATAAATCCCATCTGTAAGAAAATAGCAACGTTTTAAATAACGCCCGCGTAAAACAAATGAACTATCTGGAACCGCTCCATTTCGGGCAGTAAGATACAACAGAGACTGATTACTTCAACACATTGATATTGTTGTTTGACCCGGGAAGTCGGAAAAACGAATGCCAAATCTATTTCATTTTTAGTTTCACATACAATAAAATACCTATATATTATATATACAATAATATAATACATTTCATATACTATATACTACTATTAATTAATTTAATTATAAATCTAATTATACTCTAAAATTTGGGGAAAACTTACCCACCCACGTTCACATAAACCCGCTTAAAATTTTTGGGGAAAAATTCAGATTCATAAATAAGTTTTGGCGCTGCGAAAATCAAGCATATCTTTTCGGAAATCAAGTATTTGATTCGATTTTATTAATGGAAATCGTTTTTCACATACGGTTAAAATCTCAATTTTGGTTTAGGGTTGTATGTGGGCAGCAAAACAAGGATTGTGGGTTTTCACTTTTGAATGAAGATCTGACTCAACACGTAATGGAAACCTCTGTTGTTGTTATTATTATTATTATTATTATTATTATTATTATTATTATTATTATTATTATTATTATTATTATTATTATTATTATTATTATTATTATTATTATTATTATTATTATTATTATTATTATTATTATTATTATTATTATTATTATTATTATTATTATTATTATTATTATTGGTATTATCATTGTTATACATTGTTATTGTTATACATTGTTAGTGTTTGTTTAACCTTTGTGATGAGTCTTAAGTGTGGGAAATGGTGGGTTCGGGTATGTGTTTGGTTGACCTCTTGTGATGAGTCTCATATGTGATCATAAGTGCTGCTTATTTGTGATATGGTGCAGGTTGTATTTTAGTTACTCTGTTTAATTTAAATGAATGTTGGTATACCTGTGTAAAGTTGGGTCAAAGGATTTGGGTAGTGATAGTGATAGTGATTTAATATCAGTTTCTAGCTAATGTATTTCATTTTGTGACATGTAACTGAAGGATTTGAGTCTATTTTTGTTTGTAGATAATGTATTTCATTCTGTAACATGTAACAGATAGTGATTTGATTTCAGTTTTGTTGTTCTCAAATGACTATTGTTCTTTGGAATCTCACAATAATTTTATTTGTTTTGTGCACCAGTAATGGAAAATAACAGGATGCAACGCCAAGTCACCACGAGAAATACGAATGATTATGAAATGTCCAGAAGGTCAAGGATTCAAGAAAACCAACAGAGATTACAAGCTTTGGGAGTGAAAAATCTTGCTAAGTCTTTGACAAGTCTAGTAGAAAGTGACAAAACAAAGAAAAAGAAAAAGAAAAAGAAACCAACGGATACCGGTGAGAAAGATGCAGATTATATGTCTGGTTCAGACTTTCATCTTGATGCTGAGGAAGATAACCCAGAAGAAGCAGCTACACAAATAAATAAAAAGGTACTAATAATAAATTTGGCTACTATATTTTCTTTATGTTTGTTTTCTAACAATTCTAGTTGCATGAAACAGCATCGAAAGTACATTGCTCCAATGTCCATGACTAGATTTAAAAATTTAGCACAAAAACGAATGAGTGCTCCGAATGTCTCCCGTGGGCTAACATCTTCAGAATCTCAATCGCAAAAGGGACAACAGATTGATACAGGGAGGGCAATACGTAGTAGGGTACAGGAGTCCGACCAAGTCCAAACGAGAAATGATCAACCAAATTCTGTCAAGAGAGGGAGATTAACTGCAACTGAGAGAAACTTAGTTGCAATTGACAACGATGATGACCACGGGGAGCGTGACTTGAGATCTGATGGTAACTATACATAAATTTCAAATATTATATATATGCTATTAAATTACTATTAAGTATATATTCAGTTAACTGTTTCCGATGCTTACTTTTTTTTTTTTTTTTTTAATATAAATAACAATGAAGACCTTTATGATGTTGAAAATGATGATATCGAAGACATACCTATGAATGAAGATATTGAACAACGAGCTTCTTCAGAAGATGATGTAGATAAAGACATGGATGATTTGGGGAATGAGGATGATTTGGAGAATGAGAACGATTTAGCAAATGATGACGATGATCTAGTCGGAGAAGAGATTCAAGCTCAGCGTCCTGAAAATGAAGAAAACCATGAAGTTACACAAGCTCGAAATGAAACAGGTTAACATGGTCTACTTGATTGCATCATTTTAAAAATCATATATCATATATTGTGTCATATAAGAAGAATATATAATAAAGTTAAATTAAAACAAGACAAAATACAACGCTAAGATATTGCCTCCTTTTCAAATTATTTATTATTTTAAATGTATACGTATCTATTGTAAATCATGTTCACTTTTTGTAGTTCGGATTGTAAGCAAAAGAAAGAGAGGACCAACACGTATGGCAAAAGTTTGGGCCCAAGAAAAAGGGGATAGAATTCCTATTTTAGTTAATGAACACGGACAACCTATTAACGACAAAAGTAGTCATCTGACTCATTTCATGGGAACCCTTTCAAGGAGTGGAAAGTATTGTCCGATTTATAAACCATGGAATAAAGTTGACGCCGCAAAAAAAAAGTTTTGCTTGAACTCTTAAAGGTACACAATGTTAAATTTGTATGTTAATGAATAAAGTATTTGTTTTCTAATGTGAGCTATTACATTTTTTAGATAAAATTTGATATTCCGGAAGCTGGAAATGGATATTGCAATCATTTGGGCGGAAGGTGAAGAACTGGAGGGCAAGAGTTAAGGAACACTACCATGATCCGCCTTTGTCACTTAAGCAACAAATAAGCTCTAGGCCAAAGCAAGTGCAAAAAAAACAATGGAAGAAGCTTGTGAAGTATTGGAATAAAGAAAACACTAAGGTGTGAAATACTCTTCCACTTTAAATAACATTACTTAATTTCCCATTATGATATTTTACTTTCCTGCTGCAGAGTTTAAGTGAAAAAAATAAGGCGAATCGGGCAAAAAAGAAGATGATCCAAAGAACCGGTAAAAAAAGTTATGCTCGCAAAAGGGAAGAGTTAAAGGTAAGTGTATGGAGAAAGTGGGATTGTTAATGTATCTTGTCGATATCCACTGTTAATATTCATTTTCTTTTTATTCATACAGACATCTTTGGGACGAGATCTAACTCGATTGGATCTTTTTAGTGCATGCTTCTCCAAAGATGGAAATACCAAAAATGATGACACTGCAAATGTGATTGTAGGTAATATGCTTTTATGTTTGCAAAAGTGTATTAATAGCAGAAGTTAAACACAATATGCTTTTTTTCGTAATACATGCCTTTCCTATATGTTGTTCATGTTGATATAAAATGCAGGATGAAATGAAACAATTTAGTGATAATCTGCCCGAGGGTTCGATTGATAATCCTGGACCAGATGATATTTTTTCTACAGTTATGGGTAAAGATCGAAATGGTGATGCAGGCATGTATGGTCTAGGTGTTCGTGCATCTGGGGTGTAATACCAAGTCGTTCAGCATGTCATAGAGAAAACAACGAATTGAAGTCTAGATGTGGAGAACTTACTAGTGAAAATGAAAAGTTACGAGCCCAGTTATTAGAGAAGAATGGGTCGACGGATAGTTCCATTGTTCCACCTCTTACATCACAACATTCTCCTGTTGTAACCAATGAACCTCTACGCTTACGGGTATGTTTCTATTATAAATCATTCCTTTCTAGTTGTTATAGCTTATTTTATCTTTGATAGCTAATGAACCTAGGATACAAGCTTATGTATTAGTATTATGATTTAGATTGCTCATTTGCCTTTTAAATTTGTTAACTCAGTTATTAAGGGGTGTTTGGTTCTGTGTTGTTTAAACTGTGGTAGTTGCCTTTTCACTTGTTTATCTGCACACTCTGACCTCTTAGGTGATATTAGAACTAGTAAAACTATAAAACCAATGTTTAAACTAGAGAAAGTCAAAATCAAATTACCTTCACTCTCACAGTCCACTGTTGGGACCTGTGAGGATCAAATCTCACCCACTTGGTCTAAATCTTGTTCATGTATCTTAAATTAATGTTATCATAGCATAAGTAATCATAATTAGTGCATACGGATCAAACAAGTTTCATTAAAGTCAAAGTTTAAGTTCAAAATCAAAAAGTCAAAATGGTATGTTAGTCAGAAACTCAGATCTTGGGAGAATTTTTGTGAATTTTGTGTTGAGATTCAAGTCTTGAGCTTATTTAGTATACACCAGCCTCCATACCTGCAGTATTACACTGATCAATTTTTTACCTCCTTTGTATACACCAGCCTCCATACCTGCAGTATTACATCTGTTTAACCTAATACATGTGTCTCACTATAAATTGATAAATGTTTGTTGAAAACTGAAATCTAGGTCGGGGATGAAGTTGTCCTTAAAAGCATTCTAAACTCAACCGAGACTGTAGTAAAAGGATGGGTGAGGAGCTTGAACCCAAATGATATAGTTGGTGGTACAGAGATTGGACGAGGATGGTGTGAGGTAAACGTTCAAGTACCAACAAAAAGAGATGAAATGTTGGGGAGACCATATGGGTTATTTGCCACAATTGAAGACTGTGTTGGTGCAACCATAGCATGGCCTTGTCCCTTTATCTCGGTATGTCTTTGTTAATCTTGTGATACCAATAATTTTACTAGCATGGAGCTTAATGCTTATACATGGGTGTTTATTTGTAGGTGGTCCGTGAGGATTGAGAGAGGATGCATGATGACCACGGACTAAGCTTCTTGTTGCTTTAATTTATTGTTTAATGTTACAAGACTTTATGTTAGATTATGTCTACCTTATTTATGTTTAGTGCTTTTGTTATGACAATTGCTAATTTGAAATACAATTTCGTTTTATTCATTTAATATTTAGTTGATATTTTATTCATATCGTAATAATAGAGTATGCATGGTGAAAATAGCGTCCTATCATATGACTTGTCAGGACTTTGAAATTGTCCTATTAAACTTATTAACCATCCTAACAATTAACTTAACATTGTAAAAGTGTCCTAATATGTTGTTATTAGGACGTTATTTAGGTTGTTAATAGACATTTTATACGACCAAAAAATTGGTTTCAGTATCTTCTTTGAGATATTAGAAACCTTTTCTTTGTGCTAAATTAGCTATAATGTTATATGATAAGCGTCCTAACAATTATCTTTTAAGTACGCTTGTATGTGTATCAAAAGATTAAAATTAGGTAACAACGTTTTACAACATTGTAAAAGTGTCCTAATATGTTGTTATTAGGACGTTATTTGGTTGTTCATAGACATATTATGCGACCATAAATTTGGTTTCATAATCGTATTTGGGATATTAGGACCCTTTTCTTGGTGTTAAAGTAACTATAATGGTATATGATAACCGTCCTAAGAATTAACATTCAAGGACGCTTGTATGTATATCAAAAGATTAAAAGTAGGTTACCACATATTAGAACATTGGAAAAGTGTCCTAATATGTTTTTATTAGGACGTTATTTGTGTTGTTTATAGACCTAAAATGCGACCATAAAATTGGTATCATAATCTTATTTGAGTTATTAGGACCCTTTTCTTGGTTGCTAAAATAGCTATGATGTTACATCATAAGCGTCCTAACAATACTTTTAAGGACATTTTTATGTGTCTCAAAAGATTAAAAGTAGGTAATCACATGTCAAAACAATGTAAAAGTGTCCTAATATGGTTTTATTAGGACGCTATTTGGGTTGTTCATAGACATATAATACGACCATAAAATTGGTTTCATAAGGGTAATTCAGATATTAGGACGCTTTGGACCTATTACAACCGCCTTACATGAAACGCTTTCATCCTTGGTCCTATTAAATGAAAGGTCCTAAAAAGTACTATTTTATGACGCTTATGGGGGTCCTAAAAAGCCAATTTTCTTGTAGTGAATGTAGACTCAAAGACGCCGTCTCTTGTATGGTTGTGTTTGTACAGCGCAATCAAGTCTCTACCATCCACAGCGTCGGTGGGTTCTCTCAGCTGTTTATAAATAAAATCAATAACGACTCACCAAACACTATATATATAAATCAAATGATTAAAAAGTGTCTTACGAAGTTATCGCGTATAACAGTTAACGAATACGACCCATGAAGGCTAGCAGTCAAATTGGCGAGCCGGTTCTGCCTGTTGGTCTCCCCTCTCTTCAAATTATCCGGGTTTGACCAGTGCTTCACCTGCGTATTATAAATAATAAAAAATATTATATAAATGAATTATTGTTGTTGTTGTTGTTGTTGTTGTTGTTGTTGTTGTTGTTGTTGTTAATAACAATAAAATAAGTGGTTTTGCTTAACACGCGAATAGCTGGAGTGTCTTTATTACAGGTCGGACATGCCGTGTAACCTTACCCACTCCACCGAGACAAACTACTTCGAGAGGGAAAGTCATTGATAGTCCATAAAAGCGCTGCTTTCATACAGAATTCAGTGCCTGTAACAACATCCGTAGTCATGACCCCATCTTTTCATAAAGTCTTAAGATCTTCAATCAAATGCCTCAAGTAAATATCTATGTCCTTCCCGGGTGATTCAGGGCCCGGAATTAACAACGTCAACATAAGAGAAGTCTCTCTCATACATATCCAGGGAGGCATATTGTATGTTGTTAATATTACTGGCCACATACTGTAAAACTGACTAAGGTTGCCGTACGGATTGAAACCATCAGCAGCCAACCCTAATCAGACGTTTCTTTTTTCATAAGCAAATTCTTTCTTATACTTGATGTCAAATTTCTTCCATGCTTCACCATCAACCGGGTGTTGCATCTTACCGTTCTCCGTAGACTGCCCAGAAGCATGCCAAGTCATATGTTTTGTAGTGTGTTTAGACTTGTACAAACGTTGTAGTCTAGGAATGATAGAAAAGTAACGCAACACCTTGTTAGGAACTTTCTTCCCCAGTGTGTTCTTGTCTTTCCATCTACTAGCATCGCAGATGGGACAATTTTGCAAATCTTCATTACCCACCCCCCGGTATAAAAAAAACAATCATTTACACAAGCATGTATGGATTCGTATCCTAACCCGATCGTTTTATATGTCTTCTTTATTTCATAGTATGACGGTGAGATTTATCCTAGAACGGGCGGGAAGCATTCACGTAGAAATTTTAGTGTTTCGCTAAACGTGGTGTCACTCATTTTACCTTTGATCTTAATGATCGTAAACTTTGCCATAAAGTCCAATGAAGACATCCATGTACAGCCCGGGTATAG